>CM067174.1:109966384-109981384 GCA_034093135.1 Erigeron breviscapus | reverse complement strand
CATCTTTTGGTGTAACCGGTTATTCCTTACCTTGGGACCAAAATTCTATGTCTATGGCCGGTATCTTTAGCTTTTTCTTATTCCTTACCTGTGTCTACTATTTAGGCAGAATACCATCACCCATTTTTCAAACTTTTCTCTTATCTTTTCTACGAGAATTGATGCTTCGCTACTTTTCTACTATACAGCTACGCTACAATCTTTCTTCTCTTATCTTTTCTACGAGAATTGATGCTTCGCTACTTTTCTACTATACAGCTACGCTACAATCTTTCTTCTCTTATTCAATTTCTGGTGACGGTACACTTCACTTCATTGCACTACACTCTACTCTCCATTCTTGCTGAAGCCTCTTGCCATCCGGGTTCCACGGCATTAAGAAGTTCATTTTTCATGATTTGCATTTTTGCTTGAGATAAAGAAAATCCCTCCTTAAGTCCGCCAAGCCTGTAGGAGTAGGAGTAGTGAATAAATATAGATAGTTTTGCTTGGTTGTTAACCAAGGTAAACAAGAAAAAGAAAACCACTACTCAGCAGTTTCGAATCAAACAAGTATCAACAACAGCCCCTTCTTTGCTTTTCTTATATCATTCTGGAAGTACCGCGTAAAGATAGGCACCTTATCTATGCAATAATGATCTCGCTCTTCAAGACAGATTCGTGAACGGTCAATCTACGCCATGGAAGTTTCATTTCTGAATGACTTGTCTGCTACCAACTCCTTCCTCTATGGGTAGGCCCAACCACCACACTACACTCTTAGGATAGTTAACTGAACACCAACCCAATATCGAGGAGAATCAGTACACGGAACTTGACCAATCCACGATCACCCTCTGTTAGCAGCTTTCTTATCTTACGATATTCATAGTGTCGATTATAGAAGAGATGGAAATTGCATATCATATTAGGATTAACCGAATAAGCTGCGTAGCCCTCTTTCACAGGGGAGGTGTGCCGGCATAGCCTGCTTTCCAGAAAGTAATTCATGTTGAAGGTGGTCGCCCTTCTACTTAGTTTTAAGCACTTCTTCTTATATGCTCACTTCGATGCTCGATTTTTGCCTTGCTTCGGGCCCTTTCTTTAAGCTTTCCCTGTCTTCTATCCCCTCCTCCACCCCATGCGCGGAAGGAAGTTTCTTTTGGCGGTATCATATATAAAGATTACGACTTCATTTAGAAAAACTCTTAATATCGTAAGAGAAGAGAAGAATCTGACGCCCAAAAATCCCATTTCTTTCCGTTGGTCAACAACCAACAAAACAAATTTATTAGTTCTTCACTACTCGTACAGGAAAAAGTAACTTTCTGTATGGGGGGAATCCTTTATTCTCAATCAAGATGCCTCAACTGGATAAATTTCTTCTTGAGTTTCAGAATCTCCAGTCTTTCGCATTAGAGTTTGATTCTTATATCGTATCTTACAAAAGTATTTATCTGCTGTCAGCTACTATGTGCTGCATTCCACTCTTCGTTTATACTTATTGCAGGCTCATAAATAGGGTCGCACCCATCGAAAGTGGAGTGGTCGTACCGGCCAACACGGCGCTGCGGGATGTGGTAACATCCGCATCCCCTGTACTGGCTGTACCCTCCTCGCGTGTGGCGAGGAGGAATCGTTTCGGGGAGTGCTGGGCGGCACTCTCTGTGGCGTTAGCACTCGTAGTTAGCTTTGCTATGGTAGGAGAGCCAGCTTTCGCCATGGAGCCGATACGGCCTAGAGCAGGCATAGACCTTAACGTTAGTCTAAACCGATATGGGGAACCGGTGGTCCTGCCACCGCAGGTGGAGTGGATCAACGCGCTAGGAGAGCGCGAACTTTTTGCTCGGATACGAAGTCTCCAGAGCCGTGATTACTACAACCTTCCTCCACAGAATAATCCAGGGGAGTATGAGGGGCTTGTTCGCGATCACTTGGAGCAAGCTCTAAATATTTCCCATAGGCGGGAAATAGTGGACACGGAGATGTTTGAGGTCCGCGTGTTGGAAAGAAAAGGTCAGTTGCAAAACAAGCTCCTTCTTCTGATGCGAAACGATCGGAATCTCCCCGAGATACTGCGCCTTTCCCCATATTATAGGCCCATAGGGATGTCCCCCGAGGGCTGTATACGCACCGAGGCCTATGGCTTTCTTGAAGATAAGGCGGAGCAGGTAGGCTCTTTGCAAGACCCCTTTCAACGAAATCTCCTGGCTGCTAATTTGAATTTATTTGTGGAAGATATAAACCAAAACGGTAGAAATTCACAAATCTACCGTGAATTCTACTCGCACTTTACCGGGGGCCCGCCCGCCGCTTAGCTTTTTTTTCCTCAATAACTTCCAGGAGATGGGAAGCTCTGTGAAGTAAAAGAAAAAAGGGGACGCCAAGTGACGTGACCATGGGGGATGGCAAGCCAAACATTACTGGGGGGCTTTGAGAAGAGGGGCAACAGTGAAGATGCCAAGAATGGCCGTGTCTATGGGGATGACCGGTCTTAGTAAGAATCTGTTGCAAAAGCATGTGAGGGAGGAATGCCTGCATTAAGATTTAAAACTTGTCGTCTACTTGAAGGAAATGTTTGGAACAGGGAACTTACAATAATACAACGCCGCATTCTTCGAAGATTGAGGAACAAGACGAGATCTATTAAGAGAATGATTTATTCTCGAAAAAATCTGAATAGTTACATCCAATTACAAACTACACGAAAGTTGTCCCTTTTTTATGGAGATTTACCCATCACAGATGCATAAAAAAAAAAAAAAAAAAAAAAAAAAAAAAAAAAAAAAAGTGAAAAATTGAAAAAACAGAAAACAAATAAAAAAAAAAAAAAAAAAAAAAAAAAAAAAAAAAAAAAAAAAAAAAAAAAAAAAAAAAAAAAAAAAAAAAAAAAAAAAAAAAAAAAAAAAAAAAAAAAAAAAAAAAAAAAAAAAAAAAAAAAAAAAAAAAAAAAAAAAAAAAAAAAAAAAAAAAAAAAAAAAAAAAAAAAAAAAAAAAAAAAAAAAAAAAAAAAAAAAAAAAAAAAAAAAAAAAAAAAAAAAAAAAAAAAAAAAAAAAAAAAAAAAAAAAAAAAAAAAAAAAAAAAAAAAAAAAAAAAAAAAAAAAAAAAAAAAAAAAAAAAAAAAAAAAAAAAAAAAAAAAAAAAAAAAAAAAAAAAAAAAAAAAAAAAAAAAAAAAAAAAAAAAAAAAAAAAAAAAAAAAAAAAAAAAAAAAAAAAAAAAAAAAAAAAAAAAAAAAAAAAAAAAAAAAAAAAAAAAAAAAAAAAAAAAAAAAAAAAAAAAAAAAAAAAAAAAAAAAAAAAAAAAAAAAAAAAAAAAAAAAAAAAAAAAAAAAAAAATTTAATGAAATGAAAAAGAAAAATTTCCTACTGAACGATATTATTATTATTTAATTTAAAGATTGATTTTCGTTGAAGAGTTCTCTCTGTCCCTCCGTCCCCAATTAGCTAGTTGTCCCATCCGTCGTCCAATCCCCCACTTCGTTTCTGATAGTCCATTAGTAGTCCCTACTGAGCAATCTAGCTGCAATCGAGCTAGCATTGAAATGGAAAGAGTAGAGTGAAAGTAGGACGAGGTCTGCCCTTACACTTCCTGTTAGTAGGAGTGGATTAGTTAGAGTCGGTCCGTTCTCTTGTTTCAGAAGCTAGGGACAAGCCTTCCTCCATCCTATTCAATAGCCTATCGAGCCAAGCCAGATCTGCAGCCAGTGACGATAACTAAGTAGTTAGTAGAATTAGTATAAGTAGTAGTTGACTGGGACGATCCACTAGATCCATAAGCCCATAAGGGAAGATGAATAGCCTTTCTTTGTAAGAACCTCGTTCGATCCCGAACTGCATTCAAAAAAGTAAATAAAGCGAGGGATTACCAAGCTAGAAAGAAGAGTTGGTTTTGAGCTAACTTCCATGATAGGGAAGGAGTGAACTCGAGAGAAGAGAAAGCTATATGCTTAACACATGCAAGTCGGACTATCTTTTTTAGATTCACTCTTTTCCTCTCCCTTATGGTCGAGCTACTTCGTTCCTCTCGGTCTCATTAGCATCGGCTTCCCAAAAGCCATCATTTTAAGCTTATGACATTGATGAGTGATCCAACAGTCTTGAGTGGCAGTTCTCCAAGGAGAAGGGATCCCAGGTAGGAGAGCCAGCCGGGCCGGGGGAAAGAGGTAGTCAAAGACTACCCGGGAGTAGGTTCTGGAATTGATTCAGAGTTGCCACTCCTCAATCTTCGAAATATAGTCTAGTCCGGCGATAGAGGACTTGATACTGATCTTCGACAAGCCTTGATCTGTGCTGAAGACAGATTCTCTTATCGGCTGAGGAAATAGGTAGCCTGTAAGCCCACCCATTCTTCCTTTCCGACCTTAGCTTAGCTGCTCACGCCAATGCTCATGGGTATGGGGCAATAACTGCTGCTACTGTTATACTCCCACACTATAAGAGACGGCTCATCTTCTATCTAAGACCTCCTCAATGAGAGGATGCCTAACCGCTGCAGTTTTCTCAGGTCGAGTTGAGGGCTTGAGCTTCTATGATTCCTGTATTGTTGCTTTTGCGCCGGCTGTCTTATTTCTTTAACAAAAAGAAAGGCCGGTTCTTGTCTAATCGATAGTGGCTCGTTCCTCTGATTATGGTTGAGCTAAACCATTTACCCTAAAGAAGATTTCCAACTAACTGGATTTAGGGGGGGATATCTGCCCTGATCTTACCGACTGAACTCCTATAGACTCAAGAGAAGCTGTAGGCCTTACTGAGCTAATTCAGTAAGCTATTCAAGCTCCGTCTGCCTAGTCCTGTCCTCAATAGATGACTTCTGCTTTAGGACTTCTCGGAGATTAATCGATCTATCTTAGTTACGACCGGAGACAGATCGGGACGAGCTGCATTAAGATTTAGATGTGGGCGGAAAGCTACCTCTTCTGTCCTTATCTTCAATGCTAAATTCCTGAAGTTACTTTGAAACATCATCAAATACGGCTACTGAAACTGAGTCTGATTCCACTTCTTTCTGGCACCTTTAGCAAGTAATTCATCTATCTATTTTACTCTCTCAGTTGGTTAGCTAGTGTCATTGTCCTTCTGCTTGGGTAATTAGTTACTGCCCGCATAATCATTGATTATTTACTTCTCCGTAATCGAACCTGCCATCCACACTGCCTCTTCCCCTGTTGATAACCTGGCCTTGGAACTGGCCAATGTATGGTCTCTCCACTAAGCTTTGATCTACGCGCACTAGCTTTCTCGGCGACTAATGCCCTTCCCTTTTACAGCTGCTTCTGCCTCCCACTACATGAAACTAGCATCGCCGAAAACAACCTTCGCCTTGCAAAGAAAGACCTCTCTACAAGCGGACAGGTTCACCCCTCCAACCATTCTTTCTACCCCGCATATAGTTCTCCCTACAAAGAATTTCCTCTCTTTAAGGCGGAAGAAAGCCTAATTCCTATCGGAAAGCCACGGAACTGTTTTTACCAACCCCATTCGACTAGGCTTGAAAGCAAGCTGCAAACCGAGGAGCATTCAGGGAGGGGTAAGAACCTTACCTTAAGAAATAGAGGGCACAGAAGGAAACCCGAATCTTCCACTAGCACTTGAAGATGATGGTCATTTTGCTTCTACTTTCAAAAGGAACTAGGCCCTGTTCTTTCCCACCTTGCTAACTACGGATCATGCTAAGCTGTTCCAACTCTGGCAGGCACGCAGTCACTCGAGCGAAAAAGTCTTTCCTTCTACTCCGTAAATAGTCTCAAGCAGCTTTAACGCATGCATACATGATTGAACTTAGATGCCCTTTTCTATGTAACCACAAGGTCCGTTCAACATACCTGAGGAGAGAAAGAAGCAAATTGAATAGGAGAGAGAGGGATTCGCCCAATAGATCTTATCGCTAACCTTGCCATCGAGAGTGAAACTTTATCTAACTCTTTCAGACCATTAGTGGAAAGCAGCAAGGACAGCTACAGGTAATTTATTAAGGAAGCAAGAACCCTTAGGCAACGATAAGCGTATACTTCCATTCTATATGGGTGCAGTGTGATCGAGTCCATCCCTTGAAGTCGTACCCTCCCAGGATGCATGAGTCTTCTGCCGATTGACAGAAATGCCGATTAAGCAATTCCTCTCATCCCGATAAAGGGAGTCACCCGTGATTCGATAGTTCCATTTTCCGCTGATGCAGGCCGATTGGGATCCCAGCAGTCAAACCACTGTCTTCGTTCCTCGCCCTCCTTCCAATCAAATCTATTCTAAGGTGCCCGGAGGCTGGGGAAACAAAGGAAGAGTCGACAAGGGCTAACTACATACTGATTGGCTAATTTCCCTCGGTGACGTAAGACTGAAGAAAAGACCACAATAAGGGACCTACTCTTGCCGAAAGATAGGAGAAGATCAAGACTTTGATTTAGACAAGGAATGCCCAAGGAATTCCAAGAATTCTTGTTATACATTTGTTCCAAGTCTCAATCCTCTTTTCGAGATTCATCGATATTGAATCAATCGAACGCACTTCTAACACCTGTTCCACTTTTGGAAGACCTTGCGTTATATCACCAGATCTTGATTTTTCATATATAAATGTAACTAATGTATCTCCTTCGCAAAGGATTTCCCCGTAATGTCCATGAACAGTTGCTCCTGGAGTAGCCAAATAAGGCTTAGCTGATCGTATTACCACAGAGTCAACTTGAAGAATAAGAACTTGGCCCGATTTTAAATGCGGTCCTTTTTTGGCTATACATACATTTTCACAAAGAAACTGCCCAAGACTAACGATTGTAGATGCCTCTTCACAACAATTGTAATGCAGAAAATACCAATTCAAATTGAATGGATTCAAAATGATGTTACTGCACGAATAGGGATTATAAATTTTACCTTTTTCATCCAGTAAATAATATTTAAGTATTTGAAAAATCTGTTTTAAATTGTCAAGTTGCAAATAGTTAGTTACCAACATTTTGTTATGGGTTATTAAATCGGAAAATAAATCAAAATTATAAATTGGAAAGCCTGTTCCTAAGGGGCCCAACGGATTCCTAATTGGAATTGGGGGGTCCTCTTTAATTGATTCTTTTATCACATTGGGAGATTTTACATCGTTGAATGGGCCTGTTCGAGAACAATTGGATGATGACAAAATTATCAAAGATTGAGATTCCTTATTTCGATTCAATAACGTATGAATAGTTCCTTGATTTGGATTAAGGGATTCTTGAATCCTTGCCTTGGAATAGGAATAAATGGAAGAAAACGGATTGACATTAGCGCGATCTGGTCCATTCTCAGAGATTAATCCTGAACCCGACAGATCATTTCTTTTTCCGGTATACAAAATAGGTGACTTCGCTAAGTCGATTCGTAGAAAATCTCTAATTAAACCATTTGTCCTTATTTCAACAAAAGAAGCACAGGCCTTTTCGATCTTTTTGTCTTGGTCCCAATTCAACACTAAACAAGTCCGAACTAATTGAATACTTGTGTCCCAAATTTCAAGAATAGGGTCGTAATAAAGGATATAGTTCACAACTCGAAGTTGTAGATTATCACTTTCTTGCAAGAGATCCGGTGGGAAAAGTCTTCCTAAATTTATACCATCCGTTTTTTTATATGGGACTACAGGTTGAACCAAAACAAAATATTTTTTTTCATACCTGGAAAGTTTCATTCGTTGGATATAGAGCCAATTTTTCAATTTTTTGTATTCTTTGGAATTTTGTTTTCCCCCTCCTGGTGGTATCAATCGGAATGCCTTGTTTGTCTTTCCAGGAAAATGGATATCTCCAGAAAAGATTATTAGTTTAATTTTTTCTGCTTTTTTCTTCACTCGGACCAATCCACCTACCCGACTTCTTCTATTTAAAGTGATTTGTGTATCTATCCCAATAATACTATTGTGCCGTACCATTATGGAACAAGATTCGGCCAAAATGTGGACTTCCACGGGAATAAAAAAAAACGGATTTACTTCCTTTTGGTATTTTGGCCAAAATACCTTGACTCCTCGATACTCAATCAACTCCTCTTCATTAACGATTGAATTCAGTTCTCTAGTCTCATATTTAGTAAGTCCCGAGCTCTTTCTTATATATCGAGGATCGTCGAAATAAGCAAGAATACTATTTCTACGGAGAATGCCATTTCGCGGGATTTCAATTGAGATACCTGAAGAAGGTATTAATTGGTTCTCGTCCTCTTGAATCGATTCGAGTGGGATGATGACTCTATTTCTTCGCCTCTTTGCCAATAAATCCGAATTCCCCTCGAGAACGGCCGGATTTCTGAGATTACAACGACTGGTACCTGTCATTCGATTAAGTTCTGAATAATCAGGAATCTTATCTCCTTTTTGATTTTTACCAGAAAAATACGAACTAAAAAATTTGTGTCTCACTTGATTATTAGTTACTGAGGGGTTAGAAATATATCTTCGCTTAACAGAAAGAGAATAAGCGTTCATTTGATCTTGATCCTTGTGGATCGAACAGGGGCCTGGACTGGATCTCCAGGGCTCCCCTAATAATATCCATAAATGACTTGTTTTTGGTAAGAGATGAATATTACCATATGTAAATTCAGGTGCATGGTACACATCGGTATTCCAGTGCATTTCGCCTTCTGAGTCAGAATAAATATGTTTTCGAACCTTCTCTTTCAAATTCAAAGTGGATGTTCTCGCGCGAATCTCAGCAATGACTTGTTCTGATTCTACATATTGATCGTTTTGAACTAAAAGAAAACTTTTAGGCGGAATACACACATTGTGTATAATATCTTCACTTTCAATAGTTACATACAAGTCTCTAGAACATAGAAAAGCAGGATGTCCATGACGCGTACGTGTCGGATGAACCAAATCCTCATTGAATTTTATTTTTCCATTAGAAGGGGCTCGGACATGTTCTGCAGTACCCCCTGTGAATACTCCGCCGGTATGAAAAGTTCTTAATGTTAATTGAGTACCTGGTTCTCCAATAGATTGACCTGCAATAATACCTACAGCTTCTCCCAATTCGACCAGGTCGTCGTGAGCCGGGCTTCGGCCATAGCATAGTTGACAAATCCAAGATGTACTCCTACAAGTAAAGGGGGTTCGAATAGAGATTGGTTGTGCTCTAAAAGTTATGAATCTATTAACAAGTCCAACGCCAATATCTTGATTTCTAGTAGCAATGCATCGCGAACCTATATATATATGATCCGCTAATACACGCCCAATTAATGTTTGGATAAAAATCCTGTCGGTCATCATTCCATTTCGAGGACTTACAGAAATACCGCGGACGGTGCCACAATCTGTTCGACGTACAACAATGTGTTGAACTACTTCAACAAGTCTGCGCGTGAGGTATCCTGCATCTGATGTTCGGATAGCGGTATCCACAACTCCTTTACGGGCTCCATAGCAAGAAATAATATATTCTGTTAAAGAGAGTCCTTCGCGTAAATTGCTTTGAATGGGTAAATCAATCATTTGACCTTGGGGATCCGACATTAATCCTCTCATACCTACTAATTGATGTACCTGAGATGCATTTCCTCTGGCTCCCGAAAAAGACATTATATGGACTGGATTAAAAGGATCGGTCATCCGAAAATTAGGATTCATTTCTTGTCGCAAATATTCACTTGTGGCATACCAGATCTCGATCGATTGACGTAATTTTTCTACGGCGTGTACATTTCCATAATGATGGTGTTTTTCCAAAATAAAACTTTGTTGTTCAGCGTCTTGAACTAGCCATCTTTTAGAAGGTATTGTTAAAAGATCATCAATTCCTAATGAAATGGATGCGGCGGTAGCTTGTCGGAAACCCAGAGTCTTTACTTGATCCAGGATATGTGATGTATATCCTATTCCATAGTGATCAATAAATCGACTAATAAGTCGTTTCATGGCAGTTCCGTCTATCACGTTATTGTGAAAGACCTGAGTGGGCCGTTCTGCCATCAGTACCTCCATATTGCGATGAGTAGAATTTGACAATGGGTTTGAGTCAGTGATTGGACAACTTCCTTTTCTAGATCTTGATTCACGTAGAAATTCCGCAATTTTATAGTCCTAGTTAACCCGGCGAGACTCGAATTCCCGCTGGTAGCACAGAATTACAACAGCCCTGCCAAAACCCCTGTATGGCTTCTTCTATTTCTCGATAAAGAGAAATATGCCCAAGAGTGGTTCGAATATATATATAAAGAATTTCTTTTTTTATACTTCTTACTATTAGATAGTGTCCATAAATCTCATAATAGGTCCCCAAAGATTCATAGTGAATTTCAATGGGAGCTTCTCTTGCAGCAATAACGCGTTGATCTAGTCGCCACCGCAGCCACAAAGGACTACCTAATTTGATTCGTTTTTGACGAAAAGCCCCAATTGCATCATAGGCGTTACAAAAAAACGGTTCTTTTTTTTTTGTATACTTATAGTTATTATCTTCATTTTGATCGTTTCTACCATTACACGGATTATACCTATTTACACAAATACCCCGACGATTTCCACTCGTTAAGACATAGAGTCCACTAAGCATATCTTGAGTTGGTGCAGAAATGGGATCTCCAATAGTTGGAGACAAAAGATTCATATGAGAAAACATAAGTAAACGTGCCTCCGCTTGAGCCTCCAAAGATAAAGGCACATGAACAGCCATTTGATCCCCGTCAAAGTCTGCATTGAAGCCCTTACAAACTAATGGGTGTAAACAAATAGCGCGCCCTTCTACTAAAATGGGGAGGAATGCCTGTATGCCTAATCTATGCAGAGTAGGCGCTCTATTCAGCAATACAGGATGGTCATCCAGAATTTCTTGAAGTATTTCCCATACAATCGGTTTTTTTTTACGAATTTGACTCTTAGCAACTCCGATGTTCGAAGCAAGATGTTTTCTAATTAGGTCACGAATTACAAATGCCTGGAAAAGTTCTATTGCTATTTCGCGAGGCAATCCACATCGATGTAATGAAAGTGAAGGGCCCACGACAATCACTGACCGCCCTGAATAATCGACGCGTTTACCAAGCAGAGTCTCGCGAACTCTTCCTTCTTTGCCTTCAATTACATCTGAAAGCGACTTGTAAACTCTATTATGATCATCCCTCATTGGTTGTCCGCAGATTCCATTATCAAGAAGTGCATCCACTGCTTCTTGTAGCAATTTTTCCTGAGATATTATTAATTCTTCTGGCGTAGCTATACTTGTTGTTAATAGATCTGTAAGAGTATTATTCCGATAGATAATTCTTCTATAGATTTCATTAATATCCGAGGTCACCAGTTTATCCTCATCTATATGATAAATTGGTCTCAACTCAGGAGGAAGAACAGGTAATAGACACAAAACCATCCATTTTGGTTCTATATTTGTTCGAATAAAATGCTTAGCTAATTCCATACGTCTAAGCAAAAAATCCGTTCTTTTTTTTTTGTATACTTATAGTTATTATCTTCATTTTGATCGTTTCTACCATTACACGGATTATACCTATTTACACAAATACCCCGACGATTTCCACTCGTTAAGACATAGAGTCCACTAAGCATATCTTGAGTTGGTGCAGAAATGGGATCTCCAATAGTTGGAGACAAAAGATTCATAGTGAATTTCAATGGGAGCTTCTCTTGCAGCAATAACGCGTTGATCTAGTCGCCACCGCAGCCACAAAGGACTACCTAATTTGATTCGTTTTTGACGAAAAGCCCCAATTGCATCATAGGCGTTACAAAAAAACGGTTCTTTTTTTTTTGTATACTTATAGTTATTATCTTCATTTTGATCGTTTCTACCATTACACGGATTATACCTATTTACACAAATACCCCGACGATTTCCACTCGTTAAGACATAGAGTCCACTAAGCATATCTTGAGTTGGTGCAGAAATGGGATCTCCAATAGTTGGAGACAAAAGATTCATATGAGAAAACATAAGTAAACGTGCCTCCGCTTGAGCCTCCAAAGATAAAGGCACATGAACAGCCATTTGATCCCCGTCAAAGTCTGCATTGAAGCCCTTACAAACTAATGGGTGTAAACAAATAGCGCGCCCTTCTACTAAAATGGGGAGGAATGCCTGTATGCCTAATCTATGCAGAGTAGGCGCTCTATTCAGCAATACAGGATGGTCATCCAGAATTTCTTGAAGTATTTCCCATACAATCGGTTTTTTTTTACGAATTTGACTCTTAGCAACTCCGATGTTCGAAGCAAGATGTTTTCTAATTAGGTCACGAATTACAAATGCCTGGAAAAGTTCTATTGCTATTTCGCGAGGCAATCCACATCGATGTAATGAAAGTGAAGGGCCCACGACAATCACTGACCGCCCTGAATAATCGACGCGTTTACCAAGCAGAGTCTCGCGAACTCTTCCTTCTTTGCCTTCAATTACATCTGAAAGCGACTTGTAAACTCTATTATGATCATCCCTCATTGGTTGTCCGCAGATTCCATTATCAAGAAGTGCATCCACTGCTTCTTGTAGCAATTTTTCCTGAGATATTATTAATTCTTCTGGCGTAGCTATACTTGTTGTTAATAGATCTGTAAGAGTATTATTCCGATAGATAATTCTTCTATAGATTTCATTAATATCCGAGGTCACCAGTTTATCCTCATCTATATGATAAATTGGTCTCAACTCAGGAGGAAGAACAGGTAATAGACACAAAACCATCCATTTTGGTTCTATATTTGTTCGAATAAAATGCTTAGCTAATTCCATACGTCTAAGCAAAAAATCCTTTCTTCTTCCAACTTTTCGATCTTCCCATTCATTCCCTGTGGGTTCCTCTTCCTCCAATTCTTTCCATTCTACCAATGAATAATCTATAATAATTCGTAAATCTAGATTGGCTAATTGTTGTCTGATAGAACCTCCCCCGGTAGACATCTCTCGATTTCTAAATGTATCGAAGCTCCGGGTAGTAAAAAAAATTGGGATCCTGTATTTCCAGGGTTGGATTTCATATTCCAATAAACCCCGTAATCGTAAAAAAGTAGGTTTCTTATCTATGGGCCTAGCAAAATAAAAATTGGGATAGGATCTCCCCCCCCTCAAAATCGGACGTGAAAGTTTACTCTCATCCGGCTCAAGTAAGTCAAATAAAGAAAAAAAGAAAAAGAAAGGAGTTCTCCCTTTCAAATTCTAGAAAACTCCAAAAAGATCTACTCCTTACTCAAGTTTCCAGTGAAGACCAAGGAAAACCTCATTTATTGCGTCTTCCGTATTTTTATTATTTTTATATTATTTTATTAGATTTTATGAAGTCTTTATTCAATTCTTATGAAATAGACCATAGATCAATTCCCTTTTTTGGGAGCGTTTTGAATACATCCCTAATTCTGAGCTTCATGTTACTCCTACCAAGAAACATGTCAGGTACAGGGCATCCCGATTGCATTAAATGGGATGACAGTTTATCATTTCAAATCTGTAAAATCAGAATTTCGATCAAATCACACACCGCAGTATACTAGGTCTTCTAATTCGTTAAGAGGTTTATCTAAAAGATTCACAATATAACTAGGAAGGCGTTTCAAATACCACACATGCATTACGGGGTATGCGAGTTTGATGTAGCCCATTTGATATCTTCGTATCCGAGAATCAACAAACTCGACTCCGCATTGTTCACAAAATTGCGGGTCTTCCTTTTCATCTCCGATTACTCGATAATTTCCACAAGCACAAATTCCACTTTTGATAGGCCCAAAAATTCTTTCACAAAATAATCCATCTTTTTCTGGTTTATTGGTTTTGTAATGAAAGGTATAAGGTTTTGTCACCTCTCCAACCATCTCGCCATTAGGCAGGATTTTTTTGGACCAAGTACTTATTTGTTCAGGAGAAACTAATCCAATTCGGAGTTGTTGATGTGTATATCGATCGATCATAGAAGAAAACTTCTGCTTGATTTCGATTAAGCTTCCTTCCTATTAAGCTGGAAAGTCTTCTCAGAGACAAGAAAATGGTTCAGTTCCAGAGCTAAAGATCGTAGTTCTCGAACGAACAACCGAAAAGATTCTGGAGCATCCTCAGGAGTCGGTATTCTTCCTCCAAAGATTATAGTACCAAGTACTTCTTGGCGAGCTCTAATATGATCAGATTTATAAGTAAGCATCTCTTGTAAAATATAAGCAACGCCAAACCCCTCTAAAGCCCAAACCTCCATTTCTCCTACCCGTTGTCCCCCTTTCTTGGCCCTCCCTTTAAGGGGTTGTTGCGTAAGACGTGAATAACGCCCACTGGAACGCCCGTGTATTTTATCATCAAGTTATTGAATATTTGGAATAAATCACGAAATTCAAAACTCCCCGTTACCCAATAAAACCCTAAAATGCCTAATAATAAACCAAAATCGCCAACACGATTAGTTACAAAGGCTTTTTGACAAGCCTTTGCTGCAACAGGTCGTGTGAACCAAAATCCTATTAATAGATACGAACACATTCCAACTAATTCCCAAAAAATATAAATTTGTATCAAATTTGAACTAGTAACTAATCCCAACATAGAAGTACTGAAAAAACTCATATAAGCAAAAAATCTCAAATAACCGTGATCATGAGACATATAATTATCACTATAAATAAGAACCAAAATTCCAACAGTAGTGATTAGTATTGACATAATAGAAGTAAGTGGATCGATCAAGTATCCGAATTCTAACGAAAAATCATTATTAATAATCCAAGACCATACATATTGATAGACAGAACTACTATTTATTTGCTGAATAGAAAGATTCATGGAAAAAATCATGACTATACTTAACAATAAAACGCTCTGAAAAGCCCACATACGGCGAAGACTTTTTGTTGCCGTCGGAAAAAGAAGAAGTCCCAACCCTATTAACATAGGAACCGGAAGTGGAAGAAAAGGTATTATCCACGCATATTGATATGTCTGTTCCATAAAAAAAGTTTTTTATTCTTAATTAATTGTTTCCGATTCACCGGATCTTACCTTTCGAAAAAGTCAATAAAAAATCAAGATATGCACTAACTGATTTAAGATTTATATTTA
>CM067174.1:109946384-109961384 GCA_034093135.1 Erigeron breviscapus | reverse complement strand
TAATGCCAATAAAAAGAGAAAATGAGAGACCTAAAGTAATGAGAAAATGACTTGTAACTGTGAAGCTATAAGGTATCATACCCTGAAGATTACAAAATAACAAAAAAGTAAAAGTGACCAAGATGCAAGGGAAAAACTTTTGTTTAACATTTCCGGAAAGACCCCCTATTTGTTCATTTACCAGGTTATATAATATATATGTGTATAACTATTTTTGAGGTATTAAATTCTATTAAATATATATATATATATATAAATAACTAAAATAAGTATAAACTTACATTGATTTATTTAAAATAACTTATATATATATATATATATATATATATATATATATATATATATATATATATATATATATATATATATATATATATATATATATATATATATATATATATATATATATATATATATATATATATATATATATATATATATATATATATATATATATATATATATATATATATATATATATATATATATATATATATATACTCATTTATATATATATATATATATATATATATATATATATATGTATGTATTTATATACTATATATGGGAAAGAAAAAATAAAAAATAAAAAAAAAACGGTTAACAATTCGTCCCTGAGGAACGAACGCCACGGACGAGTGTGAGGAACGAGAGGGGGACGAGTCCCACCCAATGGTGTAGACTCGTCCGTCCCTTGCGAACGAGCGGAGGACGAACACATTGGGTAGCCTCTAAGAGGTAAGGTTTAGTGGTTTGCTTTCTTCATCATTTTGTCGAAGTTTTTAATTAATAATTAAAGAAAATATACACCAATCATTTTCGGGTCATATCCATGAGGAAAATCTGTTGCTATTCACCATTCAACCCCATTGTAATCCAATCCAATAAGTTACTTCATATTAAATACATACATTAATTAACGATAAATAATTTGTCGTCTCAATACGATAAAAGCGGGGTAAAATGGTGATGTACACACAAAATATATTCATTTCATGAAGGACCCTATAAGAATTTCAAGAAAGTTTAGTTTTAATAATCTATCAATAAACTAAAACAGGATTGAGATGTTCTTGAAACGACACGTGGCGTAATCCTTGATCGACACGTGTCCTTTTAATTTATTTATTTTATTAGCATTTTTAATTGTAAATAAATTCAATTTCTTTATTAGACTTGGAATTAAACTCAAACTCTTAGCTTATAGATACAAAACACATTATAACCTTATTTGATTGATCGTTTTCTCATTAATAAAATTGTCTCTTTTTCTTTCTCAATTCTTCAACTCCTACTACTTATATAAGTCCCAACTTAATAGATGGTACTACCTGAAGACACCTCTATGTCGATGGTGGGGTTACTTTGCAATATAAACACTGAACTGGAGACGACCAGTTGCAGTGAGTGTATACCAAGTTCTTGGATAGATTACTTATTTAAGTGACAATAAGTAAGAACAATGCAATAATATAAAATACTTGTAAAGTAAATTGGTGAGACAATATGTAATTTTCAAGTGTAATTTATTTATTAACTTTAAATAAATTACAAGGTTGTTGCGGAACCAAGATAATACAAAGTATGTAAATATCCTAACAACCTATGAAATACAATTGATCTATACTTGGAAATTCTCTTAAACAATCGAAACACTTAAAGTTGTGAAATGATCCTTTTTACGATTGAGAGAATATTGCACAAGTTCACCAAGAATATTGCAGGTTTGCAAAGTTGTTTTCTTGTTGTGCAATAACCTCTATTTATAGGCAAAGTTGACATTGGGATGTCAACTTTGGCCGTACAAATATGGTTGAGAGCATTTAAGGAATAGCATTTAATTCCTTAAAATGCTGTGTAAAGTTACAGAATAAAGTAACTTTTTTCAACCTGCTTTATGTACCTTTTGTACTTTATACATAGATAAATTCTTTTATCCGTGTAATAGCACATAAAGCATAAAGGTCTTTTCCTCGTAATCAGTGTAAAGCTTTGTAAGTACTTTACACTGATGCTCTCCAGTTTGTATCTGAGGAGAATGTCAACTGGGCTTCGCTGCCATTGTCATTCTTTATCTTTCACTTGTTGTCTTCGACTTCAACTGGATTGATTCTTCATCTGGTCAGATCTCAACTGAGGAAGTCTTCAGTTGCGTTAACTGTACGTTGCAACTGGACTTCAATATATTTCTGGACAAATCTTCGTAGTCTCCAGATGCAACTGGAGACTGGCCAGTTTCACAAAACTGGTCCTAACAAATTCTCCCTATTTGTCCTGAAATATTGCCAAGTCTTTTTCAGTTCTTGTATCCGTACAAGTATGAACTGGAAAGACTTGTTCGATTAAATCTATCTAAGTTTTCCAAGGCATTTTTATAGATCAATAAATGTCTTGGGTTTTTCTTTTGAGTTTGTTAGATTTAATCTATTATCTACCTTGTGGTTACAAACTGGTAACTTCATTTATACAGGGAAATGAAATTTACAAAAGTTACAAAATGTAAATAAAAATACAAGTAGATAAACTGGAAGGAAAACTTAATCAGATGGCCCTTCGCCAGTTCTCCTTCTCTTTGACACTGAAGAGATAGGACGAGAGTCTTCAGGATCAATGTTCAACTTCAGCTCCAGATTCTCTTTATGTTGAATCTTGCCCTTTAAGAAGTTGACCCATGCTTTCTCAAACCTATTCTTTTGTGCCTTAGCTTCCAAAAAGTTCACCATCTCCACCCATTCAGAGAACCCATATTGCATCACACCTGGATTATCAGTTTTAACTAGTGGCCCTCTAGTATAACTGACTTCAACATGAAAGAACTTGGTGCCTGGCTTGATTGTTACAAAAACACCATTAATTGCCCCACTGTGCTTTCTGGTTGCCATGATCTGGGAATAATAGTTTCTGGCTTCAGATCATTTGAAATTTTAATAGTCCCAGCTCTAGCAGCCTGCACAGCAACCTTGATGTCATCATTTGAGACTTCACCAGTTGGTTCAATGAAGGTTCTTAGATCCGCTTACTACCTCATCGTTGTCTTTAGCAGCTTCTGCAGTCATCTGAAGTGCACGAACCTTGGGCTTTGGTGCAGCCGCTTTCTTCCCATCATCCTTCATTTGAGGGCAATTAGCAATCATATGACCCGTTTCCTTACACTTGTAGCAACGAGTCTTGTCTTTGCACACTTCAGCAGAATGCCCCGGATGGCCACACTTATCACACCTCTTGGTCTTGTCAGAACATGGACCACTATGATGAGACTTGCAAGACGAACACCATGAATTACTCTTCTTATCCTTGTCTCCATTTGAAGAAGAGTTACCTTTAAACTTCTTATTTGAGCTCGAAGATCCATTGAATCTCCTTTTGAAACCGACTTTCTTGTCATCATCTTTAGCCACCACTTTCTCAGTCTTAAAATCATCATCCAATCTCTTGGACTCCTTGATAGCAGCAGATAAAGTAGTATGCTGTCTACATAGGCCCAGATAGCTAGCAGGGAGCCCATCACAATATGCTTCCACCTGATCAACATCTCTCCTAACCAAGTGTCCAACAAATTTCAGCTTTTTCATAAAGGAGTGTGCATACTAGGTTATGGCACCCGGCTTAGCTGTCAATGCTCTAAATTCCTTCTCAATCAATCTTAGCTCACGGGTTCCCACATACTCTTCTAGGAACTTCTCCCTGAATGTACCCCAAGGCATAGCAGCAAGCACCTCGGGAGTCAAGGAGATAGTAGCAACCCTCCACCAATTCCTAGCATTCTTCTTCAACATTCGGGTTCACACAACACCTTCATTTCATCCGGGAAATAACAAGAAGCAAACACAACCTCAATATCATCTAACCATTCCATAGCACCTACAGCAACTTGGGTACCATCGAATGCCTTTGCTCCACATTTTTGAAAGCTCTCGTACTTAAAGTTATGAGCACGAGGAGCTACCACCATACGAGGCTCCACTATGTTCCCAACTCCATTTCCATTTGCAACAACCTCATCTGGAGCAATCAAAGACCTTTCATTCGATGGCTCGGCACGGTGTGAGCGGTTGGAATAATTCCCATCCGTATGCTCATTCCTTTGCATGCTTGCATCTCTTTCGGCCCTAAGTTGAATCAACTCTTCTTCATTTCTCAATAAGAGAGCTCGGATAGCCCTCAACTCCTCATGCATTTCCGCTCGGGTAGGAACTTGTTCAATCACTGGATTAGCCCTATCAATTTCTGACCTTGTGGGTTGTACACCCGGAAATGGCCTTCGCGGAGGTCTTTGGTTAACACCCTCTCCAGCCCCATTCCCATTAGGCGGAGCACCACTAGCATTAGCTCCATCTCTTTGACTGTTAGCACGGGTATTAACCATCTTTCTACAATTTCAGTGATGAATGTTAGAGATGAATCGAGTGAGAACAAGTAAGGTTAGGCCTACTTAATTACACAAGCATAACATAATCATATTTAAGCCATAAACCTACACTCACACTCATCCCAACCCGTCCTAAAAGCATTTCATTTCTAAGGCTAAGCATTCCAACTTAAGCCCTACATAACCTATATCGGTTTAAGTCCAAAAACTAAGGTAATACCTATGGTTCATGGTTCACTTAAACCATTTCTCTGATACCAACTTGTAACACCCGTCGTTTAAAAATACGGATTTCCAAAAACTTTTCACCTAACGGTGTTAAAGAATGCGGAAAAACATTTCAAAAGTTCAAACCATAAAATCTAGTTTGATTTGTTCATAAAAAGGTGGTGTTACTCATCACATCCTAGAAATAGAATGAATGGAAATCCTACGGTTGCCCAACACAAAACAACCGTACACAAGTCGTATCAAAACATAAATGTCATAAAGAAACAAATGTCTAAAATGAGCAGCGTCTATGGGTGACTAAAGCATCTTCATATAATCTACCCATCTCGCTCTTTATTCACCATCAAACTTCATCTAGCTTGCTAACCCTGAGGGGACAACACATTTCAAGAAACAAGTGTTAGCTAACGAATTAGCTAAGTAAGATAACACTAAGTTAGTAAAACGATTTTCCAATTAAAACTTGGTAAAGCAGCTTTTCATATTAAAGGCACATATTACATATCATCAACATCACATCATATCATCAACATCATATCATATTAGGATTAATCATCCTAAATGTGCCTATCCATCGTTTCGTCATTTCATCTCATCACATATCGTCATATAAGGTGTGACTTACGTCACGCGTATCATATAGGTGTAAGTTTGTGTGTAGGCGGTCATAAGACCTAACGGGAACCTCACACCCGACTAGATGGATGAGCCATAAGGCGGTCCATCAAGTGTCGTTTAAGGAATGGCAAGCCACTCCAGGAGTAGCCCGTATGTTCAAGACATTGGTGGGTAATCACTCCACCCGGAGATACTCTAACCACGTAATTACGTTGCAAGGAGCCACCCAAGCAACAACATATACGCACCCACCCGGCTAAGGTGAATACGGGTTAAGCTTAACACTTCATCATATATACGAGCTCGATTTCATCACATATAGTTTAGGTGACAAAGTTACCTAAACATAACATATAATCATCTTTTACGTTTGGGCCCTTAAACGTGCACGTGACATGGCAACTTATAAAGTCTAGTGAACTAGGTGACCAAGCCACACATACATGCACATCATAATCAACATATACTTGCATCACATTTCATTACATTGCATATCATTTCATAACATAACTTTACATAGCATACCAAGGGAAATGCATTTTAGGTCTCATAAGTCAAATACAAGTCCCATATAACCTCCCATATAACCCAAATACCCTTAAGTATACAAGATAAGATTAGAGAAGTTATATCCTGAAAACCCTGCTTTTGTTGAATCCCTCAGCGTGTCAAAGTAGTGTATCTTACCTTAAAGTAGCACGCGATAAAGGATAGCTAAGTTACCGAACAAAGCAACAACTCTCGTCTACCTATGATTAGTGAACGGCCATTAATACACTAGTCATTAAGACCATAATCAGTGATTACATATTTAAGGACACACTCTAAGTTTCAGGAGTATGCTATGTGTCAAAACGAGGTTACGGTTCAAACAATATCATTTTCTGAAAACTGGTGAGTTGCGCCGCAGCTCAAGCACTTCGTTGCGCCGCAACGAAGATAGTTGCGCCGCAACTTATCTTTCTGGAAACCAGTTGCGCCGCAACATGGCGTTGCGCCGCAACTCCTATCGAATCTGCACTTTCAAAATCGATTAATCCTTCAACTCGAACCCAACCCTTTCCAGGTCAAAAACTCAGTTTCAAAACATCAAAATCCTTCATATTAAGGCCTTAACAAACCATATCAACCTTTAGGAAAATCATACATGCCTTATTTCATCAAAACCATGACTAATTACACATTAATTGATTCCCTAATGTCCAATTATAATTCCTAATGACTCTTATAATCAAAAGGATCAGAAATAAATGAAATTATACCTTCTATACCTGCAACTCACAATGGGAACAAGAAAAGCTTGATTAAACACTTCCGAAACGCACTTTTGATCGCCTTTTTGCTCAAGAATTGATTAGGGATGAAAGGGGGTGGGTTAGGGCTTGAGAGGAAACTAATAGATCTGATAATGACACTCAAATGACTCCTCAAGAGACCCTAAACCCGTTTTTGAGTTTCACCCTATGTCAAATTTGATCCCTAGACTTCCATAAAGCTCATTACTAGTCAAAAACTCCTCTAAGGACCATATACTACCTAAATACTTCGTTAATCACTCCTAATATGCATATAATTACTTCATAAACATATTTTCATATCATACATTAAGACTTTCAAATCTCACATATAAAACACATAAACCACATATAAGCATTAAATCTAAAATAGACTTAACGACACATTATGTTGACTTAACAGCACAAGTCAACTGTTAAATAAAAAGTTCGGGATGTTACAAATACCTCCCCCTTAAGAGGATTCTGTCCCCGGAATCTCATCAGCAAGAAACAACTCGGGATACTTCTCTTTCATTATTGCTTCGGTTTCCCAAGTAAGGCTTTCACCATGATTATGTCTCCATTTGACCAAGACTAAATCAATCATCTTTCGGCGTAACTTCTTTTGTTTCCTTCCAAGGATAGCCATTGGTTCCTCTACCATTCTTTTCGTCGGATCCACACTCACATCTTCAATAGGTATGACACTAGATTCCTCCGCCAAGCACTTCCTCAAATATGAGACGTGAAATGTGTTATGGATTCCATCCAATTCCGGAGGCAATTCTAGTTGATAAGCCACATCCTTAATACGTTTTAACACTTTAAATGGTCCAATGAATCTTGGACTCAACTTTCCTTTCTTACCAAACCGAATTACTCCTTTCCAAGGAGAAACTTTCAGCATCACTAAGTCACCAACTTCAAACACAACCGGTCTCCTTTTCTTATCGGCATAGGTTTTCTGTCTTTCTCTAGCTACTCGAAGTGCTTCCTTTGCAATATTCACTTTTTCGGCTGTGATTTCTACAATTTCCGGACCCGTAATTTGCTTTTCACCGGGCTCCATCCAACAACTTGGAGTCCTACACCTTCTACCATAAAGCATTTCAAAAGGTGGCATTCCAATACTTGAATGGTAGCTATTGTTATACGAAAACTCTATCAACTTCAAGTGATCATCCCAAGCTCCTCCATACTCTAAGACACAAGTCCTTAACATGTCTTCCAATGTTTGAATGGTTCTTTCACTTTGACCGTCGGTTTGAGGATGATAAGCCGTGCTCAAATTCACTCTAGTACCTAACTCTCGTTGGAGACCTTTCCAAAAGCTAGATACAAATCTCGTGTCTCGATCCGAAACTATAGACAATGGAACTCCATGCTTCGAGACAACTTCATTAATATACATCTTCGCCATCTTAGTCAAAGGCACATCTTGACGAGTTGCTAAGAAATGAGCACTCTTGGTCAACCTATCAACAATTACCCATATCATGTCATTTCCTTTCGGTGTTCTAGGTAACTTAGTAACAAAATCCATAGTGATGTGATCCCATTTCCACTCTGGAATCTCTAACTGTTGCAACAATCCATAAGGCTTTCGATGATCCGTTTTCACACGAGCACAAGTCAAGCATCTTTCAACAAAATGTGCTACCTCACCTTTGATATCCGGCCACCAATAAATAGGCTTTAAATCTGCATACATTTTAGTGACACCAGGATGAACCGAATATCTACTTCTATGGGCTTCCTCAAGGATCAATTCACGATTGCCACCAAGCAATGGTACCCATATTCGACCCTTGTAAGTCTTAAACCCACGACTATTTGTCTCCATCACAAGACGTTTCTTCTTCCCAATGCTCTCCTTATCAATGTTATCTTTCATTAAAGCCCTCACTTGAGCCTCTTTAATACGATCGAGTAGTCCAGACTTAGCTTGCACAACCATGCTCATCAACCGACAAGAAAAATTTTGCACTTTTCTACTTAAGGCGTCCGCCACCACATTGGCTTTACCTGGATGGTACTTAATTTCACAATCATAATCCTTTAATAACTCCATCCACCTTCTCTGCCTCACATTCATTTCCTTTTGATTGAACACATACTGTAAGCTTTTATGGTCGGTGTACAAGGTACACTTAGTGCCATAAAGGTAGTGTCTCCACAGCTTTAATGCAAATACAACAGCAGCCAACTCTAGATCATGTGTCGGGTAATTCTTTTCATGAGGTTTCAGTTGTCGTGAAGCATAGGCAATCACCTTGTTCCTTTGCATAAGGACACAACCCAAACCTGTAATAGAAGCATCACTGTAAACTACTAAATCATCCGTACCTTCGGGTAATGCAAGAATAGGAGCTTCACATAACTTGGTCTTTAATGTTTGAAAAGCTTTCTCTTGTACTTCAGCCCATACATATTTCACTCCTTTCTTGGTCAGTTCGGTCATTGGTTTGGCTATTCGAGAGAAATCTTGTATAAACCTTCTATAGTAGCCAGCAAGACCAAGAAAACTCTTAATCTCTGTGGGTGTCTTTGGTTGTTCCCACTTAGATACAGCTTCAATCTTGGCGGGATCAACTTTAATACCTTCCGAAGAGATGACATGCCCGAGAAACTGAACTTCTCGAAGCCAAAACTCACATTTCGAAAACTTGGCATATAATTTCTTTTCCCTAAGAACTTCAAGGACCGCTCTTAGGTGTTCACGGTGCTCAGCTTCAGACTTGGAGTAAATCAAGATATCATCAATGAATACAATAACAAAATGATCTAAGAAGGGGCGACATACCCGATTCATTAAATCCATGAAAGCGGCAGGAGCATTTGTCAACCCAAATGGCATGACAAGAAACTCATAGTGCCCATATCGAGTGCGAAAAGCTATTTTGGCTACATCTTCCTTTTTGACCTTTAATTGATGATAGCCGGAACGTAAGTCCATCTTGGAGAAGAATGAAGCACCATGAAGCTGATCAAAAAGATCATCTATTCGGGGAAGAGGATACTTATTCTTGACCGTTCGCTTGTTCAGCTCACGGTAGTCTATGCACATGCGCATAGAACCATCTTTCTTTTTGACAAAGAGAACCGGAGCTCCCCAAGGCGAGGAACTTGGTTGAATGAAACCTTTGTCGAGTAGTTCCTGAAGTTGAGACATAAGATATTTCATTTTGGTAGGAGCCGAACGATACGGTGCTTTAGCAACAGGAGTAGCACCGGGTACAAGATCAATTTGGAAGGTGACCTCACGGTCAGGAGGAATACCGGGAAGATCATCCGGGAAAACATCAGGAAATTCAGAAACTATATCAACATTAGAAATGGAAGCTTTCTCCTTTCGTGCATCGATAACATAGGCAAGAAAATGACTCTTATTATGCCGAATACAATTTAGTGCCTTCATCAAACTAATAATTTTTATGCCTCCTCTTCTCTTATCTCCATGGACCGAAATAGTTTTACCATCAGGAGTCGAAATCCTTACAATCTTTTGAGAGCATACTATGGTGGCATCATTTTGAGCTAACCAATCCATTCCTATGACTATATCAAAACCAGCTAAAGTAGTAGGCAACAACTGAACTGGAAAAGAACGACTCTCAATCTCTATAGCACAATCATCATATCCTTCACGTATATCACTAATAGTACCATCAGCTATTTCAACCTCTATGGAACAATTAAGGGGGATAGTGACTCTTTCAAGTTTAGGGGCAAACACAGTAGACACAAAAGACCTATTTGCACCCGAATCAAAAAGTACAGAAGCAGGTTTAGAATTAACAAGAAAGATACCGCTTACTACCTCATCGTTGTCTTTAGCAGCTTCTGCAGTCATCTGAAGTGCACGAACCTTGGGCTTTGGTGCAGCCGCTTTCTTCCCATCATCCTTCATTTGAGGGCAATTAGCAATCATATGACCCGTTTCCTTACACTTGTAGCAACGAGTCTTGTCTTTGCACACTTCAGCAGAATGCCCCGGATGGCCACACTTATCACACCTCTTGGTCTTGTCAGAACATGGACCACTATGATGAGACTTGCAAGACGAACACCATGAATTACTCTTCTTATCCTTGTCTCCATTTGAAGAAGAGTTACCTTTAAACTTCTTATTTGAGCTCGAAGATCCATTGAATCTCCTTTTGAAACCGACTTTCTTGTCATCATCTTTAGCCACCACTTTCTCAGTCTTAAAATCATCATCCAATCTCTTGGACTCCTTGATAGCAGCAGATAAAGTAGTATGTTGTCTACATAGGCCCAGATAGCTAGCAGGGAGCCCATCACAATATGCTTCCACCTGATCAACATCTCTCCTAACCAAGTGTCCAACAAATTTCAGCTTTTCCATAAAGGAGTGTGCATACTCGGTTATGGCACCCGGCTTAGCTGTCAATGCTCTAAATTCCTTCTCAATCAATCTTAGCTCACGGGTTCCCACATACTCTTCTAGGAACTTCTCCCTGAATGTACCCCAAGGCATAGCAGCAAGCACCTCGGGAGTCAAGGAGATAGTAGCAACCCTCCACCAATTCCTAGCATTCTTCTTCAACATTCGGGTTCACACAACACCTTCATTTCATCCGGGCAATAACAAGAAGCAAACACAACCTCAATATCATCTAACCATTCCATAGCACCTACAGCATCTTGGGTACCATCGAATGCCTTTGCTCCACATTTTTGAAAGCTCTCGTACTTAAAGTTATGAGCACGAGGAGCTACCACCACACGAGGCTCCACTATGTTCCCAACTCCATTTCCATTTGCAACAACCTCATCTGGAGCAATCAAAGACCTTTCATTCGATGGCTCGGCACGGTGTGAGCGGTTGGAATAATTCCCATCCGTATGCTCATTCCTTTGCATGCTTGCATCTCTTTCGGCCCTAAGTTGAATCAACTCTTCTTCATTTCTCAATAAGAGAGCTCGGATAGCCCTCAACTCCTCATGCATTTCCGCTCGGGTAGGAACTTGTTCAATCACTGGATTAGCCCTATCAATTTCTGACCTTGTGGGCTGTACACCCGGAAATGGCCTTCGCGGAGGTCTTTGGTTAACACCCTCTCCAGCCCCATTCCCATTAGGCGGAGCACCACTAGCATTAGCTCCATCTCTTTGACTGTTAGCACGGGTATTAACCATCTTTCTACAATTTCAGTGATGAATGTTAGAGATGAATCGAGTGAGAACAAGTAAGGTTAGGCCTACTTAATTACACAAGCATAACATAATCATATTTAAGCCATAAACCTACACTCACACTCATCCCAACCCGTCCTAAAAGCATTTCATTTCTAAGGCTAAGCATTCCAACTTAAGCCCTACATAACCTATATCGGTTTAAGTCCAAAAACTAAGGTAATACCTATGGTTCATGGTTCACTTAAACCATTTCTCTGATACCAACTTGTAACACCCGTCGTTTAAAAATACGGATTTCCAAAAACTTTTCACCTAACGGTGTTAAAGAATGCAGAAAAACATTTCAAAAGTTCAAACCATAAAATCTAGTTTGATTTGTTCATAAAAAGGTGGTGTTACTCATCACATCCTAGAAATAGAATGAATGGAAATCCTACGGTTGCCCAACACAAAACAACCGTACACAAGTCGTATCAAAACATAAATGTCATAAAGGAACAAATGTCTAAAATGAGCAGCGTCTATGGGTGACTAAAGCATCTTCATATAATCTACCCATCTCGCTCTTTATTCACCATCAAACTTCATCTAGCTTGCTAACCCTGAGGGGACAACACATTTCAAGAAACAAGTGTTAGCTAACGAATTAGCTAAGTAAGATAACACTAAGTTAGTAAAACGATTGTCCAATTAAAACTTGGTAAAGCAGCTTTTCATATTAAAGGCACATATTACATATCATCAACATCACATCATATCATCAACATCATATCATATTAGGATTAATCATCCTAAATGTGCCTATCCATCGTTTCGTCATTTCATCTCATCACATATCGTCATATAAGGTGTGACTTACGTCACGCGTATCATATAGGTGTAAGTTTGTGTGTAGGCGGTCATAAGACCTAACGGGAACCTCACACCCGACTAGATGGATGAGCCATAAGGCGGTCCATCAAGTGTCGTTTAAGGAATGGCAAGCCACTCCAGGAGTAGTCCGTATGTTCAAGACATTGGTGGGTAATTACTCCACCCGGAGATACTCTAACCACGTAATTACGTTGCAAGGAGCCACCCAAGCAACAACATATACGCACCCACCCGGCTAAGGTGAATACGGGTTAAGCTTAACACTTCATCATATATACGAGCTCGATTTCATCACATATAGTTTAGGTGACAAAGTTACCTAAACATAACATATAATCAACTTTTACGTTTGGGCCCTTAAACGTGCACGTGACATGGCAACTTATAAAGTCTAGTGAACTAGGTGACCAAGCCACACATACATGCACATCATAATCAACATATACTTGCATCACATTTCATTACATTGCATATCATTTCATAACATAACTTTACATAGCATACCAAGGGAAATGCATTTTAGGTCTCATAAGTCAAATACAAGTCCCATATAACCTCCCATATAACCCAAATACCCTTAAGTATACAAGATAAGATTAGAGAAGTTATATCCTGAAAACCCTGCTTTTGTTGAATCCCTCAGCGTGTCAAAGTAGTGTATCTTACCTCAAAGTAGCACGCGATAAAGGATAGCTAAGTTACCGAACAAAGCAACAACTCTCGTCTACCTATGATTAGTGAACGGTCATTAATACACTAGTCATTAAGACCATAATCAGTGATTACATATTTAAGGACACACTCTAAGTTTCAGGAGTATGCTATATGTCAAAACGAGGTTACGGTTCAAACAATATCATTTTCTGAAAACTGGTGAGTTGCGCCACAACCTAGAGTTGCGTCGCAACTCAAGCACTTCGTTGCGCCGCAACGAAGATAGTTGCGCCGCAACTTATCTTTCTGGAAACCAGTTGCGCCGCAACATGGCGTTGCGCCGCAACTCCTATCGAATCTGCACTTTCAAAATCGATTAATCCTTCAACTCGAACCCAACCCTTTCCAGGTCAAAAACTCAGTTTCAAAACATCAAAATCCTTCATATTAAGGCCTTAACAAACCATATCAACCTTTAGGAAAATCATACATGCCTTATTTCATCAAAACCATGACTAATTACACATTAATTGATTCCCTAATGTCCAATTATAATTCCTAATGACTCTTATAATCAAAAGGATCAGAAATTAATGAAATTATACCTTCTATACCTGCAACTCACAATGGGAACAAGAAAAGCTAGATTAAACACTTCCGAAACGCACTTTTGATCGCCTTTTTGCTCAAGAATTGATTAGGGATGAAAGGGGGTGGGTTAGGGCTTGAGAGGAAACTAATAGATCTGATAATGACACTCAAATGACTCCTCAAGAGACCCTAAACCCGTTTTTGAGTTTCACCCTATGTCAAATTTGATCCCTAGACTTCCATAAAGCTCATTACTAGTCAAAAACTCCTCTAAGGACCATATACTACCTAAATACTTCGTTAATCACTCCTAATAGGCATATAATTACTTCATAAACATATTTTCATATCATACATTAAGACTTTCAAATCTCACATATAAAACACATAAACCACATATAAGCATTAAATCTAAAATAGACTTAACGACATGTTATGTTGACTTAACAGCACAAGTCAACTGTTAAATAAAAAGTTCGGGATGTTACAGTACATCAGTGGCCGGCTGGGCGGATTCATCAGATGCTTTCCCTTTGCCCTTTTCAACATTTCCCCTATCAATCACATCATCATACCTTTCAACCCTTTGCTCACCAGTTTCAGTACTGGCAGCCACTACCATTTCTCTACCAGTTTGACTTCCAGATGGAGTACTTTCAGTTGCAATTGGTACAAGGACTGCACGTTTTTCCCCCTTGGCAGCATCTAGACCTGCCCTTATGACTTCCCATTCCGAATGGTTAGATGGCAACCGGTCAAGAGGCTGCCATGATTGCATGTCCTTGCAATCTTTAAAGATTGTGCACATCATCCTGAAAGATCTCCACAGATGGTTGGTCTCTTTAGACTGGGTCAGAACATTTGCTGCAACTTGTTGCTGACCAGTCTTCAGTTCATCCAAAGTCTTAGAGTCTTCATCAAGACCAGAAACCACCTTTTCCTTCACCTCTTCATCCTTTTTCTTTAAATTTTCCACTTCAGTTGTCAGCTTGTCAATAGACTGAGTGTGATTTGATACCTGGGTGTTTAAAGTATCTATGCTGCCCCTCAACTGGTTGATCTCAGTAGTGAGTGGGGTTATTATATATTTTATATATATATATATATATCACTATATATATATATATATATCTTTTGCGTGAATATACACACTCGTATTTGGTTACTATAGTGAAATATATATATATATATATATATATATATATATATATATATATATATATA
>CM067174.1:109856384-109941384 GCA_034093135.1 Erigeron breviscapus | reverse complement strand
ACTTAATGATGAACACGTTTACAAGTCGGTATTGATACGTGTGGGTACTGTTGCTATACATTATCGAATTTATTGTGTTCTCACATAAAGTTATGTCATATAGTATATATTTTTAGCAATTATTATGATATAAACCTGATAATGATGTTAAAAGTGTTGTCTTTTCCTTTGTTGACAGAAATTGCTGCCTATTTTGTGGCAAATAAGTAAAAATGAATTAATGTAGTGTGTACGTACGAAAACGCTGTTATAATCATATCTTTGTGATCTTGCACAAAAAATGTCAAAAATTAGATATAACTATTCTTCGACACAACAATAATAATACCAGCTCAACCGATTGAGTCATTAGGTTTTACACAACAAACGGAGATTTGATTTTCGTTACATTTTAGGCAAGGGCCTTTTGGTGTGTTTTTTTTTTTCTTATTTACATACTCAGCGTTGGATGCAGTGTGACCCGGTTAAAACAAAATAATAGTGTTATTGTTACGAGCTTTTCTATTTTAGAAATTACATGAAAACTTTACACAATTCGACAATACAATACTTTAAGGAAGATATATTATGTCTGTAAATGTACGTTTGTCCCATGAAATGTATGCCAAAACGCCACAAAGAAAAAATTATTTTGCTTTAGGTTGAAGCATTGGTTTGAATGTAAAGTATGATAAAATTGAAAGTTGGAAAAAATAATGCTTAAGTTATAAGTTCCAATGTCAATAATTTCTGGACACAGTGGGGGTGGTACATGCAATAATTGTTGAAGCATTAATACAACCATGTCTGATCCCAGTCAAAGAATTTTCAAATTTTGCCCATAAAATCGTACATTTTCTATCTTTTGAGTAACAAAGAGATATTACTTTTATGTTGTTTTTTATCTGTTTTTTTTTTACAGTTTCAATATACTGTAAACACCTTTAATTTACAGGGATATGCATGTTCTCATGCACGATCTGTGTTGTTGGGGTGTGCAAACTGGCATATGGACCATATATATGGTACTCTAGTTGGTGTAGTATAACGAAATTCTTTTTATTCATTCGATGATTATTGATTGTTTTAAGAGTAGTTGAGACAAGTATTATTAAACAGTCACCATTTTATCTTTGCCAACATAAAATCAATTCCATATCCTTGTTTAGTGAGTCTAAAAAACTTATTTCCAAATTTCTATATGTACATACCATACACAACATCCAAACGGTAACTTAAATACTGTAATGAATAATACAGATACATACAAATTATATGGTAAAATATTTGGTTGTTTGTTACTGTATAAAACGTTAAAAACGGACGGTGGGGATAGAAAATGGGCAGCTAGTAGCGCAGCAAAGCAAGGCAAAGCTGTCACCAGTCACCGGCATCCTGACACTTAAATTTTAATATTATTCGTATAAACTGTCGCCATCCTTTCACATAACTACAAACCCCACTAACTACATTTATTTATTACTAACACAACAGTATCAATAATCAGATTATATTCAGTATCTTTACATTACATTACATTACTATATATTAAACTTCTAATATAAACGGATATATATGTATATCTTACTATCTATATGAAATACTCCGATAACATGCTACCTTTTTAATCCCATGTTCAAGTTAATAAACAAATATTGTATCAGATTCCTTTACCGACAGCATAATATTTACTTTCAGTAAACATTTCATTATTAAATTTAGAAAGATAGGGAAGAATCTCATTCTAAACATAAGAAAATCATAATCATCCGTTAAAACCAAAAATAGATACATATACAACTCATAAATAACAAAATAAAATTAAAATCAAAAAGAAAAAAATTATGCTAGACCTAGTAAGCTAGATGCCTAATGCTATCATCCTACACTAACTAACTTGCATTGACTGGGAAAAAAAAGTCCTAAAAAGAAAGCTAAATCAGATTTTTCATTTTTTCTCAAAATAAAAATCTCGGATCAATTAACTAAAATCAATCTTTTTGAGATTTGGAATTCATGAATCGTTGACTTCTGTTTTGACCGGGGATATTAGCATTGTTATTACTAGAACCTTCTCTTTTCTGTTGAGATGAAAATATCGGAAAACCAAAAACACCGCCGGATTTTGAACCGCCTCGGAGAGAACACACCGGAACGTTTAACACCGGCGTGATTCTGACATTAGCTGAATAAGATCGCTCCATACCTCTATGCTTAAATCTCGGAGCTCCGTTTAAGCTACTCGGACTACTTGAGCTTCTTTCCAAACTATGAAAAACTATTTTGCCTGATGAATTCATTCTCGGACTGTCTATCGATACGCCGCGGTCAGTTTCTGTTGCTGCGGCGGTTGTATCGGCTGAACGGCGTATATATATATATATATATATATATATATATATATATATATATATATATATATATATATATATATATATATATATATATATATATATATATATATATATATATATATATATATATATATATATATATATATATATATATATATATATATATATATATATATATATATATATATATATATATATATATATATATATATATATATATATATATATATATATATATATATATATATATATATATATATATATATATATATATATATATATATATATATATATATATATATATATATATATATATATATATATATATATATATATATATATATATATATATATATATATATATATATATATATATATATATATATATATATATATATATATATATATATATATATATATATATATATATATATATATATATATATATATATATATATATATATATATATATATATATATATATATATATATATATATATATATATATATATATATATATATATATATATATATATATATATATATATATATATATATATATATATATATATATATATATATATATATATATATATATATATATATATATATATATATATATATATATATATATATATATATATATATATATATATATATATATATATATATATATATATATATATATATATATATATATATATATATATATATATATATATATATATATATATATATATATATATATATATATATATATATATATATATATATATATATATATATATATATATATATATATATATATATATATATATATATATATATATATATATATATATATATATATATATATATATATATATATATATATATATATATATATATATATATATATATATATATATATATATATATATATATATATATATATATATATATATATATATATATATATATATATATATATATATATATATATATATATATATATATATATATATATATATATATATATATATATATATATATATATATATATATATATATATATATATATATATATATATATATATATATATATATATATATATATATATATATATATATATATATATATATATATATATATATATATATATATATATATATATATATATATATATATATATATATATATATATATATATATATATATATATATATATATATATATATATATATATATATATATATATATATATATATATATATATATATATATATATATATATATATATATATATATATATATATATATATATATATATATATATATATATATATATATATATATATATATATATATATATATATATATATATATATATATATATATATATATATATATATATATATATATATATATATATATATATATATATATATATATATATATATATATATATATATATATATATATATATATATATATATATATATATATATATATATATATATATATATATATATATATATATATATATATATATATATATATATATATATATATATATATATATATATATATATATATATATATATATATATATATATATATATATATATATATATATATATATATATATATATATATATATATATATATATATATATATATATATATATATATATATATATATATATATATATATATATATATATATATATATATATATATATATATATATATATATATATATATATATATATATATATATATATATATATATATATATATATATATATATATATATATATATATATATATATATATATATATATATATATATATATATATATATATATATATATATATATATATATATATATATATATATATATATATATATATATATATATATATATATATATATATATATATATATATATATATATATATATATATATATATATATATATATATATATATATATATATATATATATATATATATATATATATATATATATATATATATATATATATATATATATATAAATAAATACTAATAATTAATATATATAATATATATACTTGATTAGTAGTATTATATATATATAAATATATAAATTATAGTAATAGAGATGTAGTGAAAAATTGATGAAAGATTTTACGCCGCGGTCAGTTTCTGCTGCGGCGGTTGTATCGGCTGAACGGCGGTGAGAGGCTCTTCCGACGCGTGTGGCGGCGCGTGCATCGGTTCTGCATTTCACTAGCCTTGTTTTTGGACGGTTTGATGTGTTGATGTTGACTTTTGAAGGTTTATCTGAATCTAGAGATAGACGAGGTAAGTCGTCTAGATCATGACCTGAAGAAGATGAAGATAATGACGGACGTGAAGATATAGATACAGATTCTGTATCTAAATCTTTTAATAAAGGATTAAGTAATGAAGATGATGATGAATCTGATGATTTTGAACTTCGGTGAAGAAACTGTCTGATTGACCTACTTGCTCCGTGAACTCCGTTAGTTCCGTTGGCTACGTTAACAGAGTTGTTATTACCGTTAAGAGTTGACGGTAACGAATTCGCTCGTTTATTACCGAAACCTAAAAGCTCTTTCCAGCGGCTGGAACACCGCGGCGCTCTAGGCGAAAACAAGTACGGATCAGCGGCGAATGAATCGCCGGCGGCGATTGTACGGCGCGAAAACGGTGTATCTGGACAAGTAATATTAACATTAACACCTGATGATGATAAAACAGTGGCTGATGATGACGTGGCAGGTTCCTGACGAATAACCGATAAATGTAACGGAACAAGTTTACCGTCGGAAAACAGCTCATCAGCCGGCAGCATTGTAGCAGGATCATGAAGGCTAAACTCAAAACCATCAAACTCTTTCAGATCTGAATCTTCCGGTACATCTGAATTTTTCTTCGCCGAATCTGCATTTTCCGGTAGATCAGAATGTTTTTTCGCCGGAGAAGATGATGACAGACGAGGATTGAACCAGGAGTTTGAAGAGGAGCTCGGTGACCTTTCTAAAATCTTCGGCAAAATGCTATTCAGGCAAGCAGAAGCCATAACTATGCCGATGGTTGATTAGTGTTTTATAATATATATATATATAAATTATAGTAATAGAGATGTAGTGAAAAATTGATGAAAGATTTTAGGGTTTTAGTAGTGGCAGGGGATATAAATAAGGAAGATGATTATAGTAGGAGTGTCATGTGGCTCCAAGCTTTCTGTATAATAAATCCAAATAAGTGAAAGTGTAAAAAAATTAATATTAATAATATATAATTTTGTAGGGCAGGAAGGTACATGGAAAGTATCTGGAGCTATTTTAACTTTTATTAATTCTCCCACATGGATATGCTGTCTCTTGAATTTATTTCCATTTTTTAGCTTTTCTTTTTTCTCGTTCAAATTTATTGCGAATATATCCTCCTTGATTATCTCGTTCAAAAAAATTAATATTAATAATAATAATAATAATAATAATAATAATAATAATAATAATAATAATAATAATAATAATAATAATAATAATAATAATAATAATAATAATAATAATAATAATAATAATAATAATAATAATAATAATAATAATAATAATAATAATAATAATAATAATAATAATAATAATAATAATAATAATAATAATAATAATAATAATAATAATAATAATAATAATAATAATAATAATAATAATAATAATAATAATAATAATAATAATAATAATAATAATAATAATAATAATAATAATAATAATAATAATAATAATAATAATAATAATAATAATAATAATAATAATAATAATAATAATAATAATAATAATAATAATAATAATAATAATAATAATAATAATAATAATAATAATAATAATAATAATAATAATAATAATAATAATAATAATAATAATAATAATAATAATAATAATAATAATAATAATAATAATAATAATAATAATAATAATAATAATAATAATAATAATAATAACTAGTATAATTCCGGGAGTAATAATAATAATAATAATAATAATAATAATAATAATAATAATAATAATAATAATAATAATAATAATAATATAATAATAATATTCATATAATAATAATAATAATAATAACAATAATAATAATAATACCGATGTTCTCCGAAGGTAGCATTTGTCCAAGTTGCAATATGCATCTGATGGACCAATGGGGAGATCATGTGGTCCATTGTTCTAGTGAAGTGGGTGTAAAGTTTAGGCATAATTTGGTTCGTGATATTCTTGTTGATATATGTTCTAAGTCGGGGATTATGGTGCGCAAAGAGGCTCCCATGGGTTTTCTCTCAGAAGATGGAAAGGATCTACGTCTGGCAGATCTTTTACTATTTAATTGGATACAAGGTAAAGACGCATGTTTGGATGTGACATGCATTTCTTCTTTTGCTGGTATGGGGGCGACTGCAGTTGCACCCAGGATAGTCTTGCACAACGTCGTGGAGAAGAAGAAGATAAAGTATGTATCTAAATGTGAGGACAACGGATACAAGTTCATACCATTCGCTTTCTCTACTTTTGGGGAATTCGATAAAGAGGCTTTGGACACACTTTCACGTATTAAGTCTATTTTCAGTATTCACTCAAATAATGCTAGGAGTGGTACTTATATCTTTCATAGGTTATGTTTTTGTATTCAAAAAGGAGTGGAGCACAACTTGTATCTAGGCTTCCATCCAACTTCATGTAAAAGGTTTCTTTTATATCGAATGAAATCCTTATTATTAAAAAAATATTAAAAAATAATGATAATAGATATATGTAATAAACAACCCAGATCCAAATCCCAAATCCCAATTTGTTTCTCAAACAAACCTACCGTCGTCCCCATCCCTTATATCTTCCAACTTTATTATTCCACAATACCATTGATTTCATATACCAATCAAATACAAAAAAAACAAAAAAAATGATCAAGTGATACTAATAGAAAGCAATTTGAGTCATAGTAAATTATATCTCACACACATAGCAAAACCTATTCCATTCTTAATCAGCAACCCCGGTGGTGGTTAACAGTCGTAAATCATAAGCAGCAGCCACGGTGGTGGAGGATATGGTGGCAACAGACGCGAATGTTGGTGTTCAGTCGATCGTTGAAGGGAAAAAAGAATTGTTTAGTGGCGGTGGAACAACGACGGTGTAACACCCCGACAAGGCGGAATCACGAGGGTTACATACTAAGCACATCACGACATGAAAATTAAGTAGAGACAAGTCTAAATGCATTAAAAGGATTGGAAATCCATACAATTCAATCAATTACAAATACCGGAATTATACAAAAATGCATAAGGAGCACGACCATCAAACGTTTACAAAAGAAAGTACAAAAGATGGCATATGATCTTAAGCATAACCCATAAGCGGGAACTATGAATCACGGATCCAAGAATATTCCAAGTCCAATCCTAGCATGCATCAAACCAATCAAATCATCCAATACGTCTCTGATTAACCTGTTCACCTGAAAAGTGTACTAAAGCGTGTCAACATAAAGTTGGTGAGTTCGTAGGTTTAAGTAATGAAAATAAAGTGTCGGGATATCAACCGTTATCGATAAGTGAGGATTAGAATACCTAATCACGTCAAAGTCAATACAATAACGTCACGTCACAATAATCGTCAATATAGATATAAACGTCATAGTATGGGCTCAAAAACACTTATCCCGAGTATGATCATGTCGGGTGTGGATTCGTCAATCCACCGTCACGTCAATACATAATAATATATAGTATACGTCATAAGTATAACATCGTCATAAAGTGGCCATGATCATACCGGGTGTGGATTCGTCAATCCACTGTCACGTCAATACATAATAATATATACGTCATTCATCACATATAATCGTCAAATAACACATATCACAAGCAAACGATTAGATAACTAACGTCTCATCTCATATCATAAACAATTATATCAACCAACAAACGTTTAAACGACAAGTACACTTTCCACCCCAAAATAGAATAAACGTAGGGGCTATGAAACTCACCTTTGCCTTGAACGTCGAGTTATAGTTAAGTTACAAGTATTCAACGAGCTATAAATGTCCCGAAATCTTCAAGGTTCACGACCTATATTTACGTTCATATAATTCGCGTATTAATATAAATATGTTTATTTATATTTACTTTTATATGCATGTATAAGTGTATAAATATATGCATGTATACATATATACTTATATATGTAAAGCTTTATCCAAGTCCATCATTATTTATTTTAGGGTTTCCCCACGTCCATACACCTCTCACAATCTGAACACGACACCAATCAGAAGCAAGGAGGACCCCACATGAGGCTAGACTCGAAACAAGAAGGAAGAAAGAAGCTAGAACTGAAATCTGGAAAAAGAGGGTTCCACACCACCGTAATGTACGGTGGTGGTGGCGTCGGGTTACAGTGAGAAAACTTTGAAGCAGCGTAAAGTACGGTAGAACATAGCGTAGGGTACGGTGGGTCAACATGGCCTAGCGTAACGTACGGTGGAAACCACCGTAAGGTACGGTGGTCTGGGTAACTCATTTTTGGCGTCTGGAACTCAAATATGGGGCATAAACAGAAGGGAAATGACATAAGGCTGTTTTGCTAGTTGCAGCCCACCGTAAGGTACGATGGTGGGGGCGTTAGGGGCGCTGAACAGGGCAGATGGGGCGTAGGTTATGGCAGAAGGGACGTAGGGTACGCTGGCTTAAAAAGAGAAGAAAATCTGGGCAGAAAATGCAGAAAAAATGAAGAACAAGAGGGTTGACTTTCGAAAGTCAAAGCTGACCAATATCAATTTACCCTAATTGAGCATACTATTCGACTTGCGGGCTTCAAAGACTGGATCTTAATCCTTGATAGACATGTAGAGGTGTAAACAAACGTATCCCATAACTTAATTTCGAATCAAAACATGAATCTCGTAATTATTTGATTTTTACTTAGTTTTATTTATTAAAAACCCTAATTTCGGTCCAAATGGGTTTTAACCCGAATTTTTGTACAAGGATTGCTTATTTAGACTAATAACACGATTTTAAGCATAACCCATTCTAAGATTTACTCTTAATCTCAAGAAATCTGGTTTTGACCCATTTTGTAACCCAAAACCCTAATTTTCGACTAGAAAGGATTTTGACTTGCAATTTGACCCAAGATTACTTACATATGACTAGAAACATAATTATAAATATAAAATGATGCTTTATTTATATTTACTTTTATATGCATGTATAAGTGTATAAATATATGCATGTATACATATATACTTATATATGTAAAGCTTTATCCAAGTCCATCATTATTTATTTTAGGGTTTCCCCACGTCCATACACCTCTCACAATCTGAACACGACACCAATCAGAAGCAAGGAGGACCCCACATGAGGCTAGACTCGAAACAAGAAGGAAGAAAGAAGCTAGAACTGAAATCTGGAAAAAGAGGGTTCCACACCACCGTAATGTACGGTGGTGGTGGCGTCGGGTTACAGTGAGAAAACTTTGAAGCAGCGTAAAGTACGGTAGAACATAGCGTAGGGTACGGTGGGTCAACATGGCCTAGCGTAACGTACAGTGGAAACCACCGTAAGGTACGGTGGTCTGGGTGACTCATTTTTGGCGTCTGGAACTCAAATATGGGGCGTAAACATAAGGGAAATGGCGTAAGGCTGTTTTGCTAGTTGCAGCCCACCGTAAGGTACGATGGTGGGGGCGTTAGGGGCGCTGAACAGGGCAGATGGGGCGTAGGTTATGGCAGAAGGGACGTAGGGTACGCTGGCTTAAAAAGAGAAGAAAATCTGGGCAGAAAATGCAGAAAAAATGAAGAACAAGAGGGTTGACTTTCGAAAGTCAAAGCTGACCAATATCAATTTACCCTAATTGAGCATACTATTCGACTTGCAGGCTTCAAAGACTCGATCTTAATCCTTGATAGACATGTAGAGGTGTAAACAAACGTATCCCATAACTTAATTTCGAATCAAAACATGAATCTCGTAATTATTTGATTTTTACTTAGTTTTATTTATTAAAAACCCTAATTTCGGTCCAAATGGGTTTTAACCCGAATTTTTGTACAAGGATTGCTTATTTAGACTAATAACACGATTTTAAGCATAACCCATTCTAAGATTTACTCTTAATCTCAAGAAATCTGGTTTTGACCCATTTTGTAACCCAAAACCCTAATTTTCGACTAGAAAGGATTTTGACTTGCAATTTGACCCAAGATTACTTACATATGGCTAGAAACATAATTATAAATATAAAATGATGCTTTTGAGTTAAATTTACCTTACAAAAACCACTTCCAAGCTAAAAACCCGAAATTAAGCTATAACACCAATTTTCTTGCACTTTGACTTTTTATCTTTGGATATGATGATTAGTTAATGATAATGAGGATGAATTTAATATCAATCTAGCAAGAACATCATTTATGGTGCAAGAAATTAGTGAGGGAGTGAGAGGGATGTCTTGCATTTAGTGTGAGAGAGAGAGATAGATAGATGGAATTGAATGAATGGATGAGAGGGAAGACTTTGGTTGGTTGGTTGGATAGGGTTGGGTCAATGGTGGTGGTTCATCGGTCATGGGTCGACCCATGGATCACCCGGTTACATTTCTAGTTAAATTAAACGTCACGTTACATTATATACCGACTTAATACTGTAATATAATCTCGACTAGTATAATACACGTAACATAGAATCGTCAAGTAATATTCAATCATATCGTTATTCGAGAACGAATTAAATCAAATCACACGTCAAGTCAACGGGTCAATTTCGATAAGATTTCACTAAATCGTGGAATTATATTATATTTAAGCACGTCTAATCACTTTAATTACAAGCCAAAAATCACGAATGTTACATCATTCCCCCGTTAAAGGAATTTCGTCCCGAAATTATAATCTAACTAGACTCGGTAAATAAATGAGGATACTTGGCTTTCATGGAGTCCTCACGCTCCCAAGTAAATTCGGGCCCACGTCTAGCTCGCCATCTCACTTTAACGAGTGTATACCGAGTGTTCTTAAGCTTCCTAGTTTCCCGGTCTAGAATTTCTATCGGTTCTTCCACAAATCTCAACGTTTTATCGACACGAATTTCTTCAAGAGGCACGTGAAGTGTTGGATCGGCCAAACACTTCCGGAGATTACAAATATGGAAAACGTTATGAACTCCACTCAAGTTTTGAGGAAGTTCCAATCGGTACGCTACCGGGCCAATTCGTTCAAGGATTTTAAACGGGCCAATATATCTTGGGCCCAACTTGCCACGTTTCACAAATCGAACCACGCCTTTCCATGGGGATACCTTCAACAACACATAATCACCAACTTCAAATTCGAGAGGGCGTCGTCTCACGTTTGCATACTTCAATTGTCTTTCACGGGCTACTCTCAATTTCTCCTTGATTTGTGAGATCACTTTCGTCGTTTCAATAACAATTTCGGGCCCAATGAGTTGGCTTTCACCAACTTTCGCCCAAGCTAAAGGTGATCTACAATCTCTCCCATACAAAGCTTTAAACGGAGCCATTTGGATACTAGCATGGTATCTATTATTATAGGAGAATTCGACTAGCGGTAAATGTGCATCCCAATTGCCACCAAAATCGATGGCACAAGCCCGTAACATATCTTCAAGCGTTTGAATAGTCCTTTCGCTTTGACCATCGGTTTGAGGGTGGAACGTTGTACTCATGTTAAGTTGAGTACCCATTGCTTTTTGGAATGCCTTCCAAAATTTTGAAGTAAATCGGGCATCCCGATCGGTTATGATGGAAATCGGCACTCCATGTTTAGATATCACTTCTTTGATGTACAAGCGTGCCATGGTGTCAAATTTATCATCTTCCCGGATGGCTAAGAAGTGAGCCGACTTAGTCAACCGGTCAATTATCACCCAAATGGTGTCCCGACCACGACTCGTTCTAGGTAACTTCGTGATGAAGTCCATGGCAATATCTTCCCATTTCCACTTCGGTGTCGCCGGTTGAACTAGCAAACCAGGCGGTTTCTTGTGGTCGGCTTTTTACTTGCAAACACGTGATGCATTCACTAATGTATCTAGCAATGTCTTTCTTCATTCCCGGCCACCAATACAAGTCTCTTAATCTAAAATACATCTTGTCGGAACCCGGGTGAACCGAGTAAGCCGACTTATGAGCTTCATCCATCAATTTCAATCCATCCACCAAGAACGGGAATCCACAATCGTTCAACAAAGTATAATCCGTCATCATCCTTTCTATCAAATTGTTCCTCTAAGCCGTGTAATGCTTCATTGATGAAGTTTTCCGGCCTAGTTGCCAACCTTTGTGCTTCAATGATGGAGTCACGAACACTCCTAAAAAAAAAAAAAAAAAAAAAAAAAAAAAAAAAAAAAAAAAAAAAAAAAAAAAAAAAAAAAAAAAAAAAAAAAAAAAAAAAAAAAAAAAAAAAAAAAAAAAAAAAAAAAAAAAAAAAAAAAAAAAAAAAAAAAAAAAAAAAAAAAAAAAAAAAAAAAAAAAAAAAAAAAAAAAAAAAAAAAAAAAAAAAAAAAAAAAAAAAAAAAAAAAAAAAAAAAAAAAAAAAAAAAAAAAAAAAAAAAAAAAAAAAAAAAAAAAAAAAAAAAAAAAAAAAAAAAAAAAAAAAAAAAAAAAAAAAAAAAAAAAAAAAAAAAAAAAAAAAAAAAAAAAAAAAAAAAAAAAAAAAAAAAAAAAAAAAAAAAAAAAAAAAAAAAAAAAAAAAAAAAAAAAAAAAAAAAAAAAAAAAAAAAAAAAAAAAAAAAAAAAAAAAAAAAAAAAAAAAAAAAAAAAAAAAAAAAAAAAAAAAAAAAAAAAAAAAAAAAAAAAAAAAAAAAAAAAAAAAAAAAAAAAAAAAAAAAAAAAAAAAAAAAAAAAAAAAAAAAAAAAAAAAAAAAAAAAAAAAAAAAAAAAAAAAAAAAAAAAAAAAAAAAAAAAAAAAAAAAAAAAAAAAAAAAAAAAAAAAAAAAAAAAAAAAAAAAAAAAAAAAAAAAAAAAAAAAAAAAAAAAAAAAAAAAAAAAAAAAAAAAAAAAAAAAAAAAAAAAAAAAAAAAAAAAAAAAAAAAAAAAAAAAAAAAAAAAAAAAAAAAAAAAAAAAAAAAAAAAAAAAAAAAAAAAAAAAAAAAAAAAAAAAAAAAAAAAAAAAAAAAAAAAAAAAAAAAAAAAAAAAAAAAAAAAAAAAAAAAAAAAAAAAAAAAAAAAAAAAAAAAAAAAAAAAAAAAAAAAAAAAAAAAAAAAAAAAAAAAAAAAAAAAAAAAAAAAAAAAAAAAAAAAAAAAAAAAAAAAAAAAAAAAAAAAAAAAAAAAAAAAAAAAAAAAAAAAAAAAAAAAAAAAAAAAAAAAAAAAAAAAAAAAAAAAAAAAAAAAAAAAAAAAAAAAAAAAAAAAAAAAAAAAAAAAAAAAAAAAAAAAAAAAAAAAAAAAAAAAAAAAAAAAAAAAAAAAAAAAAAAAAAAAAAAAAAAAAAAAAAAAAAAAAAAAAAAAAAAAAAAAAAAAAAAAAAAAAAAAAAAAAAAAAAAAAAAAAAAAAAAAAAAAAAAAAAAAAAAAAAAAAAAAAAAAAAAAAAAAAAAAAAAAAAAAAAAAAAAAAAAAAAAAAAAAAAAAAAAAAAAAAAAAAAAAAAAAAAAAAAAAAAAAAAAAAAAAAAAAAAAAAAAAAAAAAAAAAAAAAAAAAAAAAAAAAAAAAAAAAAAAAAAAAAAAAAAAAAAAAAAAAAAAAAAAAAAAAAAAAAAAAAAAAAAAAAAAAAAAAAAAAAAAAAAAAAAAAAAAAAAAAAAAAAAAAAAAAAAAAAAAAAAAAAAAAAAAAAAAAAAAAAAAAAAAAAAAAAAAAAAAAAAAAAAAAAAAAAAAAAAAAAAAAAAAAAAAAAAAAAATTAAAAAAATTTTCAATGAATCGTCGATAATAACCCGCCAAACCAAGAAATTGACAAATCTCGGTTGGTGTCTCGGGTCGTCTCCAATTTTTCACCGCTTCAATTTTACGGGTCCACATGAATTCCCTCCTTGCTCACCACGTGACCAAGAACGTGGACCTCTTCAAGCCAAATTTCACACTTGGAGAACTTAGCATACAATTTCTTCTCCCGAAGTAACTCTAAGACTTTCCTCAAATATTCGGCGTGATCTTCTTTAGTCTTAGAATAGATAAGGATGTCATCGATGAAGACAATGACAAACTCATCTAAGTAGGGCGAACACACCCGGTTCATCAAGTCCATGAACACCGCTGGTGCATTAGTCAACCCAAAAGGCATAACCGTGAATTCAAAATGCCCATATCGTGTACGAAAGGCTGTTTTGTGGATATCATCTTCATGGACACGTAATTGGTGGTAACCCGACCATAAATCAATCTTAGAAAAGAAACGAGCACCTTGGAGTTGATCAAATAAGTCGTCAATTCTTGGAAGGGGATAACGGTTTTTCATCGTGAGTTTATTTAGTTCTCGATAATCGATGCACATACGGAAGGAACCGTATTTCTTTTTTACAAATAAGACCGGTGCACCCCACGGTGATTGACTAGGGCGGATAAAACCCTTTTCTTGAAGTTCTTTGAGTTGGGTAGCCAACTCTTGCATTTTGGTGATGGCTAGGCGATAGGGTGCCATAGCCACGGGAGAAGCATTTGGAACAAGATCGATACGGAAATCAAGTTCACGGGATGGAGGCAAACCCGGTAGGTCACCCGGGAATACATCCATGAACCTATTAACCACGGGCACGACTTTTAGTTCGATTTTTGTGACATTAACATTATAAATTTTTCCCTCCCACGGCTCGGTTGTCCCACCTTGAACAACTAGCTCTTCACCATTATCTAACGGAATTCTCACAACTTTACTACCACAATCTATAACCGCATTCATTGCGACATCCAATCCATACCCACAATCACATCAAAACTACCGATATCGAAAGGAACCAAATCTATAAGGAACGGGTAGTCACATAACTCTAAGGTACAATCACGAACAACTTGATCAATTTTAGTTAACCCGCCATTTACCATTTCAAGTTCAAAGTAATACGACAAAGGACTAAGGCTAGCATCAATCAACGGTATGAAATCATTGGAGACAAGACTAAAATCGGCCCCGGAATCAAATAATACGGTAGCATATTGGTTGTTGAGGAGAAATGTACCTGCAACGACGTTATGATCTACACGAGCCTCGGCCGCATTCACGGCAAAAGCTCTTCCACGGGGAGCAAGTTGTTGTGGAGCTTGAGGTTGTTGTTGACCTTGGTTTCCCCGGTTTTGGTTTGGACCGGCAATTTGCAATTGGTTAGGATGCACGGTCACTTGAACTTGTTGGCCAATGAGATTAGGACACCGGTTACGGTAGTGATCTTGGCTACCACATTCATAACAAGTACCCGGTGCCATCGGGGGACGTCTCATATTGAGGGGAGCAACATTCAAAGGAGCAACACGACCGTTAGTAGGACAAAATTTTGAAGTGTGACCCGGTTGTTTACAATGGAAGCAAGCATCACACCTCACATTAGCCCAATGGTGACGGTTACACCTAGGGCACAAAGGACTAGCCCCGGCATAACCACCTTTCGGGGGCTCAACATGTGGCACAACCGCCGCATACACCTTACCACCATGATTATGACGCTTGTGATCACGCCTTTCATCCTTCTTGGTGCCGCTTGACTCGGCCACATCTTCTCTCTTGACATCATTCTTACTTAGTTCACCACCTTTCACAAGATCCATGGTGACACTAGCGGCTCAGGTTATAGCTTCATTGATCGTTAATGGCATGGTGGGATGGGAGACAAGCACTTTCACTTTATGAGGCAAACCGACAACATATTTCTCCACCTTCTTATCTCGGGCCTTACAAGATGAGGGATAAGTCTAGAGAGTTGATTGAACCGGCGGGTATAACCCACATGATCGGCTCCTTTCATGGAGAGGCTTGTAAATTCTTCTTGTAGATTCCTCATCTCATATGGTGGACAATACTTGGCAACAATCATTTGCTTGAAGTTTTCCCAAGGTATGGAATTTGCAAGGTCAATCCCCAAATTATCCACCTCCACATTCCACCACTCTAGCGGATCACCCCTTAGCATACCGGTGGCGTGAGAAACCCTTTGGTCTTGAGTACAACCACTCCTAGGAATAACGGCCTCGATCTTTTCTAGCCACTCCAAACAACCGGTGGCTCCACCTTCTCCCGCCCATTCCGGAGCTCCACAAGCCTTAAAGTCTTTGAAAATACAACCTTGGCGGTAAGCATTATAATCCCTCGGTCGAACGAATCCTTCTCCATCATTTTCTTCTCCATTCACATTCACATCTTCATTTTCATTTTCATTTTCATTTTCCGTTTCAACTTCCGGCTCCTCTTGAGGACCTCTAGCTTCTATGGCCGCCGAGATTCGGGCCACTAAATCCGGCATAAGTTCATTTAAAGCTTGAGTGATAACCTCGGTTGATACCCGAGGATTTGCACCACCCCGGCCACCTCGGCCACCACGACCTCCTCTACCACCACGACCACCTCTACCACCACGACCACCTACATTCTCCTCTTGTTCATCTTGATTTCAGGGATGTCTCACGACTCTCTTTGGCCTAACCATTGTCCTGAGCACACGTGTTAGATTAGCAAATAAATCATCACAAAACAAGCATTTCATAGCTAGGGTTTTCCCTAGACCGTCTATCATGCATATCTCTACGGGGATTTTATCATGGCAATAATCTAAGGCTTCATCTATCATACAATTTACAATCAACAATACAATCACGAATCATTCAACACAATATAAAGGGGGTCAAGTCATAACAAGGCGGGTAAAACATAGTCCAAATCTTAACTTCAACATTCAATACATTAAAGGTGTATGTATACAGGGTGTACCAGTGACTAACCCTCCACACCGTTAATATATTGAATGGACGTCGGGATTCGGTTCTGTTATGTCCTCTAAGTATTGGTCGGGTATGTATACAGGGTGTACCAGCGGCTAACCCTCCACCTAACCAACACTCATTAAACATACCGGGTTACCTACTATACTTCATCCACAATGCGCAATCCACGAGGTCATTAACTTTATATGACATAGGGTAACCATAAATTTGTTGATCAGGCGCCTCTAGGGTTACCGAGTGTCATACTCTATTAATACCATCATTTCACTTTGCTAGGGTGAAATAATTCTAAGTAACTTCAAGAATATACGTCAACGTCAATTCGACAAGTCACGATGATATCCCGACACAACCACATACGCCAATCAAGTCATCACATAATTAATCAAGTTACAAGTCATGAGAAACCTACGAACTCCGTTTTAAACAAGTTTTATGCGTCATACAATTCACGTTGCACACAAAATTTCCTATCATGCATGCTAATATGAAATGTGGGTGCAATGGCTATAGGCTAGGTCAATCCACCTAATTCTCTACAACCACGGCTCTGATACCATTCTGTAACACCCCGACAAGGCGGAATCACGAGGGTTATATACTAAGCACAACACGACATGGAAATTAAGTAGAGACAAGTCTAAATGCATTAAAAGGATTGGAAATCCATACAATTCAATCAATTACAAATACCGGAATTATACAAAAATGCATAAGGAGCACGACCATCAAACGTTTACAAAAGAGAGTACAAAAGATGGCATATGATCCTAAGCATAACCCATAAGCGGGAACTATGAATCACGGATCCAAGAATAGTCCAAGTCCAATCCTAGCATGCATCAAACCAATCAAATCATCCAATACGTCTCTGATTAACCTGTTCACCTGAAAAGTGTACTAAAACGTGTCAACATAAAGTTGGTGAGTTCGTAGGTTTAAGTAATGAAAATCAAGTGTCGGGATATCAACCGTTATCGATAAGTGAGGATTAGAATACCTAATCACGTCAAAGTCAATACAATAACGTCACGTCACAATAATCGTCAATATAGATATAAACGTCATAGTATGGGCTCAAAAACACTTATCCCGAGTATGATCATGTCGGGTGTGGATTCGTCAATCCACCGTCACGTCAATACATAATAATATATAAGTCTTGTCACAATAATCGTCAATATAGATATAAACGTCATAATATGGGCTCAAAAACCTTATCCCGAGTATGATCATGTCGGGTGTGGATTCGTCAATCCACCGTCACGTCAATACATAATAATATATAAATTATTGTCACAATAATCGTCAATATAGATATAAACGTCATAGTATGGGCTCAAAAACCCTTATCCCGAGTATGATCATGTCGGGTGTGGATTCGTCAATCCACCGTCACGTCAATACATAATAATATATAAATATCACAATAATCGTCAATATAGATATAAACGTCATAGTATGGGCTCAAAAACCCTTATCCCGAGTATGATCATGTCGGGTGTGGATTCGTCAATCCACCGTCACGTCAATACATAATAATATAAAGTATACGTCATAAGTATAACATCGTCATAAAGTGGCCATGATCATACCGGGTGTGGATTCGCCAATCCACCGTCACGTCAATACATAATAATATATACGTCATTTGTCACATATAATCGTCAAATAACACATATCACAAGCAAACGATTAGATAACTAACGTCTCATCTCATATCATAAACAATTATATCAACCAACAAACGTTTAAATGACAAGTACACTTTCCACCCCAAAATAGAATAAACGTAGGGGCTACGAAACTCACCTTTAACTTGAAAGTCGAGTTATAGTTAAGTTACAAGTATTCAACGAGCTATAAATGTCCCGAAATCTTCAAGGTTCACGACCTATATTTACGTTCATATAATTCGCGTATTAATATAAATATGTTTATTTATATTTACTTTTATATGCATGTATAGGTGTATAAAGATATGCATGTATACATATATACTTATATATGTAAAGCTTTATCCAAGTCCATCATTATTTAGTTTAGGGTTTCCCCACGTCCATACACCTCTCACAATCTGAACACGACACCAATCAGAAGCAAGGAGGACCCCACATGAGGCTAGACTCGAAACAAGAAGGAAGAAAGAAGCTAGAACTGAAATCTGGAAAAAGAGGGTTCCACACCACCGTAATGTACGGTGGTGGTGGCGTCTGGTTACGGTGAGAAAACTTTGAAGCAGCGTAAAGTACGGTAGAACATAGCGTAGGGTACGGTGGGTCAACATGGCCTAGCGTAACGTACAGTGGAAACCACCGTAAGGTACGGTGGTCTGGGTGACTCATTTTTGGCGTCTGGAACTCAAATATGGGGCGTAAACATAAGGGAAATGGCGTAAGGCTGTTTTGCTAGTTGCAGCACACTGTAAGGTACGGTGGTGGGGGCGTAAGGGGGGCTGAACAGGGCAGATGGGGCGTAGGTTACGGCAGAAGGGACGTAGGGTACGCTGGCTCAAAAAGAGAAGAAAATCTGGGCAGAAAATGCAGAAAAAATGAAGAACAAGAGGGTTGACTTTCGAAAGTCAAAGCTGACCAATATCAATTTACCCTAATTGAGCATACTATTCGACTTGCAGGCTTCAAAGACTCGATCTTAATCCTTGATAGACATGTAGAGGTGTAAACAAACGTATCCCATAACTTAATTTCGAATCAAAACATGAATCTCGTAATTATTTGATTTTTGCTTAGTTTTATTTATTAAAAACCCTAATTTCGGTCCAAATGGGTTTTAACCCGAATTTTTGTACAAGGATTGCTTATTTAGACTAATAACACGATTTTAAGCATAACCCATTCTAAAATATACTCTTAATCTCAAGAAATCCGGTTTTGACCCATTTTGTAACCCAAAACCAATTTTAGACTAGAAAGGATTTTGACTTGCAATTTGACCCAAGATTACTTACATATGGCTAGAAACATAATTATAAATATAAAATGATGCTTTTGAGTTAAATTTACCTTACAAAAACCACTTCCAAGCTAAAAACCCGAAATTAAGCTATAACACCAATTTTCTTGCACTTTGACTTTTTATCTTTGGATATGATGATTAGTTAATGATAATGAGGATGAATTTAATATCAATCTAGCAAGAACATCATTTATTGGTGCAAGAAAACATGGCAGGAGGTTATCCTCCCTCTTGATGATTCACCAAAACACCCACCATAACTCTTTTCTTTATTTTTTCTAATCTAATTCTTCTCTCATTCAATCCTACAATGATTAATCCCTCATATTATAAGTGAATTTAATAACAATAATACTAATAACCTCCAAGGATTCTAGTATAGAAGATTGGGATTTAGATGGAGGTGTGGTGTGTGTGTGATTGAATTCAAGAAAGGAAGGGGAAAAAAAGAGAAATTGTGTTTCTTTCAACCCAACTAACCTAGTTATTATTCATGCAAGGTATGATTTTGATTATTTCACTAGTTAAATTAGGGTTCTTATAATTTTCTAATTTAGGAATTTTATGATGGAGGGTTATTTTGATTAACTAAAACCAGGGTTCTTGGAACTTGACTAATTAAGGATTTTTAATGAGGTGATTATAATTGAGTATTTGCTGTAAATATCATGTAAAAATGTATATATATCAATCATGTGTGTTGTAAGTCAATGTGTTAAATGTTAAAACAAAAGTTTTGATGAATGGTAGTAAGAACAAATTTTGACAGATTTTGTACCAGTTTTTGTAACGTGTAAAACTCCTCTGTAAAAGATAAATCACTTGTTGATCACAAAAAAGAAAATGTAGGTTTATGTGTCTTCTTTAAGTGACCACTGGAATCAGGTAAAAATGTGGAGTAGAACTCGAGTTATGAATGTTTGAAGTCAGTAAGGTCAAAGCTGGTTTTTCAGTAAGAACATCAAATGTACTTGTTTTTTAAAACGAGCAGAACTCACTTTTAAGAGATAATTCATGTGTTGGTCACTAAAGATAAAATGTAGCTATATGTGTCTCCTTTAATTCGCCACTGGAATCATGTAAAAAGATTGAGTATAACTCAAGCTATGCTTGTTTGAAGTCAGCCTGATCAAATATGAAAATGGTGATTTTGGTATGAAAATGAGTTTGGCCATATGATAATGATATAGGAGATACATGTTTTGTGAATCAACCCAAGAATAATGTGAGATTGTAAAAGATGGGTTGGGTGTTGAAATGTTAATGATTATGGCTAGGTGGCCTAGTATGTGATTGATGATCTTATATGTACTTGTGATTTATTGCTAGGTTGAAAGCATATATATTGTGTTATTGCGTTCTTCTTGATTGTTGATTTGTGGCCGCGAAGGAGGTGAGTATTCTTGCATACTTTTATATATGCGTCGGGTCGATTACCATATGATGGTGGATTCCGTGTGTGGTAATCGATTTGGCGTTAAGGCTAAGTAAGGAATATTTGATGTATAAGGCCTAAGAACCTCTTGAGATATGAGGCCTAAGAACCTCTTGAGTACGGGGCCTAAGAATCCCAAGTTATTGTTATGATATGCACGTGGCATTTGATTGTGTTGATCTTGCTTATATGGATCCATGTAATGCGTTAAAGTGCAAAGGTGAGCATGTAAATATGGTATATGCTACATGTAATAGTCCTTTGTGCGTTGCCCTCATTCGTGTGTATAAATGTATGCATGATTATTTACTAAGCTTTGCTTACCTTTTAGTTGTTTACCCTTTTTATAGGTTGTCCCCGAAGTGGAAAAAAAAGATAGTGCCTTGAAGATTGAAGTTGAATGTAGATATTGAAATAATAGCTAGCTATTACGGAAAAATGGTATTGATGCTAGAACCTGTAGTAGCCTTCTTGATCTTGGCTCATGATATGTCATTTTGGTAAAGTTATTGTTATGTCAACTGTTAGATTCGAGGAGTTTTTGGTTATTTATAATGAGTCCTTTTGTAATAGTAATGTAATGGTTATGATTAAATGCATTTTTTAAACTCATTTTCCGTAACAGGTTTTTGATGTATATTTTACGAAAAGGTCATGCCGAAATTTCTAATTTTGTGCGTTGTCTTTTATAATGAGTTTTGGTAAATGTATTTGTCGATATTTATAATTGAGTACATTCTTTTATAAAAAAAATCTTATCAATGGTCGAGTCGAGTTTGGTCCTTTCACTAACGATATCTTGATACGGACTAACTTGTCATATATCTGATGAATATGAATACGGATTAATAATATAGAGTTAATTAAATGAATATGGCGGATGATAAAAATTATAAGTGGATATTGTTTCATGTGATGTATATCCAATTCTTTAACATCCTTATATACAGTGGCGAATCCAGGATTTCGAGCTAGGTAGGTCCTGATCTTTGGCTTATTTAAGTCGAAAAAGTGTGTATTAATTGGTCGGGTCGGATCAACAATAACATCATTTATAACCTGAATAGAGTTGTTACGAAAAATAAGACACAATCTATAAAACTAGTTTTTTGAACTCGAGCGTTGCTTAGAGAAACAAAAACAATAAAATTACACTTGAATACTACTGAAACTAATCTTGTCAACATAATTTAATCACGTTCGTCTCGTAAAAGTTCTTGCACAATAACATAAATTGGGCCCTCAAAACACCAAAAAAAAAGTCTCATTTTTTTATTACGGAGAATCAACCAATTATACTAGAACATGTATATAAAACTAGTTAGATCATTTATAAAACTTTGGACGATAAAAAATCCCAACAATATATGTTTGAAATAAATTTGGCTCTATATAAATTTGGCTCTATACAAATTTGGCTCTACACATAGCTTGATCACGGCTATTTTGTATTTAAGAAAGACTCGACTAAACAAAAAATTTGCCTAAAATAATAATGAAACACAAGTATATAACATATTGTCTTGAATTTGTTTTGGAAGTTTAGGGGTTAAAAAGTAGTTTATGAAAACATATATATTATATTTGGAGGAGTTTATATAATCTAGGGGTAAAATCGAAAAATAACATAAAACAAGAGCATTAAATGCTCATCTTCTTCCTAAAACTCTCTTGCGTTTATACGGCCATCGACTCGCCGGAAATTTTTATTTTCGTTTCTCTCTACTGGACCTGAATGTTATTCCATATAATAATATACAAGAATCAGAAGTGAAGGTAGGTCCTAGCCAACTTTATACGTAGGTCCTCAAAAAAATTATCACATAGTCTCTAAACTTTTCCGAAACTTAGGTAGGTCCTAGGAGCTACCTTCTTGTATGGTAGATCCGCCCCTGCCTATATATGTACCTGGTCCATCATAACATATGTATGTCTTCGTCTCAATTTCTTGTTTATCATCGTTTACAAGCATTAAAGAACAAAAAGAAGCTTAAGATAAATATAAATAAACTCCTATTTATTTACGTCCAAGATGATTTCTCTTAATTTTTAGGCAGTTTGTGGGTTTATTTTGATCTTATCGGATTTCAAGTACATTAGAGGCTACCCAATGCCTTGGACTCATCCACCAAAGACTAGTCCCTGTCAGCGCCACATCAGCAAAAAACACTCCAAGGACTAATCCCCCCAAAATACACCCAATGCACTCATCCCTCAAGGACTAGTCTTGGACCCACTAATTTTTTTGTCTTCTTCTTTGTATATAGAATTAAAAAACAAAAAAAAACAAAAAAAAAAAAAAAAGTCTCGTCCCTGCAGGGACTAATCCCCCGGACGAGCAAGGCGGACGAACCAGGGACGAGTCCCACCCAACGGTGTGGACTCGTCCGAGGTTGTCGAACGAGCCCAGGGACGAACCCACTGGGTATGCTCTTATATATCTGACCCAAATGAACGTGCGTAGAAAACTTAAATAACAACTGTACGTCAGTACGTGTGTTATGGATAAGTTTAATTATAATCTAAGAACTGTTACAAATTTGACAAAACGGTGTATATATTACAAAATTACTATATACACATAACATAATTAAGTTGCATATAGCACAAACGTTCACTACAGATCACAATTTATCGTTTCTTTTGTAAAGTCACTACTCACACGTGTAAAAGATTTTCTTTTGAAACTTATATTAAAATAATAATAAAAGTATCAACTTTTTTCTTTTAATATGTGTAACATGTCGTTAAAAGAACATCACTTGTTTACAAGGGCATCTTTCTATAACAAATTTGACCACCAAATCAGTTAAAATATGTCACTGCTTTTCATAAACTAACTCTTGGGACTACAAACCAACTTTTACAATATATCAATTTGGCCATAATTTTTACATAAGAAAAAATAAACCAAAAGATACTTAATTATAGTATCCAAAACTTACTTTTAGCTCAATTTCATATTTTATGTAAACCCTGGATGTAATAATATCATTGTTTTATAATAATCCCCATATCAAGTTGATAACTTAACTCACTGTGAGGTTTCGGGTCAATTTTTCCAACTACAAAGGACAAGTTACACAAAAGTTAAAAATAATGGACGGTAAATTTTTATTGTGGGTAATAAGTAACAACGTATATATATATTGTAAATAAACATATTCTCACACATTACACGACTATTAACTTGATGGACCTACTCGAATACGACAAGACTGTTGGGTATAAACCAAAATTCCATTATTGGAACTAAAAAGAACTCTAAATAAAGTTTGTCGACTATTTCTTCTATCACCAATTGATTGATTTTAGAATGAAAATATCATTCACCTTTTGTAACGATTTGGGTCGGAAATGGTCTTGACAGATAATACTATATATCCTTGAAGGCTCGATTAGAAAGATCACATTTTTTTATAGTAATACTTGGATATCAAGTATAATTAGTTGTAAAAATTCCGTTTTTTTTAAGGGACGATAACCGAATAAGGTATCGCAGAATTATAAAATTTAAACTTACGAAATAGAGAGTGCCACTTGAAAATTATAAGATTCATTTTTATTCTTAAAGAAGTAAATCCCAAAATGATATATACTTTTTATTGCTCGAGAAAGAATTGAATGGTCTCTCTCAGAGCATCTACAATGAGCATAAGTCGTTAAAAGCTTTTTATTTTGCCACTTCATAATTCCATTAACTCTAACCTATTAAAAAGTCTTTATTACAATGGAAAAGCTTTTTTTAAAGCTTTTTTTCTTATTAAATTGATATTTATTATAAATAATACACAACCTATCCTCATCTATTTGAAAAAAGCTTTTGGTCAATAGGTTGAGATTTCTCAACCTATTAATCAAATAAGTCTTTATACCCAATGATACTAACCTTTTGCAAAAGCTTTTTTTTAAAAAATAAGTCATTCCTTTTATGCCATTGGAGATGCCCTCAGGAGACAAGGACATGTTGGTCTCTCTGGAGTCAGGGAATCAATACAACAAAGGTCCAAATGCTGGATATTTCTGCGAGTGTGTGTGTGTGTTTTGATCTCCAATCTAGCATCAACAATTAACTATTAAGCACCGTATACATCTCCTTTTTCTCTTAATTTCTTCACAATTTTTTGCATTAATAAGTTAAAATTAATTAGCTGGCCTACACGTAAAATACTAAACAACTAGGTGGCTGTCACTGTTATTTTAATGCATTTGTGCCAAGATTTTAGGGAACAAAAAAGAAACAGACAAACAAATTAAGCTCTAGTACAAAGGAAAAAGGCTAAAAGATGATTAATTCATCCAAAGGTGTTAATCTAAAACCTTATGGGTATTAGGGTGATCATAAATATTCTTGAGTTAATAAGTTTTTGAAGAGAAATAATTTACTTAATGATGATAATAACAATTTACATGATGAACGGATTGAAGGACATGGTTAAACCACTCAGCATAAGGTGGCTCCAACCCTGCATCCACAATATTACACTTGCGTTTTCATTATCGTGGTCAAATTGACCAATATATATAAGGAGGAAATTCCCTCAAATACCTCAACTTAACTAATTAAGTTGGGTTAACCGATGTAATTTTACCAATTTGTTGTAATTTTGAACTTTGGTTGTGTAATTTCTTAGCGTCTTGCTAGCATGTGAAATAATAATTCGTCTTTGCTATTAAAAAAAAAAACTAATCAAGTTGAGAAGATCTTGACCATTGAATTTTAATCAAAGGTCAAGATTCAAAAATATGAATTGATTAGTCCTATGTTTTAAAAACCGGTATTTTAGTCATACCGGTGTGGAAAATTTTTCCTGTATTACCGGAAATACCGGCGGCACGACTATTTTTAATAAAAATCCTACAAATGTTGTTACCATTTAACGAAAATAGTCAAAATACAATTATAATCTACTCAAAAATAATACCAAATAGTATTTCATAACAAAATATAAGTTTTAAAGTTCACAAATAACAAAAAATAACATTAAAGTATCATAAAAATAATTTTAAAAAAAATTCAATTTTTTTTTGAAAATACCGGAAATACCAGAATGGTAATACCGGAAAATACCGGAAATACCGGCCGGTATTGAATAATTAAAATACCAAAAAAATACAGGGAATAAAATACCGGAGTACCTCCGGTACCGGTAATACCAGGAATATTGCGGTATTTAAAACATTGGACTAGTCTCCTGATACAATATAAAAAAGTTTCGTATAAAAGTCTAGTCTAATTCTAATAGACTACTTTGTGATACCTCACTACAGATATTATAATCATTTTGTCAAAACAGTTGCATGAACAGAATCATAACAGATGAAAAAAACGTGTTTTGATAAAAAAACACCAGGATATTTTTAACAATTGTTAGACATTTATAAATATAAATTCCTGTATACAATACAATAATAAAATGGGAGTACTATTTATGAAATTTGTGGGAAAGGCACAGTGGTTAGGCTTGTCAATTGTGGGAAGGGCACAGTGGTACACCCTGGATGTATGATAAGGCTGCCGCAATGGTGATTACACACATACATATCCATGATTCCCTACCTACAGTGTTCTATTCTATCTAGTTCTAGCCAAAAGATAAAACACCGGTCCAACCCATGACCATGAGCCACTCGATCTATATTATTATCTATATATATTGACTAGAGAAGTATCCGGACAATGCATCGGTGGTGATGGTGGGAGTGTCATGGTGGTGGTGTAGGCGGCGAATAATATAGTTAATTGTTGTAATGAGGTAAGGTACTGCTGCTAGAAATAGTTAGGCACTACCGTTAGAATACCGATCATAATGTAAATATATTTTTTTGTTGAACGGCATTTAAAAATTTTATTAAAAAATGCTAGTAAGAATCTAGCAATTACAACATACACGTGAATCGATCATAATGTAAATATTCAAGTTCTTAGAGATAAAATCGATACTATATGACAATGCTAATACTAACGGAACTGATTCGAAACTTCCAATAGCAACTCATCCTAAAACTTACAACGGTGTTAGAATTAAACAAGGACGTTCTAGAAGAAAATATGCATGCGAAGGACAATCATCCAGTAAAAATCGTGGCACGAGTTGAAAACCCAAACAAGATGCATATTTGGTTTGCTAATTTTCTTGAGCAGACGATTTACCCGACAAGTTTCACAAAACCTGAGCCCATGTCACATACACTAATAAATACAGGTAAAACTTTAATGAGATGGACGTAGCCCACCCAAAAAAATTAACCAAAGGTGTAAATAGGAGAACTTGATGAGTGCGAAAAGTTGTATCCGAAAGGGTTATTAGAAAGACCAACGAAAACCAAATTAAGCAAAACCCATAATAGCGTTAATACTACCAAACTAATTACATCGGTATGAACTGAAAACGTATGTTATTTGTGCAAATAGAGGCAATATCGTTATAGAAAATCGTTCCGCGTGGTAGCTTTTGATAAGTCTAGCCGGTCGTGACTTGTGAGTAATCTCAGTCTTCCTTCCACCATAGTTTAAATGTTCACATTTGGTTGTGACACATTCCTTGTGCTTCAAATTGAATTGATTGATTTTACATTTCAAAGTTCCCAGTAGTATTTGATAGGTCATTTCACTTTGGGACTTACTTTTTTTTATCATCCAAATAAGATGTCATGACCAAACAACTACAATACGACTATTTTCCAATGAAGAAAAATAGTGGAAGTCAATTCAATATGTAGTCAAGACTCAAAACAGTTCAAACCAAATGCAATAAATTCAAAAACCATTTTAACTTTTTCCCACAAAACAAGGCATATAAAAAGTATCATTCAAAACTAGAATGGTAACTTCAGAACTTTAAAGAAAAGCAAACATAAGAGTTTTGTATCCAGTTTGACAAGATAATGTTGAATTATTGAGATGTATATGGATCAATTCAATGAATTGTGGATGTAATCAGATACAACTATACAGGATACAAAAATACAATAATTGTACATCATATCTATACTATATTATATTATAAAGCAGATTCTCCATGTCTAACATTTTAAGTTTCAACATTTACTTCCCCAAAATGCCCCTTCTATCAATTCTATATTTACCAAACACCCTTTCTCTCTCCTCAAATCTCAACCACTCATTTTTTTCTCTCTCCTCCATAAATCATTTATTCCTCTAATTCATTCAAAAACTTTTATCTCAAAAACCGTACATCGATAAATTATAAAAATTATATGGGTGTTCTTAAAATTTCATGCTCTTTCATTAGAGATGTCATTCGATATACTTTCGACGAATTTTTAAATCCGAGGGCGGAGCCCGTACGGCTAAGACATTTGGCTATCACACTTTATGACCTATCATCCTCACCATCTCACCGCCGCAACGCGCGGTTACTTACTCTCGTACAATAAAATGTGAACAACATTTATGAAACAGTAAGCTTAGAAATCATTCAAACAAACTGTATCGCAGTGGCCTGTTTTCGTCGTTTTCTGCAGTCGAATGGGATACCTTGGTCATTTATGGGTCAAGGCGTATGATATAATGGGGATTCACAATTATATGAAGAACAGAACCAATATATGTCTATAGTCTATTGTAGACCAGTATCAACTTTTTTTAACACAACTTTTCTAGTTAATAATATGACTTGTGATATTTGGCATTATTAGACGATTTTGTATTGATGCTTCTAGTAATGAAATTCAAAAAAGATGTTTTATGCTCCTTACGTGTCTGAATTTGATCGTGTTGAGGCGGTTTTGAAACGGTATTAGATAGTTCCGCTAATATAAATAAGGGTTTAGTATAATGTAATTAACTATATACGAATGTTTATAGTGTGAAAAAACTAAAGTTGTGTTCATTGTATGTAATGAACTTTCGAATCTTATTCGAGTATATGTATCAACCATATAAGCTGCCACTTGTAAGTTTTTAATTAATCAAATACATATAATGCACATGATTTGAAAGCTTATTACTACAATGAACATAACTTTAGTTTTTTCATACTATAAACATTCGTTAAAAGTTAGTTATATCCAAATATACTAAACCCTATAAAGAAAGAAAGTAAATGTATAAATGAAAAAAACTGATACAAAGTTTGTGATGCTCTGCAGCTAAATAGATATCAAGGCGTGGACAAAATCCACACACACTAAGCAATCAAACACATACGAAATCATGCCCCTACTGCCTATGTTATAACCAAAAATCCCCAGAGAATTAAATCAACCAAATCCCCCCATCTCTCACTGTAACGCCCCTAACTTACAAAACGTACATAATGATATCAAAAGGAACTTAAAGGACAAAAGGACGTTATTCTTATTCAAAATCAAACCAAAGTCAAGCCAAAGTCAACTAACAAAATATTCAAAAGTACTTATAATCCAACATAAAGAACTAAAGCTTGAAGAACTCTAAGGCCAAAGGTGCTAAGTCCAAATCATTCTACGCTCTTCGCTCGTTTCCAGTGCCCCCTTGATCACCTGCCGTATAAGAAAGAAAAAGGAATACGGCTGAGCAAAAGCTCAGTGAACGGATATGACAAAAGCAGGAATATAGTATGAAAAGTGAAGACATATTTTTATAAACAAACTTATTTTCGAAACAAACTTATTTCAAATCAAAGTACAAATATGTATAATTCCACAATATATTATAAATCAAATATATATATCAAATATAAAACCAAGTTTCATAAAATAATGCACATAAGAGTCAAACAAAATTACTTATCAAAGGGCCGAATGAAATCATAGGGTAGCTACTCCACTAATCATTCATTTTTGGTGCGAAACGCCTCGTATGACACTACGATAAGCGCCCACCGTCAAACAAAATATACCTAGGACCGATCCATACGCCTCCTATCAAAATATAATATAATGAGCTCGAACCACTACCGGGTTATCAAAAGGAGACGCCGTAGATCAAATCAAATACACCGCTACGGCCGGTGCCACGTCATCGATGTCACAATAACGCGCCCATGGGACTTCCATGGATAGGTTACTCTTATATGCATATCTTAAGAAACCGTTTTGACTAACTTATATATATATAGATATATCAAATGAGTTTTTAAGAGATAAAAATGAATTTTGGACGATTAGAATAAAAATATTTTAAGACATTTAAATATAAACTTAAAATCACATCTCCATTCACCCAATTCTCACAAATATATAATGGAGACATCATGAATCATAATATGCGACTGTATTAATTTTTCGGGGCCAATACTCGAGGGACATATATGAGTGTACGAATTGGGGAACACTTGTATGAATCACCACTCAAATTTAACCCAAACGTACCTCTTTCGGGACCAAACTCGAGGGACATATATGAGTGTACGAATTAGGGAACACTTGTACGAATCACCGCATCAAGTGTAACACCCAAACGCAACTCTTTCGGGACTATTATCAAATTGGGTTTCAAGAGACGGTTTTGACACACTTAATTTATATCAAAAATATTATAATTTTCGAATCAACAAATATATTCAAAGGCTAACAAACAAATAATTTTTCAAATAATATATCGAATCCAAACAAATTCCACAAAATTTTAAATGAAGTTTTGAGAGGAAAGATTTTACCGAAAGGATCCTAATACCACCTAGAATATCTGTACTATTATATATATAACAAATAAAGTTTTGAGAGAAATGATTGTACCGAAAAGATCCTAATAGCAACTAGAATATCCGTACCTCAATAAGCGTCTGAAACCTCACAAGGCAAGATCTTCCACCAAGATTATCAAACGGAGTCTACATCAGATTAATTCAACTAAATTTAGACATTCAGTCGTAGCATTTTATTTCTTTTATTTAAGTACTTGAAGAACTTATGTTATAAAATATTTTAATGGTTTATAAGTTTTATTCTAGTCGTTTTAGCATGGCAACTTAAATCACTTAATTTTTAGAATTAACTACATTAATATAGTACAACAAATTAGCATGACATGTTCTTCTTCCTTATACCATGCGTACGTCAAAATCATTTTTAAGGCTTAACCTTAATTTTCTTCATATGGCTACAAAACAGTTTGATTATATTACAAAACACGTACACTAGTATGTTTCTTAGATTTCATTATGGTTATTAATCTAGTTTTTAAACGTCTCGTAACTTACTGCTTAGACACCATTATGATCTTATTTCGGATCTTAGTTTCGTTTAAACAGGGTCAATTAACCAAAGATTTATAACGAACCAATTATACGATGTATGTTCAAATGGATAAATCATATACCTTCGCGGACGAACGAACCCAGATTTTGTAACAACAAACGAGAAACCTTTCGGCTGCTATTCCACCTTACGAACCCCGACGATCACTAGTGTTAAGATGTATTTTATATGTATGCTTCTCGCTTGACTTATTATTGATGATACTTGAAAAGGACGATATAGACATTCAGTCGTAGCATTTTATTTCTTTTATTTAAGTACTTGAAGAACTTATGTTATAAAATATTTTAATGGTTTATAAGTTTTATTCTAGTCGTTTTAGCATGGCAACTTAAATCACTTAATTTTTAGAATTAACTACATTAATATAGTACAACAAATTAGCATGACATGTTCTTCTTCCTTATACCATGCGTACGTCAAAATCATTTTTAAGGCTTAACCTTAATTTTCTTCATATGGCTACAAAACAGTTTGATTATATTACAAAACACGTACACTAGTATGTTTCTTAGATTTCATTATGGTTATTAATCTAGTTTTTAAACGTCTCGTAACTTACTGCTTAGACACCATTATGATCTTATTTCGGATCTTAGTTTCGTTTAAACAGGGTCAATTAACCAAAGATTTATAACGAACCAATTATACGATGTATGTTCAAATGGATAAATCATATACCTTCGCGGACGAACGAACCCAGATTTTGTAACAACAAACGAGAAACCTTTCGGCTGCTATTCCACCTAACGAACCCCGACGATCACTAGTGTTAAGATGTATTTTATATGTATGCTTCTCGCTTGACTTATTATTGATGATACTTGAAAAGGACATATAGGACATAAGGTTGAGAAGATAGTGTGAAGTCGGTTGATAACGAGAAATAAACCATGTCGTTCTTTGATTTGATGTGCCGCCATCTAGCTGAAGATAATATTTGTGTTGTAAGAATGGATGAATACATAGAGGTTGATCGATGTTTGAAGAACTCAAAGGTCGACTGCGGTTTATATAATGGCAGAAACCTCAATGTCAAGCCCATTATTTGGCATATATTTTCTAGACATATTTATCCATATATATATTAAGGAATGAATTAATATTCATAGAAATGTTAAGAGTTGTTAATTATATAGAAATATTGTTTCCAACTTATATGTGTATCTTTTGATCTTATCCGTAACTCACCAAGACTCCTAATAGTCTTGTTTTAATTATCATTACGTTACTTTATTATCCCATTGATTAATTTAATTCAATACTTATGTATGCCTTATGTCTTTTATAACCGACTATTAACACCACTCGTTACCAGCTAGCCTTTAATTTAGTTCCATTGCCATCATAATTTGCCGTGTTATAGTACATGTATCTAGCTTTTAAGATTATCATTTTTCTTACGCATTGTAACCTCCCTCTGACTACCACACCCGCACACAATTAAAATGAAAGAGACTATTTCTAGTTTGAAACTTAATCCTAATAGAAGATATGAACCTAAATTTGGAAATTAAATGTGTAGTTCTTATCTTTTTTATTTTTTTCCCCTTTTGGATCGTATACATCACCACAATTATGGTTAATTGTAATTTAATGTTTATTAACTCACTTTTAAGGTTCATATAATTTATTCATTTATTATTATCTAAGTATAAAATTATGGGATATTACAATTCTACCCTCTTAAAAAAAATTCGTCCTCGAATTTAGTTAATTAAGGTGTTTTAAATGTAGCCTGAGGAAGGCATAATTGTTCAAAAAAATGTAGAAAAAAAGAGATGGCTGAGCATTTTGATCCGTACAAAAAGGTTGTATGTTATATCCGAATCCATTCTTGATGCATTGAGCAATCCAACTGAACCCCTATTCACCCAAATGAAATCAAGAGTGGAGAGCTCTGAAACCAAAACATCAAAAGCAAGGTACAAGCTCTAGGTGAAGTGGCATCCCAAATGTTTGCAATTATTCCCTATGACCAAAAAGGTGGCATTCAAATCTTGTAAAATAGAAGTCAAGTGACTCTAATTGTATACTTTACCTACAGATAAGAACACGATACACATCCAAGTCCAAGCAAAGATCTTTCATGGGGATTACAAGTGTACCATAAAGACTTTTGAAACCCAGAACACCCGATTGTGAGTACAAGACAGAACTATTCTACTCAAAGCATAATCACGAACAATCAAAACGATATGAACCTGTCTTCCAAACCCCATCAGGTACCTAAGAAGCGGCCTTTGCAAACCAAACCTATGTGTTCGAACTCAACTTTATATGGAGAAACTTATATCGTTGTGATGGGCCAAATGAGTCAAACAAATAACAACGACTTCCTTTGCTAGTCATGTATATTGAACATAAAACATATGACATCTTCAGTCCCGATTAACCTGTAAGATAATGTTACTAAGAAGCTAGCCGACAAAAACAGAACATTTGGACACAGTTAGAATGTCGGGTGAATGAGCAATCGTTTGGACGTGTTAAGTACTTATTTCAGTATTCGGACCATTTTTAGAATTATAAGTCACTATGATATTCATGAATATGAAGATAACTGAAATTGGTGCAACCATGATTCTACAGTCTACACCAATAAAAAATAACAATTATAGCAGGCAAATACTTAATATGTGTTGTGCCTTTCACTGTGATTGGCATTTAACTGTGTTGAGCGTTTAACAATTATACCAGACTTCACTCATTCAAAAAGGAAGTGCCATTTAACCTTTGTGCTCTTCCTACACAAACTGATAAAAGTATTAAGTTTTGAATAATCCCAATACGAACATAATTCTCAATCTAAACTTTCAGGTACATCTCGGTTCTATATATTTAGTAATGTTCTAAACATCTAACCTCATTACATCTACAACATTGGAACCTTTCTAATAAGCTAAGGTTTGGAGGGATAACTTTAGTACTCTAGAAAGTTGAGCAAATAATTACAGACTCCCAATTCACAAATATCTGTCAAGTTCTATTAGGTGGTATCTACCTAGTACCTACTAAGTTATCTATGAGGAGCATGATTAAAGGTTTAAATTGAAATGATAAAAACATCAATATGCAATCCGTGCATTTCATGCAAGTATGCAATCAAAAGCAATGCCGATTACATTTCAAACTACTTAGCACATGGTATATAGAGATGATAAGGACTTGAGTATTGGCTACCTCTAAATCTTTGATACAAAACCCCATATCAGTGTTCCACAGGACTTCCACTGGCTACTTCGTCTGTCAAGTGTGAAAAAATAAATGGAATACTGGTTTATTAAGCAGGTACAGCAAATTGTACATCCAAGTCAATGATAAAATAAGTAATTAAATTTTTTCTTATATACCATTTGGCAAACCAGCAGAGATTAATCGGTCTATATTGTCAACACGCCGTTGTATGGACTTCAAAACCAAATTTAGAGATAATACTCGTTTTCTAACACCAGATATTTTTGCAGCATGCTGCATAACGAAAGGTGATGGCGCATCGGCTAGAAGCTGATCCAACTCTGCATCATAAGAGAAACAAGACAATCATTAAGAGAACATACGCCCATCGACCTATTGTTGCATGTTTCATATTAAAGCTACACCCATTCCACCTGAGGAACTTGGTTAAAAACAAGATACTTTTCATTAGTTAAACATATTGCCAAACACAATGGACAAAGTGCCATATGAGAACAAAATAGAAGACAAAAGCCAGCCTTTCCATGAACATACCAAAATACAAGGTTAGATTAAGACAAAAGATGGGTGTATTTGAAAAAAACTCACATAATAATATATTTTTATGAACAGATAGAGGGATGAGTAACAGCATAACGTTTACGCAGATAAATTTGGTTGTTTGGTCCAAAGTACTTTTGCAATGCACTCCACGGACTTGGGTGTTTTTTGAGTTACATCATATTAGTTTTCTACTCCATACTAAAGCAAATATTTATATAATCATAATCACTTCTATATATATCTAACTGATTCTGCATTGAAAGGCATCCCCTCACTCGATTAAAAAAAGAAGATAGTTCCTCACTAATAATCTTGAAGGCATCAAACAGTAGTAACCAAAATGGATTCTTACATCAAAAGAATGTTTATCATTTCCTCTCTTCTTGTTATAGTAATGTGGACTTCTCAGGTCACTTGCCGCGTATTAAGCGACTTATCCATGTCAGAAAAGCACGAGATTTGGATGGCACGTTATGGGCGCGTGTACAAAGATGATGCAGAGAAGGAAATGCGATTCAAGATATTCAAGGACAATGTCGAATTTATAGAAACATTCAATAGTGGTGGAAATAAGCCTTACAAAGTGGCTGTTAACGAATTTGCAGACCAAACAAATGAAGAGTTCACAGCAGCCCGTAATGGATACAAGTTTTCATCAAAGAAAAGATCAGAAAGAACAACACCATTTAGGTATGAAAATGTGACTGCAGTGCCACCTAGCATGGATTGGAGAAAGAAAGGTGCCGTTACCCCAGTTAAAGATCAAGGCCAATGTGGTAAGCTGATTATCTAATCGTGGTTGATAACATAACTTAATAAATAAAACCACATAACTAAACATCATGAAAACGTATTTTTACGATCTTGGTAAATGCATACTTACACACTATAGTTTCAATTGACAGGGAGCTGTTGGGCATTTTCAACTATAGCTGCTACCGAAGGAATTACACAACTCACAACAGGGAAACTAATCTCATTATCCGAGCAAGAGCTAGTGGACTGTATATATATATATATATATATATATATATATATATATATATATATATACATATATATATATATATATATATATATATATATATATATATATATATATATATATATATATATATATATATATATATATATATATATATATATATATATATATATATATATATATATATATATATATATATATATATATATATATATATATATATATATATATATATATATATATATATATATATATATATATATATATATATATATATATATATATATATATATATATATATATATATATATATATATATATATATATATATATATATATATATATATATATATATATATATATATATATATATATATATATATATATATATATATATATATATATATATATATATATATATATATATATATATATATATATATATATATATATATATATATATATATATATATATATATATATATATATATATATATATATATATATATATATATATATATATATATATATATATATATATATATATATATATATATATATATATATATATATATATATATATATATATATATATATATATATATATATATATATATATATATATATATATATATATATATATATATATATATATATATATATATATATATATATATATATATATATATATATATATATATATATATATATATATATATATATATATATATATATATATATATATATATATATATATATATATATATATATATATATATATATATATATATATATATATATATATATATATATATATATATATATATATATATATATATATATATATATATATATATATATATATATATATATATATATATATATATATATATATATATATATATATATATATATATATATATATATATATATATATATATATATATATATATATATATATATATATATATATATATATATATATATATATATATATATATATATATATATATATATATATATATATATATATATATATATATATATATATATATATATATATATATATATATATATATATATATATATATATATATATATATATATATATATATATATATATATATATATATATATATATATATATATATATATATATATATATATATATATATATATATATATATATATATATATATATATATATATATATATATATATATATATATATATATATATATATATATATATATATATATATATATATATATATATATATATATATATATATATATATATATATATTAAATATATACTTATATATATATATATATATATAAATATATATATATATATATATATATATATATATATATATATGTATATATATATATATATATACATATATATTTCTTATATTATATCTATATATATAAGTATTTTTATAACTTATTACATATATATATATATATATATATATATATATATATATATATATATATATATATATATATATATATATATATATATATATATATATATATATATATATATATATATATATATATATATATATATATATATATATATATATATATATATATATATATATATATATATATATATATATATATATATATATATATATATATATATATATATATATATATATATATATATATATATATATATATATATATATATATATATATATATATATATATATATATATATATATATATATATATATATATATATATATATATATATATATATATATATATATATATATATATATATATATATATATATATATATATATATATATATGAACATATTGTATTGTATATCTATCTATAATGTCAACATTGCAAAGTATTTAGCAACAGCTGCTATTGAGACTGACTGAGCGCCTAAGTTACATGTTTAGCCCTTAAACTTTCTTAAATATACAAAATCAGTCAAGAAATTATAATTGAAATGAAAATAAGGAATAGAAAAACTAACCACCGGTGAGACGATCAATGGCAGAAGATAACTGATCTTGACTTTTAAAAGTCAATTGAGCTTGACTATCAAAATCTTTAATTATACTTGATACTGTATAAGACAAACCCTTGGCCAATGATGATGATGATGACGTGGCGTCGGAGCTGACGTCGGTGGTTGCCACCGCCGGAACCTCGTCGGTGATTATATCCCCGCTATGTTCTTCGCCGGACATTTTTTATTTTCCGCCAGTTAGTAAAGATTACAGATTTAACAGGAGTATATTTTAACTAGTAAATTTCAGGGGCCACCATCAATTGTCTAGTTAAAAATAGGGGTGTTCGTCGACCGGTTTGGCTGGTTTTGACTAAATCTCGAACCAAACCGGTAATTCCGGTTTTAACATATATCAAACCAAACCGAACCAAGTATATTGTCTGACCGAACCAGACCAAACCATGTAAGCCGGTCCGGTTTGGACGGTTTGACGGTTTTTCAAGTTTTTTTTTTCTTTCTTTTATTTTCATATAATTATGTATATAAATGTCAAGATTTGTGTTAAGATCCATAACAAACACTTAAAATTAGAAGTATACATATTAAAAGAATTACTAGCGGGTCAAACTATTTGTTTTTGTTATGAATTCATTAATGTGGCTATCCACATTCTAAAACTCCCAATATATTTATATCCATCATTATGTATGTATTAATTGTATTAGTATTATGAAGCCTATATATAATGGCTCATGTATGTTGAATTATCATATCAAGAAAATGATCATGTATTCTCTCTATTGTTCATTCTATAATTGTTGTATGTTATGTTATACTTTGCTATTAGGTCGTTGTTTTACAACACGTTATCAGCACGAAAGCTTAAGATTAAAGAGTAGAAATAATGTATTCGGTTTCTTGTCAATGATGACATTCATGGCTCTGTATTTGATTCCAAGAGTACGTACGAGTATCTATACATACAAATGATCCGAATTAAAGGTATGGCTTGATTTTTTTGTTTCTGGCTTATATGTACTACATGAGTTTGAATCATAATCTGAATTATATAAACTCAGATTGAAATCTTAAAAGTATAAAAACATGGTCCACATATTAATACCCTGTACACATGGTATATTGACTTAATCGTTAATTTATATATTACGTATTTGTATTGATTTATATATTATCTGTACGTTCGTATTATATTAATTTGTATATATCATTTGATTGACTTGATTTATATATGTTGTACGTCATAATAGTTTATTTGTATTGGTGGTATTTCGTATATCTAATAGCAATGCGGAATATGAGGTATATATACATCCATACCTATATTCATATCTATATCTATATATATAGTTATATCTATTTATATATAATTCTGTGTAGCTATCTATATGTATACATCTCATATTGATTAATATAATATGTTTGAAATTGATGTTTATAATTTATCGAAAAATAAATATACGTATATAAAATCTAGTTTATGGTGAGGTATGTTAATGACATGAAATAATATATTGATAGTGATGCTTTACAATTTGAGAAAAGAAATATACTTTGATAAACAAAAAAAAAAATTATATAAAAAGAAAAGGATTATGTTTCTCTTCATGAGAAAAGAAAAATATTATATGAATAAAATGTATTTCTTCTGTAAAATGAAAAGTATTAGAAAATCAACATGTATTACTTTACTGCATCTCTTCATAAGTTTTATGTCGCATTCTGTTAAATGTAGAAAATTTTCTGTGTGTCTATATGCACTCAAACTATTCGACGCATTGTCACTTAGAAAAATAAAACTGAAAGCTTGTTGTCTTATAATATTTTATAATAGTGATACTTGTTAGCAATATATCGATAGTATAAATAGGAAATGGTAAATGGATTGAAGAGATATAAATATAACAAGTGGCTAATTGTTGGTGATTAATTGCATTGCTACGTTTAATAAAAGTGTTGACCAATGGTCTAATGTTCTTAATGGACTCTAAAATTACCAGCTTAATATTAACTGGTAGGTTATTCTTTTACAGTAGTTAATTATCATTGAGGTAATTTATTTTGATAATATTACTTATTAATATACGGTTCTATGCATGCTAAATAGGAACACTAAAGCTTTTACTTTTGATTATAGGCAACTTATAACGTACACGGGCTTTTAATTGTTTCGTTTTCGATTCGTAAATGCTTTGTGGATTTATGTAATATAACCTAATTCGATTGGTTAGGAGCCTAACAGTTTCATTTGAATTTTGGTCAATAACCATTTGAATACAAATATGGATCTTAGTCCCTCTGACACTCGTTAGTAACATAATTCTTAATTTTATCTTTTGATTTGGTATATACAATTGAGGTGGGATTGGATTATTTAGTGAAACAAGTGAGTGTATTTTTGGTGCACTTTGTGCATGCTCATGTGTATGGACTATGCTCAAAGGGAAAGGATATTATTAAACATGATTTGTACTCCATTATTTATAGTAATAGTAATGACACAGAGTGATTAATTTGTCTGCCCTATTATGCCATCATCAGTGCTATCACCTCGATGCTTCTAATCGGACTTCCCTAAAAACAAAAAAACGGGTTGGGGGCTCGTGAAAATTGGTTGTAGTATTTGAAGTTGTAACTTTTATAGTAGAATTGCATAATGATCATAAATCGAGTACTTGACATATATATATTCTTGAGTTTTTATACTTATCCAACTGCACGATATATTCTTAGTTTAATTTAGAACCTACCTACTATTATGATTACCATCATATTTGATCGATGATAATTTGTTTTATACTATGATATTACCAAGTAGTAATGTATGAGTTGAGTTCTTTATTTAACTTGGTGATTGGTGACTTTATATTAGTCAAGGGAATTATGTCTTGTCTTTTACGAGTATTTGCTAAAGGAAAAAGAAGAACAGAAGGCATCTATGTATTCTGGAAGATATTATTAACAAGAGAAATGATGCATATATAAATTGTTCTAAGGTTACTTATATGTGGTGGTTTAGCAACCGAGCTTTTCTATATGTTCGTATTGTGTAGAGTAAATATTATTGAGTAGATATCTAAGAAAGCATATCATACTTTTATACTTTATATATGCTACTGAACTGGTAATATTATGAAATGAGGTAATAGCCAGTGAGCATGAACTTGTCCATTTGCTATATATAGACGATAAGATAACCAACAATATACGATTATGGACAACGGTGAGATCATTATCATGAGCATATGATAAATACACAAAGTTAGACACCAATGTGAAGAGACGAAGGAGTTAATAAGAACTAAAGATGTCAGAAAGCATAATCTGATATATAAGCTAGCATATATTTTTTTTTTTTTGGATGTGGGAATTAACATATGCAATGGCTCAAAATTATTTGGAAGCTCCAAAAGAGGTCGTATAATCTACGAGAAGTATATTTTTGAAAGCAATTGTTGGTAATCTTCTTTTGACTTATATTATATATGCACAAAACATCATAAACATGATATTTTAGGTACTTTGAGTTGGCATGACCGGTTCGACCATCCCGAGTCAATAATGATGCGAAAAATATATTAGTTGAAGAACATGATGTTTCTTCTATATAATAATCGCTTGAAAAAGGAATTTACTAGTTTTGCCACTTGAGATAAGGAACAATCCATGGAACAAATAGAAGGTGGAAATATATAGGCCTATACGCCACCTTATGAACCATTTAGAGTTTTAAATCGATGCATCGTCTAAATGGTTATTAAAGTCGCAACATAAAAGGTTTGCGTAATTAATTGCTCATGTTATCAGATTGAGAGCATGTTCCATATTGGCAATAACGATTAATTTAATAATGATTGTTTGAGAGCAATATGAGTAAGTCATTTGGGGCCATGTTATTCAACATGTAAAATACGAATTCGCATCATGCCAATAGTTTATCATATTTCCTCACCATTGAAATTGGTTTATGGTCAGAAACCAAGTATGTCTCATATAATAGTTTTTGGTTGTTGCTCCACCACAACGCATAAAGATGAGACTTTAAAGAATGTTGGAAATAATGTTGGGAAAATATGTGTATCGTGGAAGTATGTAGATTCATGCTTTGATACAATTCAAAACTGCCCGCTTCATTGACAGTAGTATGACTGTTTTGGGTATGAGTTAAATTATGAAAGAGGTGTATATTGGAAGATTTGTTTATGGCTTATGTTTCTCATTGATATGATTTAGTTTTCCCAACATTAGGGGGAGATGTTCCCAACATTAGGGAGAAATGGAAAGCAACTTGAATTTGAAATAAGTACGAATGAATTATCAAAGATCCTCACCCTTAAAGCATATGAGATAATTCATTCACAATCTTTAGTAATTGCCAGCCATGTTAACTGACCAAAAGAGAGAGTGATTAAATCACATATATTAGCTGCTAATGCGCCGCTTGATAATAAATTTACACATATTTGAACTATGGTACAAAGGTCGATTCCAAACAAAAGCCTCGAATGAAAAGGAGCATACAATTAAGATGGTCAAAGTCGAGGTATAAAGACCCCAAAAGAGATTGATAATAAGAAACTAGACATGAAGGTTTTACATAGCGCTAAGTAAATGACGCAAAAGAGAAATCGACGTCGATAATGGTTTTACATAGCGCTAAGTACCATGAATAATTATGAGGATCTTGAAATCATGCATGGAAATAAAGTTCTAAGATATATATGATTGGCCAAAAGGAAATGACGCAAAAGTTAATCGACTCATGAAGGTTTTACATAGCGCTAAGTAAATGACGCAAAAGAGAAATCGACGTCGATAATGGTTTTACATAGCGCTAAGTACCATGAATAATTATGAGGATCTTGAAATCATGCATGGAAATAAAGTTCTAAGATATATATGATTGGCCAAAAGGAAATGACGCAAAAGAGAAATCGACGTCGATAATGGTTTTACATAGCGCTAAGTACCATGAATAATTATGAGGATCTTGAAATCATGCATGGAAATAAAGTTCTAAGATATATATGATTGGCCAAAAGGAAATGACGCAAAAGTTAAATCGACGTCGATAATGGTTTTACATAGCGCCAAAAGGAAATGACGCAAAAGTTGGACCTCGAGTCCGTACACCTTAAAGTGTAACATTTTATGATATAATTAATGAGTGCGAAAAATAAATGACAAAATCACATATATTAGCTGCTAATGCGCCGCTTGATAATAAATTTACACATATTTGAACTATGGTACAAAGGTCGATTCCAAATAAAAGCCTCGAATGAAAAGGAGCATACAATTAAGATGGTCAAAGTCGAGGTATAAAGACCCCAAAAGAGATTGATAATAAGAAACTAGACATGAAGGTTTTACATAGCGCTAAGTAAATGACGCAAAAGAGAAATCGACGTCGATAATGGTTTTACATAGCGCTAAGTACCATGAATAATTATGAGGATCTTGAAATCATGCATGGAAATAAAGTTCTAAGATATATATGATTGGCCAAAAGGAAATGACGCAAAAGTTGGACCTCGAGTCCGTACACCTTAAAGTGTAACATTTTATGATATAATTAATGAGTGCGAAAAATAAATGACAAAATCACATATATGATACATAAGGCATAATCTTTTAAGTAATGGATATCCAAGTTGGTGTATTACGAATAAATATATAGTGGTTGTCCATACATGATATACGTTGGTCATTGTGGAATTTTCTATGGAATAAGGATTTGTCGCAAAAGATATAGACTTGATTACTATGAGTTTTATTCTCACGTGGTGGATGCAACTATTGATATTTTATAATTCTGACAATATAAAATAGTATGAAACTGCGTCTTATGGATTATTTTGAGCTCTAAAGATATTATATATAGTGCATTGAGTATGTCTTATTCTTTAAATTGCAATATTACTTGAAATATATGAAATGCATGGAGCATGTCTAATTACCCAAAGCTGCTACAAACATGTTTGGAAGGTTATTGAGAACAACATGTAGCAAATATAATCTATAAGTCTATAATAGACATTTGATAAAGTCTCTTTGAATATATAACTTGAAGTTATGAGATTTATTTGCCCAAAGTGATATTAAAGAAATATAAAACTTGAATAAGTTATAAGTGCAAAAGATCTCTATGGCAACTTTATGTATGTATTCTAGTGATGAATAGTTACTCCAAAGAATATATATGATGAGGAAAATATTTTTGTAGGTTATATCTATTTATTGAGTATATTAAATAATTTGTATAGATGGCCACTTGGTATTGATAAAGACCACTTTCATTATTCAAAGATGGAAATAAATTCTTGATTCAAAATACTATATTTGAGTAGCATCAGGTCATTATTAACGTATATTCCAATATATTGTTTTTCGTTCTTTTAGTACAGATAGAGATCTTATCCCGTGAGAATGTATTAGAATGGGTAAAACATATATTTTATTACCCTATAGGCGATAAAGGTATAAGTTTACATTATATTAACCTATCAAAGCAGTTTTAGTTTGTTTTGATAATGCAGGATGATCGATTACAAACGGATATGTATTTATAAATGTTGACATCAACTTTATCATATATTATAAGTCAATTGACAGATCAACATGAAGATAATGCAGCATGGATATTTTTAACGACTGAAGTTTTATATCAAAGGAAGCTTGTTCGTGATATTATTGACTCAATGAGCTTAAGTGATGTGATCATCAGGGGGAAAAGATATGCGCTGCACTCTTTTTCCCTTGGCCATGGTTTTGTCCCATTGGGTTTTCCTGGCAAGGTTTTTAATGAGACAACATCCCCAAGCGTATCGAAAGAACTATGTACTCTTTTTCCTTCACTAGGTTTTTGTCCCATTGGGTTTTCCCTAGTAAGGTTTTAACGAGGCATATTCTTTGAACCAGTGGATAGCCAAGGGGGAGTGTTATGAATTCATTAATGTGGCTATCCACATTCTAAAACTCCCAATATATTTATATCCATCATTATGTATGTATTAATTGTATTAGTATTATGAAGCCTATATATAATGGCTCATGTATGTTGAATTATCATATCAAGAAAATGATCATGTATTCTCTCTATTGTTCATTCTATAATTGTTGTATGTTATGTTATACTTTGCTATTAGGTCGTTGTTTTACAACAGTTTTAATGTATTCTAACTTTAGGTAAAAACTTTATCCATATGTTAACAATAGGTATAACACCCACATATTGAAAAAGTTTTTGTTTATATTTGAAATGCACAACTAATTATAAATTTGAAATATGAGTTTATTCTTTATAATGAAACTCTAAGGAATTTGGAACATAAAAGTATTTATTTTCGTAAAATATTTAAGCTTTATGACTTTAGATAAAGTCATTTTCTTCTCAAGTTGTGAAAGTATGAAGTACGGTCCGGTCCGGTTTTTCGCGTTTTTTTCTTTGCTCAAACTGTAACCGAACCAAATAATCTGGTTTTTCAAAACTTAAACCACGAGACCAGACTTTAACAATTCAATCCTCCCAAATCAATCCAAATACCGCGGTATGGTCCGGATTAACCGGTTTGACGGTTCGATGAACACCCCTAGTTAAAAAGATTAGGTTATTTTAGTGTATTTATTAAATCGTTAATTGTTTAGTAAACAATCATTTTGTCATGGTTTGTTGAAAATGTGAAAAAATTTAAAAAGTAATATGTGGTCAAAAAAACCTCCGAACAGGATGCGATGTGTCAAATTCTGAACGGTAATACGTATTGTGACGTGGATGAATAGTAATGTAATTCACAGGCGAGTTACTATTCACATGATTTTACTATAATAATAAATATATAATGTAATACTAGCACGATACCCGGGCAATGCGGTGTTGGTGGCCGCGATGCCAGTCTGGTAGTGTCGACGACAGGTGGTGATGGCGACGATTATTGGTGGTGGTGACGGTGTCGAGTGGTGTAGGTTGATATAAATGTAACTGATGTAAAAGTGGTGCTGGAAATATTTTTAAAGGTAGAACGATTATTGCGCAATGAAGCGACGATGTGGTGGTTGCAGTGATCGGTGGTTGTAATTGATGTGAAGATAATTGATAAAGAGGTAGTGTAGATATTTTATAAGATAAGACAATAATGGTGTAAATTAATTAATTAAGGTGAAATGATCATTTTATATTTTCTTTTTCTCTAACTTTTTAATAAGCGCGTAGAATTTTTATCTACCAATAAACTAAAACAGGATTATAAAATTCTTTAATCGACATGTGGTGCGATATTCAAGTGACATGTGTCCTTTTAGTTTATATCCTAATCCTAATTAGTATCTTCTTTATACTATCTTACCATATATGTTATATATATTAAAAATAAGAAAAATTTAGTTAATTAATTAGAACAAATTAACTTTCGTACAAGACCACGTAGAATTTTAATATCCATCTTAATATTTGAAAACAAAAAACTAAATTTTTATCAAATTTACATTTAGATGTAACTTGATGAATATTATATATTATATTAATTAATATTAATAGAATAAAATTTTATACGGTAAAATCTTTTACTAAATTAATATCATAAACTACAAACTTCAACATCAAATGCATATCTGAGATCCTTACCTTCGTAACAATTTGTTAAGCGTATTTAAAATCCTGTATATGTAGACATATTAATCCGTGTAAACTAATGTTTATTTTTAACATCATGTAAACTAATACTCTATTAAATTCAAAGATATCCATCACTAATACAGTAAGGGCCAAAGGGGTTTTGCTAAACGCATCCCTAATGGCTGTAGTTAAGGTGCATTAAATAGTTGTATACTTACCATAAAATTTATGGGTGGACTATCGATATGGAAAATACATATTTTTTATGCACGTTAAGGGTTGCAATTAGCTTTTTCCTATAGTAATACATTCCTAATTCCATTACATGATGATGCGACACACATCTATAGCTAATTTAAATTTAAAATATTCCATATATAACATAATAATTTTATATAAATATAATTTAAAGTTCACTATAAATTTCACATTAACATTGTTGGAAAACTTAAGCCCTCATATTTTTAAGTTTGGTAGTTTGTTGTTTCCCAAACTTCAAATCTTTAACACTTTAAAAAGTTAAATTTCAAAGTTTATCAACTAAGAAAAATATTTAAACCAAAATTTGTAGTATGTACGGAATGAATTGGGCTTTTCATCAACACTGTATATCTCAACTATTTGAATTTTAAAAAAATACATATTTGTATCGTCAAATAACAAATTTAGACAATTAAAACTAAATATAATCATAGTAAGTATTGATTAATCTATAAAACAAGCTTGTACCTTATAAGTAAGCTCTTTATGCTCTCTCCGCTCGCTCCTTTTCGTAGCGTAGATCTTTCTTTACTCGAATTGGTAATAAGGTGGGTAAAACAGTGCGAGTCGACGAACATACAGCCAGAAAGACAAGGGGAAAATTTGCACGCATAAGCGTTGAAATGAATTTGAACAAGCCTTAGATGTATCCATGTTCCGCCTTTATAGAGTATACTGAGTATAGGTAGCGGCGGTCAACATGAAGGCGCACCTAACGCAATTAAAAGCCGGCGGTTTCTTTGTGTTAAGAATGGATACTTCTTGGTCTTTGCCGGAATTCCGACTTGGGGATACCTTTGACCGATTGCCTGCCCCTTCATTATTATTAGTAAGATGGAGAAAAGCTGAAGAGGAAGAAGAACCTTTCAGAATGGGTTCCCCCCCTCAAAAAAACCAAGAGGGGATTCTCTCAAAATCTCTGAAGCGATAGGACAAGTCATGGTGATCAATGGGGAAGACGCATTGCCCTCGAGCTCGATTAATAATGCACCTGAAGAACCACGAAAGGAGGAACATACTTCGGAATACTGAGAGTATAGGGAAATGATTTAAAGCGGACCGGAAGAAGCCCGAAGAATAAAACAAATAATGAATGAATGCAATGAAATCAATGTAGGGGCATACAGTCAAGTACCTACATTCCGATTCCCAATCAGTGATCTTGAATAGGAATCCTACAGCGATAAATAGAATCGCCATAAAAATACCACTAGATCGAGCACCGGTAGCTTCCTTTTCTTCCCTTGAAGCAATTCCTCGAACAAGAAAGAGGTCTCTTCTTCCTACTATCTATCGAATTGAATTGCATTTTATTGCCTATGCATCAAATAAACATATAAAGTTAGCATAATAAAATTGTATGAATAAATACAAAAATATGACACAACCCGTGCATCGCGCACGAGTATTAAGACTAGTAGAATACTATAGATATAATTTATGAATAAATAAACAAAAAAGTGGGCTCAGGCCCATTTGTTTTATATTGTAAAGGCCCAATTGAAGTATAGTTTGACCAAACCCTAGCTATAAATATAACTTTAGGTGCTCAGATTTTATTTAGGTTTCGGCAGATAAGAAAGCACAAAACAAAAGATCGAACAATGCGTGCTAAGGTAAAAAAAATTTCTCTCTCGTTAATTATAATAAAACATATGAGTAATATTTGTTATGATTTTGATTATTTATAAGAAATATGCGTGCTAACTGCTAAGTGATTATTTATAGTGCCAAGTTGTTTATAAAATTGTGTTCCTGATACTCTCGTAACAAACGTGCAATTTGTTATACTTTGTATATTTTTTTTGTGTATTTTTTTTTCTGGCTAGTTGAAAAGTTTGTTTAGCGATTCAAGTCTAGCGAGCTATTCGAACTTAGTTAAAGTGAGTTGTATGAGATTTTTAATTATAAGATTAGTTTATTCATGAGCATAAATGACATTGTCCGAGCTCGATTTTGAGTAATTAGACGAGTTTATAGATTTGGAGACCTTGAAATATAGTTAAACACGTGTAAAAACATAAACGATTAACAAGTTTGAGCAATAACTAAACATTTGAGCTCGATCTGGAACTCATTTTTTAAAAGTTATTCTAGCTGATCCCAGTTATTATTAAACAAGACGAGCCCAGAATTTTTGATATTAAAATCGGATCGTTAACACCCCTACGTGTAAGTCTATTGATCTGAATTACTTGTTTGAAAATCTTTATCGGATAACCGGTTTCCCAACTGTCTTCCGTAAATGTTTTTGTAACTTTTGTAACTTTAGTTACATACGTGCTTTTGAAAAAACTATGCTTGGTGATTTTAATGCCAAAAGTATTCTACTAAAGTTGGTAAAAAATGGATATATGTTACTATCAGGTGTGGTTTTAGATGTTTGCTAAGTTATTTCTTTTATAGAACTATACGATTTGAGGTAATGGATTTTGTGTACATTAGAAGTGCTGAATGTTTGTTACTAGCAGAGTAGTAGTGAGATTGTTTTGTAACTAGTTTTTTTCAGCTATCTGGTTTCTGAAATTCAGACATTGTTATGAACCAAAGTCCATGAAATTTGGCAAACCATGTTTGTGTTTTTGACGTTGGGATTCATACTTATTCTAAGTTTGTGTATTAGTACTGCAATAAGCATTACTTGACGGGTAAAGAAATCCATTTATGATTGTGCAGTCTTCTAAATGTGTTAAGTGATTTTAATGTTTTACTTCAATTTAGCTTAGTAGTATCTAATCGCATGTTTTTATTGCAGTGGAAGAAGAAGAGGATGAGGAGGCTTAAGAGAAAGCGCCGAAAGATGAGACAGAGATCCAAGTAGATAAGTTTGTGCTTCAGACAGTGAGATGGCTTTTTTCAACAATCCTGCATCTTCATCACCTTCTGCAGCCATGGAGATGGTGTGTTACGGATGGAGCTTTGTGATGTAGCTGTTTGATTGTCTAGTGGCTTGACTTGTTTCTGCTTGCTTTAATGTCTTTATTTTGTAATGCACTTCCTGAAATGTTAGGGTTTAACTTTCGGAATAAAATCCTTGACTAGCTTATTTCTTTTATAGAACTATACGATTTGAGGTAATGGATTTTGTGTACATTAGAAGTGCTGAATGTTTGTTACTAGCAGAGTAGTAGTGAGATTGTTTTGTAACTAGTTTTTTTCAGCTATCTGGTTTCTGAAATTCAGACATTGTTATGAACCAAAGTCCATGAAATTTGGCAAACCATGTTTGTGTTTTTGACGTTGGGATTCATACTTATTCTAAGTTTGTGTATTAGTACTGCAATAAGCATTACTTGACGGGTAAAGAAATCCATTTATGATTGTGCAGTCTTCTAAATGTGTTAAGTGATTTTAATGTTTTACTTCAATTTAGCTTAGTAGTATCTAATCGCATGTTTTTATTGCAGTGGAAGAAGAAGAGGATGAGGAGGCTTAAGAGAAAGCGCCGAAAGATGAGACAGAGATCCAAGTAGATAAGTTTGTGCTTCAGACAGTGAGATGGCTTTTTTCAACAATCCTGCATCTTCATCACCTTCTGCAGCCATGGAGATGGTGTGTTACGGATGGAGCTTTGTGATGTAGCTGTTTGATTGTCTAGTGGCTTGACTTGTTTCTGCTTGCTTTAATGTCTTTATTTTGTAATGCACTTCCTGAAATGTTAGGGTTTAACTTTCGGAATAAAATCCTTGACTAGCTGTATTTCTTTTATCCATGGATTAAGGCAACTTTTTGGATTTGAAATGTTTTGTGGTTAATGCTTTTTATTCAGGTCCTATTATCGATTTTGCTGGTGCCTGTATATATAGGTGATACCAATTCAGTTTAAGTCGTGCATTCAAATGTTTACGGAACTAAAATGGAAATTTTAGGCAAATACATAGTACAAAAAGATCTGTTTGATATAGTTTAACCTAATGTTGCAGACCAAATATTTTGAAACTTAGGTGAAATTCGAGAATGCCTATCTGCTTTCATAAGTTAAAAAATGTACCCTTGAATCCCTCTCTTCATTATATATATTAAATATATACCAATTGATCAAACAATGCATAATGCTAGACTTGCAAGTGTAGCTTCTATAGGACAATCAGATTAATACTGATATATGCATCATATTTCATCAGAAGGGTACCATATCTTTCAACTCTAAAAGGGTTGTGACTGCTATTGGACATCAAACACAATAATAGAGCGTGATTGTAAAAAGACTTTTTGAATTCTAAATCATTTCTAAACAGAAGTAATAATCTGCCAATTGTGTTGCTAAAGTTGAGCAAGAACCAACACTATGTGATCAACGAATTTCAATTTCTAAGCAAGGGAAATACTATGGAACTTGAAAGGTAATAACATGAAAGAAAAATGAAGGACTTCAAGAATTCTCTCAAGTGGGTCGTTACTTACAACACATGATTGAACATTTCAAGTTGCAGATCTTTTAAATATCACCTTAGCATATTAGATGGGATATACAAGTATACAACAACGATGATGCCATTTCAATAAGACCTAAAACGGGTTATAAGAGAGGTTATGAAGCATGAACAGCTAAACAACATTAGCATGCCTGAAAGCATAAAGCAACAACTTATAGAAAAAACTTATTATCAATAACCTCAAAAAGTGAATCCTTGGACCCGCGAATGCAATAACATGTGCTGTAGCAATCTATTGATGCGATCAACAACACTCTATTGATTTCTGCCACACCAATTTGCCTATTTATTCTGACAAATTTACATCTTTGTTGCAGCTATTTACCCTGTGAAATCTTCAAAATCATATTGCATAAGAAGTCTGTCTACTGTATTTCGACTCATGACTTGTTTTGAATGTAGCTCTCTCAGGAGTAGAGCTGCCAGTTCCTTCTCGCCTTCATGGGCAATCCCTTCCACTACAATTGTGTAAGTTGTCTCATTAGGCATATACCCTTTATCTATCATCATCTTATAAATCTCCAGAGCCAAATCTGTTCTCTGAGATTTGCACAGCCCAAGTATAAGCGCATTGAAATTGTCTATATCAGCCCTGCAACTACTTTCTTCCATGATGCTAAATACTTCCAGGGCTTCATCCAACATTCCCTCCATGCACAACCCTCTAATTAAAGACGAATAAGTATAAGAATCTGGTGTAAATCCATACCTGGTCATTTCGTAAAGAAGCTGAAACGCAGGAAAAGTATTCCCTTTTCTACACAACCCTGATATCACATTCTTGTAAAAGTCATGATTCGAGGAGTTTTGTTTACTACTTAAACTATTAATGATCGAGAAAGCTTCATGTACCATGCCCACTTTGCATAGACCAGAAATAGCATTATACGTTCCCTCATTCGGACTGCAATCCCTATAAGCCATCAAATCAAGACACTTCATAACATCTTCAACCTTCTTTTCCTCACAAAGACGCGCAATAATTGGGTTATAAGTCGCGGCAATGGGCTTAAACTCTCCTTTAGTCATCTCATTAAGCACCTTAAGCGCATTATCAGTTCTACCATGAAAAGCAAGTGAACTAATCAATATATTATAAGTAACTAAAGACGGTGACAACCCTGCTTCAACCATCTCGGCCACAAGCTCATTTGCTTCATCCCACCTCCCTTCACGACACAAACTTCTCAACAAAATATTATAAGTCACTACATTTGGGGAAAACCCTTTCGACGGCAACTCCCTAAAAAAACAAAGTGCCTCATTAGTCCTACCTTCCTTACACAAACCCGTCAACAAAACATTATAACTAACCAAATTAGGCTCACCCCCTTTCGCAATTATATCACTTAACAACCTCATTGCTTCATCAGCGCCTCTTTCTTTATACGCAGCCTCTAACAATATAGAATAAGTAAACGCATTCGGAACAAGCCCTTTATTTATCAACTTATCGATAAACAACAACGTTTGATTCAAATTCCCTAACATACAAAGCCCACGAACCAACGAATTATAAGTAACAGTATGCGTCGGAAAGCCATGATCCTCCATTTTTTCAACCAACTGCATTGCATGACCAACATTTCCTCTTTTACACAACTGACTAACTAAAAAGTTATAAGACGCTGCATCGGGTACACAACCCGAATCAACTATCATTTCCATAACTCTAGTAGCTTTTCTTAACTTTTTCGACTTACATAAATCGTACAACAATTGTGTCGCATGATAAACATCAGGGGTTTGTCCTTTACCAACCATATATTCAAGATACAAAAAGGCATCATTTAGTCTATATTCTTTGTTTTTCGGGTCAGTTCGACCCGTTCTCCAGTTGGGTAACGTGAAAACAGATTCTTTAGAAGCTAATCCTACTTGGGTTGATGCTAAAAGTACTCTAGTGAATCTAAGTTTAGGTGAAAATGAATGAAATTGTGTGTTTTTTTTAAGTGTTTTAATAATGTGTTCTGTGGATAGATTTGTTATGGGTGGTACAGAATTTAGCAGTAAAGCCATTTCTGAATTCTGGTTTTACTAAGCAGTATATAGATATTATAGATATAAAGATTTATGTAAGTAAGAACATACTTGAGATGTTTCTGTGTTGATAATGGGTTGGGTTGTGTCCACGACGATGAAACATCTTATCGTTGAGAGTTCTGATTTCACAAAATACTTTTTTTTTTTATTACTTTTTTTTTTATTGTTATTATGTATAGAAAACTAGAAATAGAAAAGGAATGGAATTTTTATATATGTTCTTGGAGTTTTAACTATAACAAGTTTGGTCCCTCTTTTTTAAATACAATCTACGATTTAGAGTTATATAAGTCCTAATAACTATTCCTTCATCTCATTTGTACCTTTAATCAATTTTCATCTCTATCCTTTCTTATCTTATGAGCATGTTATAATTGAATAAAAATAAATGATCAATAACCTATTTAGGATTTAGGGCTCATAATTTAGAGGTGAGACCGTGAGATTAAGTGGTATCACTAATTTGGTCCATTGATTGGAGGAGTTCCTGATGACTTTTAAGTCACAGGTTCGAATCTCCATTACGCTAAATTTGTAATACAAGGTAGCTCTCCATGAGGGCTTGATATGGGTATACTCAGGTTCAAGCTAGTCTGAGGGGGTAGAGTTTACCCCTATTAATCGTCGTGTCTTCGAGCGGACTAGTAGGGGTTTTTCCCCATCGGGTATTTGAAATAGACAATTCTACTTCGAGAGAGCTCTCTAACGCAGACCCGGTTAAGACAACGTATGCTAGATTTTCCGCTGCCGAATCGCGACACAAAGTTACAAACGAAATTTACCTATCAAAAAAAGAAGTGATATTGATATCTCACTAGTTATCCTTTTTTTTTGGTTTTGAACGTTCTCATATCACTAGTTATCTACCAAACTTGAAGTGTCGTTTGTGTGTGAAGATTAAATTCAAGAAAAAGGAAAGAAGATCGAAGTAGGATTCTATCATTATTCTATCTGTAGTATCCATCAAAATTAATACCCCTGCCTTTGCTAACACTATGATTTTGTTGTGAATATTATTATGTTTGGCTAAAAATGATGGATTGATAAGAATATGACAGTTTTGATAACAATGGAGTTGATTTGTAATTAACAAAAAAAAAAAGAGTACTTTTTATTTATACTACAATATACTCCGTAAAAAACTATCCACCTATGTTAATTGTCCCAATTGGACATGACTATTTTGTATTTATGAAATGATTTTCACATCAAATTTTTATCTTATCAGTTTATACTTAAAGCCTTTATCTTCCCAAATATCTCCATCACTACTTTTGCATAAATTACATTTACATCAATCTACATCACTCAACTTCACCACTATATAATCTTAAACTTAATCTTAATTCTAAATATATTAAAAGAGAGTCGTTCTAACAACTTATTAATCAATCATACCTTTCTATATTATCAAATTAGTAGTTGTTTATTACTTAAATATTGCTAAACAGATCACATTTTTCAAACAATTTTGACTTGCATATTTTGTAAGCAAATATTTTAATTAAAACTCAAAATTTAAATATATAAACCAATTTATTCATTAATAAAAGTGTTTATAAATTATATTAAAAAAAAATTACATCTACATACTTTTCAACTTCCGTCATATTTTAAGACACAAATTAGTAAATAAATAACTTGATATATTATTTAATCTGATTATTACTTATATAATTACTAGCATTAATAGTAGTATGAGGTACGGATGGTCACGCCATACAAAGGCGATGGTGGCAGCGGCAATGTGCTGTTTGTGACGACAGGTGGTGGTGATTGCAACTAGTGGTGATAGTGGTTGCGGCGAGTAATTTAGACTATTGATGTATAAATTATTAATATACTCATAAAAAAGAGTAATTTAGTTATTTTAATAATTAAAGGGTAACTGTGAGGCAGTTACATGTTTTCATGGCCCATGGGGGCCATGTGAGGGTCATTTATGTAACTATTTTGAAATGTTGTGATTGCCTTTACGAAAAAAAATCAAAACAATTGAAGCCTTTGATTTAATTTAATGCATTAACGATCATGATGTGTTCTCATTTTGTTTGTACGCAAAGAGTGTTCTTAGACCACTCCGAACAGGAGTGTCACCAGCGTGACATATCCTCACGGATCATGCGATGACACCATTAAAGTAACGTGTCACGAGAGTGTCACTATGCATGTCTCTCGTCACCATGAATAATACAAGAAGACGAGTGTCACCGCATTATAGTTATATTTCTAATATGTTGTAGTTTGCTATTAGCATTGAACTTTTAAATATTTTCTATGTGCTAATTTGTCCAAATGTGGTTTATGTTAAATCGTTAACTGAGAAAATTATAGTCGTACAATGTAATTTTTTTTTTATGAATGTAATGCTTTATTTCAATAATAAAAAGTTTGTATTTAATAATGCATGTAAACGTTTTATTTTAAGTAATTGAAAATGATTAAAATATTGAAGAAGAAGTAAGAAAGAACGAAGAAAAATGTCGTTGGCAAGAGTGTGTCATCAAGCGGAAAGTAAGGAAGATGTGACGTTGCGGTGATATGGCACGAGGAAGGGGCGAAGAAGTGTTCATTGGAAGAGGCCTCGTAAGATTCGTAGTCTATATATATATATATATTATATATATATATGAGATATCCTAGTTTGTGAGTTCATCATCTATATCATCATATCCCAATTGATCCCAACATGTCAAGTGTTGATCAAGAAAAGACCCGCCAACAACATGCCCAACTTATCAAAGAGCTCCCAAAAACAGGAGGGTGGTTTCAACCACATATGTTCATGTACCAAGGCCAATGGTTGGATCCCAATGTCATATTGAGTGTCACTCTAATGCAAAACCACTTCAAACATCGGTCTACCGATATCTTCTTATCTTCCTTCATGAAAAGCGGCACAACCTGGCTCAAATCCCTCATGTTTTCCATTATTAACCGATCTCGCTTTGACTTTTCTGACCACCCTTTGCTTCATCAGGGACCCCATACCTGTTTTCCAGCACTTGAACGTCTCCTCCAAGACCACACTTACACTAACATTGACGTCCTGCCTTCACCCCGTCTGTTTGCCTCTCATTTCACGTATACTTTGTTTCCTTCCGCCTTTAAAGATCCTTCATTAGGGTGCAAGTTCGTTTACGTTTGTAGGGATCCAAAAGATGTCTTTGTATCAAAGTTTCATTTCATGAAAAATTTGAGATCTAAAGAACTACCTTTGCTTTCGCTTGATGAGGCTTTTGAGTTGTTTTGTGAGGGTCTTTCAGAGTATGGGCCTTATTGGGATCATGTGTTGGGATTTTGGAGAGCGAGTCTTGAATCTCTAAACAAGATATTGTTCTTGAGGTATGAGGAGATGAAGAGGGAGCCAGAGGTTTATGTGAAGAAGTTGGCAGAGTTCATGGGGGTGCCTATATCGGCCGAGGACAATGGAGTGGTGGAAAAGATCGTCAAACTTTGCAGTTTTGAGAATTTAAAGAACTTACAAGTAAACAAAACTGGCGTTTTGCAGATTAGCAACATAATATCTGTTAATAATCATGTTTATTTCCGGAGAGGTGAGGTGGGAGATTGGAAAAATCATTTGACGAAAGAGATGGGAGAGAAAATTGATCAGATCACTCGAGACAAGTTCAAAGGTTCTGGTCTGATACTTGATGCAACACGAATTTTTTTTTGAAACGGTCGTTTTTCAAGGGTGTTTTGTCAAACAAGTTTTCAAAAAAAATATATTTGTGAAACAAGGTAAACCGGTACTGGGAGTACCGGTTTCGAATTTTTGGCCCGAACCCGGTATTCCCAATACCGGTTTCAGAAAAAGGAGATTGAACCCGGTTCTACCATCACCGGTTTCAGAAAAAGTACCCCACTTTTCAGACGAACAGTAAACATGCAGCCTTTGAATGAGCCTAGATTGATTGATGTGACATTAGCCTGCGAACCCGGTATTGGGAAAACCGGGTTCGAATAAAACGACAAAAAACGCAGTCGGCCATGCATGCAATTCTCAGTTTACAATTAGTATATATACATGCATATTTTTTAGAGCATTTCACGCAAACATCATAAGCAATATATATTTTCATAAGCAATAATTAATTTGTCACTCAAATAATCATCAACTATACCAGTATTTTCAAAATCCAAATGACCTATCTTACCTGTGTACCAAGAAACCCAGAGTTGTGGTTACAAGCTCCAAATGTGCATCGCTCACACAACATTTTCCATGAACGTGAAGTGATAGTGCCAAGATGTAGAAAAGGTGATGGAGGGCTGTCTCGAGCAATGAAGAGTGGTTTGCCCGGCAAAGTCATTCAGCATCTCAAGAATGCTGGGTTTTTCCAAATCTTCAAGTCAGTGATTCACAAACTTGATCATGCTTTGATTATCGCGCTGGTGGAGAGATGGCGTCCAGAAACCAACACGTTTCACTTTCCTATTGGTGAAGCAACTGTTACCTTGCAAGATGTGCAGGTGATATGGGGTTTACCCATAGATGGACCAGCGGTGACTGGTGAGTGGGTTTCAGAAACCCGAAATGTTGATTACTGGAACAATCTGTGTATGGAATATCTGGGCTTTTTTCCTACAGATGAACTAGATTTTGATAACTTGAAAAACGGTCGGATCAAATTTGCAACCTTAACAAGGCACATTGATGTGGAGTTCGACGAGCAAGATGATCAGCTGTGTCTATTCATGGCTAGAAGGGTTATTCTAGCTATTATTGGTTCGGAGATTTTTCTTGATCCTAACACCTATGATGTTAGTTTGAATTTGTTGAAGAACCTAGGAGACCTGAGCAAAGAAGGTCGAAAGAGTTGGGGTTCAGCAGCTCTTGCGTGTTTGTATAGTGTTTGAGCATGGATTGTTAAGCTCAATGACAAAGGGGGTTTAACCACGAAAATCATCATGATCTCCTCAACTTTAGAGTGCAAACCTACTAAGTTCTTAACGAACCTAAGGTGAATGATGATTTTCCCAAAGAGATGTCTCGATTTTTGGAGGATGTGAAATATGAATGTTTTCGATGAATGATTCATTGAGAATGAGTTGAATGAATGTGTAACTATCTCAATAGATATGTCTATTGTATTTGAGATATGATATAAGGAAAGTGTATGTAATTTTTCCATCTTGTTCTTTGATGAGAGAGATGCTTTTTTGTATGAGAGTCTACCTTTCTTGTATCCACCCTTGTAAGGGTATATATATAAATAAAATGAAGTGTATGTCTATACAACAACACCTGTCATCCACCTCTTTCAAGCAATATAATATATACACACACACACACACACACACACACACACACACACAACACACACACACACACACACACAACACACACACACATTGACACACACACACACATATATATATATATATATATATTATAAGATGGGCCAAAAGGGGTTTCCTAGCGGTGCCCTTGAGAATTGTTAACATGTATGTAACAACATACGTGATCAAGTCCCCCAAGTTCGTATATAAAAATATTGTCGAACTTTTGTATGCGAACTTACTTATTTCTCTCTTTATATCCATATACATATAGAGTGTGCATGAATTGCATGAGAGCCTAAAAATAACATACTCTATGTTTTTGCACCACTCAATAGCTTAAATATTGGTATATTTTATGCACGGACGTTTTGGTGCCTTTATTCTCGTTCTTTGACGGATCTTTGCCTTTTGAAGGTCTATAAAGTATTTTTACCATTAAGTACATGTATTGGCATATCCATGTGTACAATAATCTTTATGTACAATTGGCAACAATGTTCATGAGCAATTTATCAGGGTAACATAGATAGGTACATAGATAGTAACATAGATGTAGATACTTTAGATATGTCTGTGCAACATATCTGAAAAATATATATTGGTGCTTAGACCATAAAGAAAAATATATATATTTTTTTGTCACGGGGAAAATAATCCATACCCGCCTTCATCATCACGGGGGAACATGATCCATCCCCGGCTTTGTCATTATCAAGTCCCCCAAATTCAATTGTAAATGATTTCTTCTTTTTATCTTTGCATTTGAATTTTTATTTATTCTTTGCCCACGTCTGGGTCTTACAAAATTTGATTACTCGCGAGGATGTCACTTCCCAGTGAGAAGTGCTTACCTTTTTATCCGATGAATAAAAAGATGAATAGTTAGTTATGCGCGCCGCTTCCCAATAGGAAACGCTTATCTTATCATCCGATGAATGAATAAGACGTAAAATTGATGTGGGTGTAATTATCTCTTTGCTTTCCCTTCATCAATATCACTTCCCAGTGAGAAGTGCTTATCTTTTTATCCGATGAATAAAAAGATGAATAGTTAGTTATGCGCGCCGCTTCCCAATAGGAAACGCTTATCTTATCATCCGATGAATGAATAAGACGTAAAATTGATGTGGGTGTAATTATCTCTTTGCTTTCCCTTCATCAATATCACTTCCCAGTGAGAAGTGCTTATCTTTTTATCCGATGAATAAAAAGATGAATAAGTTTGGTTAGCGTTAAGCCGGTCCCATTTATGGTTTGTTACACTTTGTGACTTGCACTTATGTGATTTTATTTTATTTTGTATCTTGCTTCTCAGTGAGAAACGTTTATAATTTCATCGAATGGATGAGAAAAAAGGAATATTTTCTTGCACATATTGAAGTTCTTACACTTACATGATATGTCTTACCCTTTAGATATTTCTAGTTTCTATAATCTGGATCAAAATCCGCTAAAAGGAAGAATTTTTTCTTCACGTTTTAGCACCTTTTTTTTTACCAGCCAAATGAAACTTTCATCAGTGACAAAGTTGAGATGCATGATCAGATTAACTTTTCTTTTTTACTTTTGAGCTCAAGTCTTGTTAAAAGTTGAGATGCATGATCAGATCAGCTTTTGTTTTTTACTTTTGAGCTCAAGTCTTGTTAAAAGTTGAGATGCATGATCAGATCAACTTTTCTTTTTTACTTTTGAGCTCAAGTCTTGTTAAAAGTTGAGATGCATGATCAGATCAACTTTTCTTTTATACTTTTGAGCTCAAGTCTTGTTAAAGACCAAATACTCTTGCTTTCTACATATAGGGTGTCCCTAATGGCCTGTGAAGTTGCTTAAACTTCAACATCATTATACCAATATTTTGATATAGATATGTAGCACGCACAGCTTGCATTTCTTCATGGCTTAGCTATGTCTTCTGAAAATATTGGTTTGGCCTTAATAGACCTCCCACTTCATGTCCCATGATGTTTAAGAAATATATGTACATCAAATGTACATGACATATATGTTCTGCGACTATATACCACTAATTTGGAGTAAGATATAAATATCACAAACAAACAAAATAAACTAGATAGTTTACCTCAAGCTATTCGTGTGGCTCCATCTGAATATATATACTTGTCCTCCACTTTGTATGTGTTCTTTATATAATTAGTCATCTTTTGGGCTTGCGATGTTGTGATGTTGAGCTGCTGCTGCTGCATACTAGGTTGATTAACAAGAAAAGGATATTGTCCCCACTGTTCTTGGGGTACGGTCATAAAGTTTCCAACAGGATTCTGCACTGCGTTTGGAACACCGGTCCATTGATTATATACCTGTTGTAGTCCAGTATTATTCATAGACTGGTTCGGCTGCAATATCATTGAAGGTGCATTGCTCCAGCCCTGAGGAATTTGACCACTTAAAGTCTGAACCATTTAAGGAGGCATATTGGTGCCGGGTGTGGCAACCTGCTGAACTAGTTGAGAAGATTGGACAGAACTTTGAATACCCTGGTCAATGTTTAGCGGTACAACTGCAACCGAGACAAGAGTAATAGACTCATGAGGTTGGAATGTGGAAACATCAACAGATCCTGGCTCATTGTTTCCGCATTTAACCAATTTAACCAAAGATGAGACAGAAGAACCAACCAAGAGGGAATTATTTTGTGTACATGATTGCATAGCTTCATTTTTGCTAGGGTATGAACCAGGTCCTGCCTGCGAGCCAGCTTGTCCCCCAGTCCAAACAATGGTGGCTATACTTGGTGTAGGCTAAGGAAGCTTAGCAATATCATGACTGCTATCATGTGACAACTTTAGGTTTGGTTTCTCAACAGTATCCTTATCACTTTTTCGCCATATTTTCAAACCAACCGGGAAGTATCCATTTTTACTCCACTTGAGCAGCTGCACCATGGTAAAGGATCCTTGAATTTTTATAGACGGATCCTTGTAATGCCACATTTTCTCTGTTCAGTTACTTTGGGAGCAGATTCTGGTGCAACCAGAAATGGCCCCTAAACTTTGTGCAACCAAGTAGCCAATGACTCTTAGTAATGACACCTTGCTTGTCAAGAATAACCCAAATGTACCTGCAGGGTTAATGTGTACAAGAAACTTGCGCATGACTTATATAGCTTCATTTTTTAATGTGATATGTACAAGAAACTTCAACCTCAATAACACTCAACAATGATTGATCTTTTTCAAAAGTTTTTAACCAAATGTAGGATTTAGACTAATAGCTACTCGATTTTTTTTTTGCCAGCCCCTGACCAGTATATGTCAAGTTTCAAGACTTTGTATTTTGATGGGCCTAATCAAGTGTTTTCACAATCAATAGCTTATTCACGCAGCTACACGGATTTGTAAAATGTTTATAAATGACAGCAAACTTGTGCAACCCCATAGTAGTATGAAACACCTTAGAGGGGGATGCCATTCAAACATTTTAAGAGTTAAAGAGGGGTGCTAAAATAAGTACTACTAGGCAAATTATTGCTCACATATTGTTGGTGTCAAATTTAAGGATAACACTCAGTGTAGATTTCACATAAATAAGTGGCCTGATCAGGTCAGCATACATCAAGCAAGTAACAAGGTCTGGTCATTTGACAGCATACACTAAATAAGTGACGAGTCTTAAACATTTTATTTATCACTAATATTGTCACGATTTAAGGAGCATTTATGTAAAAATCCTACCCATTTTAAGGGTACAATACAAGGTAATAATCTGCCACGAAGCCGTCTTGACGGAATTAATAAACTCCGAGGATTTATCACATAATTTGATCAAACCCATGACACACATGGTTGGCTTAAATAGGTTTTTGGGCTATCTTGATATCAGGTCGCTTAAGCAACATAAAGAGGTTACCTCATATAATAGGCATCAATAACTAGCCAGAACTAAAATCACAAGGTTTCAATCTAGAGGTCGACCCATTCTTGGTTACGGGCAGGCTCAACCTTTCAACTTTACATGCATTTTTGCCCAGATACAAAGTATATGTTTGCGTTTAGCTGATATAAGTCGAGCAAAGTGATGCAACTTACTTTTAATGGGTGATCAAGTAGAGGATGACCCGCACATGCAGATGAATATTATACTTATATGTGGCCATTACGGAAGCCCACTCCCATATTTGAACATATAAATTCCACTTTGTAAAGAATGGAATAAAAGCTCTAACCGACTTTATTAAAAGTAGAAAACTTACTTGGTCATCCCAAATTTTTCGTTGGGAACCAAAGCTTCAAAGAGCCCTGCAACAAGTGCGATGCCCTTGTTGCTTGTCAAGAATCTTTCTGGTTGGAATTCAAAGGGATCAGTCATACTTCAGGATCATGACGAATTTACAGATTTACCATGAGGCGAGTCCCTTTAGGGATAGTGTAGCCAGCAACAATGTAGTCGTCGGTTGAAACATGAGGAACCATAAGTGGTGCAGCTGGATAAAGTCGCATCATTTCTTTTATAATTGCTTGAAGACAGACCAAGTTCTTCAAATCCGATTCCTCAACGATTCTATCTTTTTTCACATAATTTTCGAGCTCTTTTTGGCATTTTTCCAACACGTGAGTATTGTTAACTAGTAAAGATAATGCCCATGTTAGAGTCGCACTTGTCGTGTCAGTGCGTGCTAGTAACATTGCCAAGCATGTCGATTTCACAACCACATCAATGCTGAATCCATAAAGATCCTTTTTTTGTTCTTCAAGACGGGATAACAACATAGCCATGAAGCCTTGGTCTGTGCTCTCGTCTACCTGCTTAAAACTAAGCATCTTTTTGTGCTCTTCTAACCATCCATCGATCAAAGCATCGATCTCTATTGTTGTCTTCTTCATTATCTTCCTAAATCTAACCAACTCAAGCCTGGAATGGCATCAGATGGCACAAACGCACCAGTTAGTTCAAAAAACCGCCTAAAAGTCTTCTTGTATTGATCTTCATTTTGTTGACCACGGGAAAAACAGACGCCAAAAATCACCCTCCAAACAACGTTCATCATGAAGTTTCCAAACCAATCTTTCAAATCAACTTTTGTCATTTCAGAAAATGAAGACCCTTCATTTCTCTTACAAGTTCTATATATGTCTAATATAGATAACTTCACTTCATATACTCGGATAGGTGCAATCATTTTAAGGCACTGGTGGGACAGCAGTTCTAGCGCAATTATCTTGCGTATCTCACGCCAGGAAGGACCATATGGCGCAAAACCAACCATAGCACAGTTGTAGCCCATGAGCTCGCCTGCCATGGCTTTTGGTCGGCAAGCAAAACTCTATCATTTGTATTTAAGCACTCTTTGGCCATCGCCGAATAGCTAACAATTAGAAAAATATGCAAACCAAGCTTTATAGTGAAAATGGGTCCAAACTTGTCAGCCATAGACCCCAACAGTTTGTGAAATCGATGACGAAAACTCCAGGATGCCAAAGAAATTGCAAGACAGCAAGGCCAACTGTGGCTAACTAAATAGCTTGTCTGCCAAAGGATACAGCCACACTGTTGCAGTTGTGGCTCGATTGAGTGACTGGCATATTGTCAAACACTTGGTGTGCACTTCAGACAATAATTGTTATTTTGCTGTGACGGAGACACGACACATATGTTGCTCGGTTAGAAAGAAATCTCCCTTTCAAAATCAAAATGTTAAGGATAGACATGAAGAATTCAAGCTCTTTTACACATGAAATGGAAATGATCCTTCATGAGATTAGCTAAAAATCTAAAATTCCAGCTAGCTACACCATTTCATATGAAATATTCTGGTTGCTTTTTGCTCATGGCTAAATCTCTTCTTATCCGTATACAATATACATGTCCATTGGTTTTCAAGCAATGTATGGAAATTTTTATGATAGTTCTCATTTATGTTGTTTTACGAACAACACATACACATTTTCAAAATGTTATTAATTTGCTATTCAAGCACCACATATAACTTCTCCATAACGGGTTTCTTTTTTAGGCACCAAACCCTAGAAATTCATGATTACTTTTTACATAAATTCACATATTGCAACCAAAAATCAGATATAAGCATATTATGCAAGCGATTCTATATAAGATCTGAACCCAAATCAACATATCACACAATATTATACTTTTCAGAGATTAGAGTAAAAAACTTATCTGAAGACATGGCTTGTTTGTTTTTCCAGATACGAGAATCTGTATCGTACTGTTGATCGATTTGTTGAGACACGAATATCGTTTTGTCGCGTCCCACGGATGGCGCCAATGTTTGAGCATGGATTGTTAAGCTCAATGACAAAGGGGTTTAACCACGAAAATCATCATAATCTCCTCAACTTTAGAGTGCAAACTACTAAGTTCTTAACGAATCATGATCTCCAAACCTACTAAGTTCTTAACGAACCTAAGGTGAATGATGATTTTCCCAAAGAGAATGATGATTTTCCCAAAGAGATGTCTCTCTGGAGGATGTGAAATATGAATGTTTTCGATGAATGATTCATTGAGAATGAGTTGAATGAATGTGTGAATGAATGTGTAACTATCTCAGTAGATATGTCTAGATATGTCTATTGTATTTGAGATATGATATAAGGAAAGTGTATGTAATTTTTCCATCTTGTATTTTCTCTTGTTCTTTGATGAGAGAGTGATGCCTTTTTTATTGAGAGTCTCTTGCTTGTATCCACCCTTGTAAGGGTATATATATAAATAAAATGAAGTGTATGTCTATACAACAAACCTGTCATCCACCTCTTTGAAGCAATATAATATATATATATATATATATATATAAGATGGGCCAAAAGGGGTTTCCTAGCGGTGCCCTTGAGAATTGTTAACATATATGTAACAACATACGTGATCATATAGAAACCTGTCTAAGGGGAGTATGCCTGCAAGAAAGGGCATTGATGGGCCTTTGTTGTTGCTCCAGTATTGGGCGTGGGAAAGAATGCCACAGATTGCCCCACGCGTCACGACACGCAAAGAGGAGAGAGACTATGCTTATCGCACCTGCTTAGCAAACAGGTGGGATGGAGACTTCTCAAATGTTCAGACACCGGGACACGTTCTTACTGTGTACCGGTCTTTTTTCAATGCGCTCACGGATGAGCAGGTATAAAATTAATATTTTTTAATGCGTTTAATATTTGATATACTTTGTAAGTTATAATAATTTAAAATTTTTATAATACAGTTCAAATGGACTCCGTATGAAGAGTTCATCCATCTACTCCCTGTGAGTTGTAGGACTGGTCGACGCATATGGAGATATATTGGTCCCTTGATCCATTGGGATGAGGTGGAGGTACATTTAGCAAATAGAGTTGCTAGACAGTTTGGCATCATACAAACCATTCCATCTAATTATGGTTTGTTGGAACCAAACGAGTTTAATAACCTTTTTAAAATCCGGAAGGGGAGACCTCATGTGGTCGATTGGGGTGTAAAACATGCCGACTATATCAACCAGTGGGAAAACCGACACCAGCGGCTCCACCAAGGACAGCTAGGGACCACCACTGTGGACGGCTATATGCAGTGGTATCAAGATCATACTGTCTTAATAGTCGGTAAACCCGGTCAGGCCCAACCTCCTGGCGAATACCCTGCCTGGGGGTCTAATCAACAATTGTTTGTAAGTATATTTGTTTTAAATAAAACTTGCTACTAATAAATATTAAATTGTTACTAATATTTGAATGTGCGCAGCAAGAGGGATTGTTGCAGGTTGACGAGCGAGCTTTTATAATATGTCGCGTAGTCGATCTTTTTGTTAATCAACTTTAACAGTTTCTCAAGTTCAGAAGTTATTTCATCGATGCTTGGTAATGTAGACTCAATATATTCGCTATGCATTTCTTCACTTATAATGATTCCGCTGCCAATTTTCCTTATTTCTTTTATTTTTTTCTTATGTTCGAGCTTCCTTTGTTACATAAGAAGCTTACAATCATTAATTTTGTGGTAAAGTTCATACCCGTCGTCTATATCCTCTTTACATTGCGCTTTCAATGCATGAAATGTTACTGTAGGAGGTGATGATGGTTCAGATGATGATGAAGAAGCCATAAGTTTTGTTTTAAAAAAAAATACTGATAATGTTTTATAAGTTATTTGTTTCAAATGGTTAAAGGAAAACCGATCTATATTTATACCCGATTCGAAACCGGTTTTGGCAATACCGGTTTCGATTTTTGTGCGTGAGACAACTGTAGCTAGTCAACGTTGGTACCCCGCCTTGTCACATCGTCTGAACACTTCTGAAAAGCCACTGTGTACCTCTGAAACCGGTAATGCTACTACCGGGTTCAATTCCCTTTTTCTGAAACCGGTATTGGGAATACCGGGTTCGGGCCAAAAATTCGAAACCGGTACTGGGATTGTTTCACAAAAAAAAAAATCGAAAACTTGTTTGACAAAACACCCTTGAAAAACGACCGTTTCAAAAAAAAAATTCGATGCAACACTCTAATGTGTCTCAATATATACATATTTCCCACATCTTATTTGGACGTTTTAGGCACGGTTGATAGCCGTTTATACATATTTTGTGGTGCTTTATGGTATTTGCTAGTGATTTCAGGTCTAAGGCAGGTATTTCACTCACAAATGGTAGAAAACGACTTAGAAATGGTCCAAAGGCACTAACGGATGAAGAATGGTCGAAAACGAAGCTGAAACGGCGAAACCAGGCAAACTCGCGGCGCGAGTTATCTTCCTCGCGGCGCGAGTTTTGGATCTGCAGACTTCTGATCATTTTGTTTTGAACCTCGCGGCGCGACAAATGGCCCTCGCGGCGCGAGTTTTGGATCTGCAGACTTCTGATCATTTTGTTTTGAACCTCGCGGCGCGACAAATGGCCCTCGCGGCGCGACTTTTGGATCTGCAGACTTCTGATCATTTTGTTTTGAACCTCGCGGCGCGAGTTTTGGATCTGCAGACTTCTGATCATTTTGTTTTGAACCTCGCGGCGCGACTTTGGTCTGGCAACACGATTTTCTCTCTCCTGGGGTATAAATACCAACACCCACTCAACCCTAAACCTAATCTTGGATACCACAGCCTACACACTTTTCCTCCAGACGATTTTTAGGGTTTTTCAAGGGTTTTCACTACTCCAACATCATTTGAAGACTTGAAGATTAATTTTGATTCTAGATTAGTGATTGTAGCTCGGTTGTAACCTCGATTTGGATTATTACTTCATCCTTGGTAACTATGTTCTCCTTGTTATTTGAATCTCTAGTTATTTTCATTATGAGTAGCTAAATCTCTATACATCTATGAAGATGAAGTGAAACAATTAGTTATGGTTGCATAATATTTTGAATTCAAGTTGGTTTTACTTAACATTTTGTCAAGATCTTAATGAAGTGATTTCTTCTACTTAAACTCGTGTTCTTGGTGATATTTGTGTTCTTTGATAGTGGTACTAGTTGAATGCAAGTATTATTTGAGTTGTTTGTCTATGAATAACTCTTGCTAGGTCATGGTATGATAGTAAATGATACAAGTTGAATAGAAATTACTTTGTTAAGTGGATTTAACGGTTGGTGGTACCACGTTTCTTTCACAAAGATAAAATTGTTATTTAAATAATCAAATAAACTAGTTAGTTCAAGGAATTGTAGCAGGGGTGGTGGTACCACTTGTTGCAAGAAATTGCATTGATTAGGTGATTGAGTCGATTTTACAAACGGAGTGCACGCCGGTTGTGTTTTGTCTTGTCACGATTATTATCACCAACATTAAAGAATTTTGAGCTTAACCCATATGCAACCTAGACTTTTTTGTGTAGCGGATTCGACATAGATGGCTTTTTAATTATTTGTTACAACTCCAACTATTTTCGTGTGCTCTCGATTGACGCCGGTTGAGTACTTTTATTTACTTGTTGATTACATAGCTTTCAGAAACGCAAAGTGACAATTCGGTCACAAACCAAACTTTCTCTTGATTTACATTTTAACAACCTTTAGTACAACAATCAGTCCTTGTGTTCGATCCTGGTCTTGCCAGTTAGCTATATTACATACGAACGGGTACACTGCCCGTAAGTGTGTTGTAGTCAGTTAGCGGTAGATCTTGTTATAAATTTTAAACTAGATTTCACACATCAAGTTTTTGGCGCCGCTGCCGGGGATTGATTTTAAGTACTTTTGGTTGAGATTCTGTGAATCGACCCTTTTTCGTGCTTTGCACGGAGAAGTTACTTGTTTTATTTCATTTTATTTTGCTTTAATTGTACCCCAGGTGCTATTAAGGTTTGTTTGTTGTGTTGTGTTTGCAGAATATTTCCAGGTAGTGGATGAACACTCGAACTTCTGGGAGACCATTAGTGAAGGCCACATCCAATCCCGAAAAACTCAAAAAGCGCACCAAAACACAAACATCACAACCATCAACTTCCGACCCATTTTTCATAGACACCACTCCTAGATCCAAATCCGACCACATACTTCACGAGACTTATTACGAGTCGGGAAGTAACGAGTGGGGTTACCATTCTGAAAAAGAAGAACCACTTTCCGATAAAACACCTACTCCACCTGAATCACCGAAAACAACCGTTAACATGGCCGGACAACAAAACCCTCCCGATCTTTTCAACATGAAGATCGAGGACCTTCCTCGAACCATACCCACATCTCGCCAATCGGCTATTCGTGCACCCGAGATTGACACTTTCACGGTGAAAGGCAACCATTTGCAAATGGTTAAGGATTTATGCTTTGACGGAAGGCATAAAAGGGACCCTCATGAGCATCTTGACAAGTTTGAGATGATTTGCAACTTATTCAATTATGGGGAAATACAGGCCAACAATGTTAAAATGAAGCTTTTTCCCATGTCTCTCACGGGAGAGGCTCACAAATGGTTGAAAGGTTTGGCACCGGATAGTTTGACTACTTGGGGTGCGGTTAGGGAAGCGTTGATTGAGAGATTCTTCCCCGCTAATCGGGAAAGAGAGCTCATACTTGTAATTAGATCTTTTAGGAAAGATGAGGATGAGTCTATAGTTGAGGCTTGGTTAAGAATGAAAGATCTATTGTGGGAATGTCCCGGGCATGGGGTGAGTGACACCGAGATTGTGGGGATATTCATGGATGGGATGAATAGGGAGAGTTATGAGAAGATGGTAATGACGTGCGGAGGTAGCATTAGTTACAAAACCTCGAGTGAGCTTTGGAAAATGTTTGAAGATATGGAAAAAGCTCAAGTTTCTAGGACTTCAAATAGAGATAGGAGGTCACGTAAGGTAGTGGCTAGGGTTGATGAAGGGGAAACATCCGAGGTGATTTCTGAAATTCGGGCACTTTCAAACCGAATGGACGAAAGGTTCTCAATGTGGAGAACAACTTTGGTGGACTTGAGCGGGATGTGAAGATTATGGCCGGGGGATGTACTCATTGTGGAGGTCCACATCATCCCGATGAGTGTGATTCGGTTGCCCAAGAAGATGTGAATTTCGTGCAAAATCAACGCCAAGGCCAATACCAACCTCTCTTTCAACGGGGTGGCAACTTCCAAAGCCGATATCAAGGTAACCCTTCTAACTCTTTTAATTCTTATTCTAACAATCGTGGTGGTAATTTTCAAGGTAGGTGGCAAAAAGATGATAATCATGGAGCACCTCAACAACAGCAACCACCATCACCTCCTAGGAAGGAAGAAAATCAAGGTGAAGGCTCACCTCTCATGGCCATGATGGCCAAGTTTCTCGATAAACAAGACAAGAGGGGGGAGGCTCAAGAGAAGCGAAATGCTTCAATGGAGAATTACTCCAAGCTTTTGAATGACAAGATTGGAGGGTTGCATGACAAGTTAGACATTAGCAACCGCAACAACCATGCTTTGATCTCCAACTTGGAAAAGAGAATTGATAGAATGGGAAACCAAGAAAGGCAACCGGGTACTCTCCCGAGCAATACCCAACAAAACCCGAATCAAGGCCAAGGAGGATCATGGAGAAATGGGGATGACAAGTACAAAGCACCCAAACACCGGAATGAAACCGTTAATGCCATAACCACACGGTCCGGAAAGGTAAGTACTCCTCCTATTGATAATTCTTGTATTTCTAACGTTTCTCCTCGAGATGGGCAGTTTGAAGAAGATATTGATGAAGAAGAAGAGATGGAGTCACCGCCGGTGGTGACCACTTCGGTCCCTAAAGCTACACCAATCAAGGAACCCGAAGTGAAGCCATACAAGCCCAAGATTCCTTTTCCTCAACGCTTGAGGAAGGAAAAGATCCAGGAACAATACAACAAGTTCTTTGACATGATCAAGACGGTTACTATCAATGTGCCGTTAGTTGATCTCATTTCGGGCATGCCTAACTATGCCAAGTTCATCAAAGAACTTGTGACGGACAAGAAGAAGCTTGATGAGGCAAAAGCAACTTTCCTCAATGAAGAATGCTCGGCGGTCATCCGAAACAAGCTTCCACCTAAGCTTTCGGATCCAGGGAGTTTTCTTATCACTTGCACTTTTAGTAGAAAATTGTCTTATAAAGCGTTGGCCGGCCTTGGGGCAAGCATCAACTTGATGCCTTATTCCATTTTTAGAAAACTCTCTTTGGGGAAATTGAAACCCACTAAAATGAGCATCCGCCTTGCGGATCATTCTTTTCAATACCCATTGGGGGTGGCCGAGAACTTGCTAGTGCAAGTAGGCAAATTTGTGTTTCCGGTCGATTTTGTTATTTTGGAGATGGAAGAGGACATAAGGGTGCCTCTCATTTTGGGCCGACCATTCCTATATACCGCGGATGCTATCATTCGGGTAAAGGACAAGGAAATTTCCTTGGGGGTCGGGGAAGACCGGATTGTGATTAAAATTGAAAAAACCTTGCAACATTCTTATTCTTCCGATGACACTTGTTTTAAAATTGATGTTATAGATAATGCGGTTGAACTGGAAATGTTGGAGCTTGTTGGAATTGATGGTGAGGGAAATGATGATCGCTTGGCTAGCATTGGAGAGGGAGATGTCACTAGTGACCAAGTGGAAGAGATTGAAGAGATTATGGCACTAAGCATGGATGACACCCCATTGGAGGAAGAAGGGTTTGAAGAAATTGAAAGAATTCCAAGCAACAAGCTGCCCACTTCCATTGATAATCCTCCTACGGATTTAGAGCTCAAGCCATTGCCCGATCATTTGGAATACGCATTCCTGGAAGGTACGTCTCTTCTCCCCGTTGTTATCTCCTCATCACTCTCGGGTGAGGAGAAGGCTAAACTCATGTCCATTTTAAAGGCCCATAAAAAGGCCTTTGCATGGAAGACATCCGATATACCCGGAATAAGTCCCGATTTTTGCAAACATAAAATCAATCTAATTGAAAATGTAAAACCGGTGATTCAAAGGCAAAGAAGGCTTAATCCTAACATGAAAGATGTTGTAAAAAAGGAAATTGTTAAGCTACTTGATGCGGGTATTATTTTTCCAATATCGGATAGTCCATGGGTTAGCCCGGTACATTGTGTACCAAAGAAGGGAGGGATGACCGTTGTAACAAATGAGAAGAATGAATTGGTCCCAACTAGAACGGTTACCGGTTGGAGAGTTTGTATTGATTACCGTAAGTTGAATGAAGCCACCAAAAAGGACCATTTCCCTTTACCCTTCATGGACCAAATGCTTGAAAGATTGGCGGGTAATGAATTCTTTTGTTTTCTAGATGGTTTTTCCGGGTACTTCCAAATACCCATTGATCCTAATGATCAAGAGAAAACAACTTTTACTTGTCCTTTTGGAACATATGCTTATAGCCGAATGCCTTTTGGTTTATGTAATGCACCGGGTACGTTTCAAAGATGCATGTTGGCCATTTTCCAAGATATGATTGAAACCTCCATGGAAGTTTTCATGGATGATTTTCGGTGTTTGGTAATTCATTTGATAGTTGTTTGGCTAACTTGGATAAAATGCTTGAGAGATGTGAAAAAGCACATTTGGTGCTTAATTGGGAAAAATGCCATTTTATGGTCAAAGAAGGCATTGTGTTGGGTCACAAAGTGTCAAGGGCGGGTCTTGAGGTTGACAAGGCTAAAATTGATGTCATGACTAAATTACCTCCACCAACAAATGTGAAGTCGGTAAGAAGTTTTCTAGGTCATGCCGGGTTTTACCGGCGGTTCATCAAAGATTTTTCTAAAATCACAAGGCCTATGACTAGATTGTTGGAAAAAGACGTTCCTTTTGAGTTTAATGATGAGTGTCTAAACGCTTTTTCTCTTTTGAAAAGACAAATTAACAAATGCTCCAATAATGACTTCACCCAATTGGTCTTTACCCTTCGAACTTATGTGTGATGCTAGTGATTATGCTTTGGGGGCCGTTCTTGGCCAAAGGGATGAGAAACATTTTCGTCCTATCTACTTTGCTAGCAAAACCCTAAACCCCGCCCAACAAAATTACACCGTGACCGAAAAAGAGTTGTTGGCGGTGGTGTATGCTTTTGACAAGTTTAGACCTTACTTGGTGTTGAATAAAACCATCGTGTTTACCGATCATTCGGCCTTGAAATACTTGTTCTCAAAGCAAGATGCTAAACCCCGTTTGCTTCGTTGGGTCTTGCTTTTGCAAGAGTTTGATATTGAGATCAAAGACAAAAGTGGGGCTGAAAATGTTGCCGCCGACCACTTGAGTAGGCTCGAAAACCCTCACCTTGAGGTGTTGAAGGAGCATGAGATTAATGATTCTTTTCCCGATGAGTTTTTGATGCAGGTGGAGGATGAAGAAGCCCCTTGGTACGCCGATATTGCTAACTATTTGTGTGCAGGAATTTTGCCTAAGGGGTGGTCTTCGCAACAAAGAAAGAAATTTTTCTCCGAAATCAAGCACTATTTTTGGGAAGAGCCGTATTTGTTCAAAGTGTGTGCGGATGGCATGATTAGAAGATGTGTTTGGGGAGGTGAAACTAGAAGAATTTTGGATGAATGCCACCATGGACCAACCGGTGGGCATTATGGGCCATCGGTGACGGGGAAGAAAGTGTTTGATGCGGGATTCTATTGGCCTACGATTTTCAAAGAGGCTCAAACACTTGTTGAAACATGTGATGCTTGTCAAAGGCAAGGAACTATCACCAAAAGGGATGAGATGCCTCAACAATCCATCCAAGTGTGTGAAGTCTTTGACGTGTGGGGAATCGATTTCATGGGCCCATTTCCACCATCAAACAAATGTCTCTATATTTTGGTGGCGGTTGATTATGTCTCGAAGTGGGCTGAAGCAAAGGCCTTGCCAACCAATGACGGCAAGGTAGTGATCGACTTTTTGAAGGCTTTATTTAGCCGATTTGGTATGCCAAGAGCTTTAATTAGTGACCGGGGCACACATTTCGCCAACCATCAATTGGCAAAGGTTTTAAAGAGATATGGGGTAACTCATCGTTTCTCAACTTCATATCACCCACAAACTAGTGGGCAAGTTGAGAACACGAATCGTGCTTTGAAAAGAATTCTAGAGAAAACCGTTGATGGAAACCCCAAGTCATGGTCCAAGAAGCTAGATGATGCCTTATGGGCGTTTCGAACCGCTTTCAAGACCCCCATTGGCACCACTCCATATAGACTTCTCTATGGCAAGACTTGCCATTTGCCGGTGGAAATTGAGCATAAGGCATATTGGGCCTTGAAACATTGCAACATGGACTTGATTGAAGCCGGTGAAACAAGAATGTTGCAACTCCATGAGCTTGATGAGCTTAGGCATGGTGCTTACGACAACTCGTTGTTGTACAAAGAAAAGATAAAAGTTTGGCACGACAAAAAGCTCAAGAGAAAGGACTTTAAAGTAGGAGATAAGGTGTTGTTGTTTCTCTCCAAGTTCAAAATCCACCAACCAAAGCTTACATCAAGGTGGAATGGACCGTTTGTCATCAAGCATGTATATCCTTCGGGATATGTTGAGTTGTTTAGAGAGGATGGGAGCTCGTTCATTGTAAATGGACATCGGTTAAAGCTCTACCATGAAGAAGAAGTTGGGGAGGGGGCTTTTGTCGAGAAGCTCCAATTTTTTGCTTGAAAATGAGGTTTGATCGAGTCAAGCTAATGACTCGTTAATAAATAAAGCGCTTCTCGGGAGGCAACCCGTGTGTTTTTGCTATCTTTAGTCGTTTCAGTACTTTTCTTTCTATTTTTTGTGTTTTTGTTGAGATGTACAGGTGATAGGTCGTCCAGGTCGAACCGATAGGCGAAAGTGTGTGTTGAAAAGTCTGAAATTGGAGAAACAGGTATAGATCGCGGCGCGAGCGCTCGATGTCGCGGCGCGATTTTGGTGACTTTGAGGACAGAAGAAATTCTCGCGGGCACGAGCAGGAAGGATCGCGGCGCGAGCAAGTAGGCGTGGTCGCGGCGCAAGGTCACGAGGTCGCGGCGCGAGTTTGAGGGTGTTGAGGTCAGAAGTTTTTCTCGCGGGCGCGAGAATTGGAATCGCGGCGTGAGGCTCCAGGCAATGTCGCGGCGCGAGGTGATGCTGGTCAGGTAAGTTTTCTTTTCCCTTTTAATTAAAATCGAAAATAAAATAAAATAGGGATAAAATAACACCACAGGGGCCGATTCCTTCTCCTTTTCACTCTCATTCTTTCCCTCTCAAACTCTCTTTTTTTCTCTAAAATCACACACACACACACGACTACATCACACACTTAGGGTTTGTAATTTCTTCTTCCTCTCTTCAAGATCTTTTTCTCTTCATCCTCATATCATCATCCTCATCATGTCAAGGGTAAGTTCTTTTCTCTTTTCTTTTTAATCTTTATTTCAATAACAAGTAGGGTTTGTTTTTATCTTTAATTTTTCTTTCAATTGATGCTTGTTGATTGCTTAGATAGTGTTGTATGGATGTTATGTCACTTAGTATTGTCTAATTTTGGAGATTAATCTTAGAAAATCCAATTAGGGTTCATCATTTTTAATTTAGGGCTTTTTAAGATTTAATCTTCCTTTTGTTCTTTTAATCCAAATTAGTTACTACATTGTTAACTAGTGAGAAAACCCACCCAGAAAAACCAAAAAAATAAAATAAAAATCGAACTGACTCGCGGCGCGAGCAGGGAACCTCGCGGCGCGAGTTTCTGTGCAGATAACCCGTTTTGGTCGTTTCTTCTTCTTAGCTTTTCGTTATCACTCCTTAGTATCTCCTTCTACTTATTAAGTATATTTTTGGTTGTTTTTGCAGAGGCAACAGGGACCACAAAGGTATGAGGGCAACGTTTGGCCACAAGATTATGAGTTTGACTACGTGGATGAAACCTACAAGGCGCCCTCCGCAAGACAGAGCAGCATGTTTAGGTCGCTGAAACCCACCACCCATCCATGGCTTAAGTTCCCGAATGCTCCAAAAGGGGAGCGCCAGGCTTACTTGAACAGGTTGTGTGAAATCCAGGATTATGTATTGGTCGCTCCTCGGACCATGGATTGGCAGATGATTCGAGAGGCGGACCTCATGGGTTATTTTGAACAGAGATTTTTGACCGAGTTTATGGATGAAAGGGCTGGTCGGTTGATACGTATTCCAATGTGGAACAAAATTTTTGAATTAAGAAAGGAGGTGGTGAAGGAGTGGTGTCAAGAGTTCTACTCTACTCTGCAGGTGCAAGACTTACCCATACAGGATCCTATGGAGGATCGGGTAATACATTTTAGGTTGGGAGGTAAGCAGCGCCACTGTACGGTCGCCGAGTTTGGATACTTATGTGGAATGTTCCAGATTCAGGAGTTTGAGGATGGGGAGGTATATCCGTTTATAAACAGGAGTCAATTTGCTCTTTCATTCTTTGAGGACGATGGGACGTTTGACACATATTGGCTGGGCATTTCTGGGAAGGACAGGTTTTATTCGGGGGTTAGCAAGGTGTCGGACATTAGGTCCAAGAGACTGAGGATTCTTCACAAGATGATCACCTATTCATTTCTCCATCGGGGAAATGCAACCGATAAGCTCACCTCTAATGATTTGTGGTTGCTTAGGCAGTTTCAGGAGCTCCCTTCTTCTGGTTGGTTCGGGTGTGCTCCGTATATTTTGGCTAGACACATGTATAAGTCTCGGGAGCATAGGTATTTGTGTGGTCATTTTGTGACCCAGATGGTGGAGAGGCTTGGTTGTGACACACCCGCGGGTAGGTCGGGTATTACTCTTTGTTTGAACACCTCCCTGATTGACACTACGGATATGAAGAAGTCAAAGTTGATGAGGAGTACTGACGCGAGGGATTTACATTCGGATGAGGAGCAGGAGCCGCCGGCTCAGAGACAGAGGGTGGAGTCGCCACCCCAGATGGAGCAGCAGCCTAACCCTTACCCGGCTTATGATTTTGCAGGTTGGGGAACCAAGCTCGATGAGATCCTGGGACATCAGCGGGAGCTCCAGGACACTCAGGACATGATGATGGACGGTCATAGGACCATGTGGAGCCAGGTGAACCGCATGGGCTTTCAGTGCGAGTCTTGGTCCCCCTACATCAACCATTGGATCCGACCGGACTCCCCGCCTCCACCACCGCCTACTCAGACCTTTAGTCCTCCCTCCATCTTCATGCCGGCCAGCACTACTTTCGGGTTCTACAGCCCGCACCCAGGTCAGCAGCATCCACCACAGCAGCCAGGTTGGGCAGGTCCGAGTTCGAGCACAGCAGGTGCTAGCAGCAGCACAGGGGGTGTTCAGGATAGGCCCCAGTTTGGGACCTATAGACACACGACTGGGGAGCGCTACTCCGGACCCGCCTATGATTTTTACAGGGGTATATTTGGTGAGCCGGCAGATCCTGATGCTGGTGACGGTGTCCCCTCTTCCCATGACATGGAGGATGATTGATCTACTCTATTTTCTTTTCTAACTTCTGAAACTTTTGCAACTTTGAACTTTATTTCTTTTCGATTTGGTTGTAATTCCGCCGTTTAGGCGATGATACATTTGTAGTATTTTCCGTATTTCCCTTATTTATGAACTCTGTAGTTTGTTTGGTCTTTTGTTTATGGTGATTGTCAGGTGAAAATTTTGGGTTTGCAAGTTGAATTCTGGAAGATTGCTTTTGGAAATTTTGGAATAAACAAGCGGGTTTATGCTGGCAGTCAGTTCAGCACCCACTTAATTTTTGGCTTCAACTTTGCATTGGTGAATTCTTGCTTTCACCCGGAGGTTTTTCATTGTTCCTTTCTACATTTTGCATTTTCCCCTTTTTCCCATCTTTTGCCTTAGTTATTCGTCCATTGAGGACAATGTACAACTTAAGTGTGGGGAGGGGGATTGGTAAATTGGAAAAATGAAAATTTTTGAAGTTTCTTTCCTTTACTAGCATTTTGGTTATATTTTTAAATTTTTGAGGCTATAGGTTTTGTGCAAAGACGAGAAATGAGGACTTTGAATTTTGCTAATCTAGGATAAAACTTGAGATTGTTTACCTTTAGCTTTCCTTTCCTAGTGCTTGTGGCATTTCATCATTCCAAGAGGTCATAGGCTTGTCCCGAACTTCAAATAATCTAGGTTGCTTGCGAATTGTACCTTAATGATGAACCTAATGTGAATAATAGCTTCACTAGATGATGTATTGGTAGGCACCGCTTGAGGTTTTCCATTTGAATTTTGCAACTTGTGTGCATGAAAAGCTCGAAATGTATTAAATATGCTTGTGGTAATTTGACTCAACATATGGTTGGCACACCGGATGTCCGGTCCTTAATTCTTATGTTATAGGTTGTAGCTCTAGTCATTATGTTTGGTCTTTATATCGGGGTGTCTGGGGTGCTTCGGCATCAAACGGGTGGCACATGTGGGAATGCACATAATGTTTTTCCAATAGTCTAATGCTAATGTGGTCTTTGAGATTCGAACAAGTAAGTCCTTGGGGTAACTTCGTTTTACCTAGCTCACCTAAAGCTCCCAACTTGGGATGGGTTGTCAGAAAGTTCGTTACACGGGTCTCATCGAAAATCACGGGTGTTAAATTATAAAACTTTTTATTCTCACATGTGTTTGTGTTTAGAGCATGGTCTCTGGATATGTAACCCAACCTTGAGTTCTGGCGTATGTCTCTTAACGATACTCACGTATCCGTAGCGAACCGCTGGCCGGACGCTTAAAGTACACTTCCGTATGATCACCTGATGTGTGGATAGAGTTGCAATTCTAGACCGTAGGAGTATGTTTTGTGAAGAGACTCGTAAGTATAACGTAATGAAAACCTTATGGAAAACCAATGGCGTGAGTGTTTATGTGGACAATTATACCGATAATCATTGTGGAATATTGCTTATGTTACCAATAATAATGTTGATGCTTGCTAGTAGATTATAACTTAGTAAGAACGAGCCTAAGGTCAATTGGAATGATAGAAACGTTCAAGAGGTGTTAACACAAGCATAGGGAGGATTCTAATTGTAACCGAAAGATGGTTTTGCTCTAGATTAGTCGAATTTTCTGATTTCGTCTTAAACTTTGCTCATTAGTTTTTAAATTCAATTGCTTTTGGTATTCGGCACCGCTTGGTAGGAAACTTCTCTTATAACTATGTTTTGTTTTATGAAATCGTGAATTGTTGGGTTATTGAGAATTGATTAAAGTGCATACTTGCTTGAGGGCAAGCAAGGTTTAAGTGTGGGGAGGTTTGATGTGTCTCAATATATACATATTTCCCACATCTTATTTGGACGTTTTAGGCACGGTTGATAGCCGTTTATACATATTTTGTGGTGCTTTATGGTATTTGCTAGTGATTTCAGGTCTAAGGCAGGTATTTCACTCACAAATGGTAGAAAACGACTTAGAAATGGTCCAAAGGCACTAACGGATGAAGAATGGTCGAAAACGAAGCTGAAACGGCAAAACCAGACAAACTCGCGGCGCGAGTTATCTTCCTCGCGGCGCGAGTTTTGGATCTGCAGACTTCTGATCATTTTGTTTTGAACCTCGCGGCGCGACAAATGGCCCTCGCGGCGCGACTTTGGTCTGGCAACACGATTTTCTCTCTCCTGGGGTATAAATACCAACACCCACTCAACCCTAAACCTAATCTTGGATACCACAGCCTACACACTTTTCCTCCAGACGATTTTTAGGGTTTTTCAAGGGTTTTCACTACTCCAACATCATTTGAAGACTTGAAGATTAATTTTGATTCTAGATTAGTGATTGTAGCTCGTTTGCACACATGTGTATATGTATATCCCGATTTACATTCCTTTTTATAATCACGACGCACTTGTCATTTGAGTAAATAAATGGCTAGGTAAATTCTAAAATTAATCAACCATGCTTTCCAGGTTAGCCAGGAGAATTACAGAATCTGTGTACGAACTTGGAGCACTTAAAAGTGGCTTAAGATGGACGATCTGGGCAAAACTCATAAAATATAAAACGTAGCCCTATGAGTTAAGTTTCACCTCCAATTGGAATCAGGTCAAAAGATGAAATAGAACTCCAGATATGGCCGTTCTACTAGAAGTGGTCAGAACTGATTTCCTGCTGTAACTATAGCCTTTATAATAGAGACAACTATAACACAATAAGGATAGCACATCATGTAACCATAGAGAGGCATTAAGCATACATATATATCATTCAAGATAAGTTTACAAAATTGCTACATGCCAAATACGATGCGATCATCGTCACATATAAGCTAGAAAGTTCAAGAAATTGAAACAAAGTACCAACGTTCATTCATCGAATAAGTTCATAAATAAAGTAGTCCTTAGGTTTACTTCCTAAGCATGAGAGCTACCACGAGAGTGCAAACAGCCGTAAGCACACATCCCATCATAAATATCACCTCATTAACTCGACGAACTTCTGATATCGCCAAACTCGCATAATCCCCCGTTCGATCCATAACTCCCAAGGCTCTTTCCATCATCACCTCTTGAGTCCTTACCCTTAGTCTAGCATCCCTTAATCCGTTTGCTATTCCCCACACCCTCTCCTTTCTTCACGAGTCATACCAATGGGAGGTGGAGGGGGTACCCTATATCTTCTTCTTCTTCTTCTTCTTCTTCTTCTTCTTCTTCTTCTTCTTCTTCTTCTTCTTCTTCTTCTTCTTCTTCTTCTTCTTCTTCTTCTTCTTCTTCTTCTTCTTCTTCTTCTTCTTCTTCTTCTTCTTCTTCTTCTTCTTCTTCTTCTTCTTCTTCTTCTTCTTCTTCTTCTTCTTCTTCTTCTTCTTCTTCTTCTTCTTCTTCTTCTTCTTCTTCTTCTTCTTCTTCTTCTTCTTCTTCTTCTTCTTCTTCTTCTTCTTCTTCTTCTTCTTCTTCTTCTTCTTCTTCTTCTTCTTCTTCTTCTTCTTCTTCTTCTTCTTCTTCTTCTTCTTCTTCTTCTTCTTCTTCTTCTTCTTCTTCTTCTTCTTCTTCTTCTTCTTCTTCTTCTTCTTCTTCTTCTTCTTCTTCTTCTTCTTCTTCTTCTTCTTCTTCTTCTTCTTCTTCTTCTTCTTCTTCTTCTTCTTCTTCTTCTTCTTCTTCTTCTTCTTCTTCTTCTTCTTCTTCTTCTTCTTCTTCTTCTTCTTCTTCTTCTTCTTCTTCTTCTTCTTCTTCTTCTTCTTCTTCTTCTTCTTCTTCTTCTTCTTCTTCTTCTTCTTCTTCTTCTTCTTCTTCTTCTTCTTCTTCTTCTTCTTCTTCTTCTTCTTCTTCTTCTTCTTCTTCTTCTTCTTCTTCTTCTTCTTCTTCTTCTTCTTCTTCTTCTTCTTCTTCTTCTTCTTCTTCTTCTTCTTCTTCTTCTTCTTCTTCTTCTTCTTCTTCTTCTTCTTCTTCTTCTTCTTCTTCTTCTTCTTCTTCTTCTTCTTCTTCTTCTTCTTCTTCTTCTTCTTCTTCTTCTTCTTCTTCTTCTTCTTCTTCTTCTTCTTCTTCTTCTTCTTCTTCTTCTTCTTCTTCTTCTTCTTCTTCTTCTTCTTCTTCTTCTTCTTCTTCTTCTTCTTCTTCTTCTTCTTCTTCTTCTTCTTCTTCTTCTTCTTCTTCTTCTTCTTCTTCTTCTTCTTCTTCTTCTTCTTCTTCTTCTTCTTCTTCTTCTTCTTCTTCTTCTTCTTCTTCTTCTTCTTCTTCTTCTTCTTCTTCTTCTTCTTCTTCTTCTTCTTCTTCTTCTTCTTCTTCTTCTTCTTCTTCTTCTTCTTCTTCTTCTTCTTCTTCTTCTTCTTCTTCTTCTTCTTCTTCTTCTTCTTCTTCTTCTTCTTCTTCTTCTTCTTCTTCTTCTTCTTCTTCTTCTTCTTCTTCTTCTTCTTTTTCTTCTTCTTCTTCTTCTTCTTCTTCTTCTTCTTCTTCTTCTTCTTCTTCTTCTTCTTCTTCTTCTTCTTCTTCTTCTTCTTCTTCCTCTTCCTCGTCTTCTTCTTCTTCTTCTTCTTCTTCTTCTTCTTCTTCTTCTTCTTCTTCTAGCATCATTCTTCCGTTCTTCTTCTTCTTCTTCTTCTTCTTCTTCTTGGAGTGGTTGGGGAGGTTGCTCTTGCTCTAGGCGTCTCCTTTCTTCCTCTTCCATGTAGTCCACGAATCCATACAAATTCCTTGGTCTAGGAGCTGATCCGGAAGCTCCACTTGCTTGCGACATGATGTTCCTACACAAGTTTCACAAAGGCGTGAGGTGACGACTCGACTCGACGCTTAGACGACCATGGACGACCGACTTGACCATTGACGACCCATATGGCAACTTACGGACAGCAAGACGACTCGACGGACCATGAGACGACCTTAACCATTCGACAAGCAACCAACCAACTCGACCAACGACTCACAAGCTTACAACCAAACAACGACATGACCATTCACAACCGACGACCAACTCGACTTGCACGACCGACATAACCATTTATAATTAAAGTAATGACTAGGATTCAACTTGTGCATAGCTCTCATGTATTATATCTAAATGGACAAAGTAGTACTAGCCAAGTGGGGGTATTAACTAAGGGTTCTAATAGGTAATGCAAACATCGGATTTGGTTATGTATCTTTTGCACCAAGAATCGTTTTTAAAGCTTATTTTCAAAAGACTCATTTTGAATATCCCTTAGACAATCCTTTCGATCATTCCATAATAAATTTTTAGTTAGGCATAGTTGATGAGGCTATGCATAAGTAAAACAAGAATACTTTATGATCGACTCAATTGTTAAAGAAATATTCGACTCGTTTTGAAAATACGTAGGTTATAGCAAAAATTCTCTATAACCTTGGCTCTGATACCATTTTTCTGTAACACCCCGACTAAGGCGGAACACGAGATGTCACAGAACGACATGGTACAAAAGATTTAAATATAAAACATCACCATGAAGTTTCAAATGCCATTCAAATTTAAAAGGTTACAATTTCAAGTGGACGTTTAATAAACATTACATAACCAAATTCATAATCAAAAGATCAAATGTTCGCATTACTAGTCCAACATGCAACACATAAACACATCATCCATGAGGCGGCCCAAAGTGCTAACTTACTGCCCTAGACCTGAAAAGCATGAAGAAAAAGTGTCAACTACGAGAGTTGAGTGAGTTCATAGGTTTATGCTAACAACACATATATATTTAATCCAATTCAAGAAATAATATGTCATAAAATTTCCAAGAATTCCATCATACTGTCCATACCCAAACCATATGTTCAATCAATAATTTCCATCCATAATATGATATCAATACCTCTTGGTCAATGGTAAGACTACCATGACGTAATTCGATGAGATTGTTCTTGAGCCACTACTAAGACCGGTTATGTCCTAATAATCAGATATATTGTCCCAAATGATAAGATAATGATAAGCACATGCTGTCAATCACGTGCATAAAGATAACCAAGGGTCGTGCCATGGAGACGCCCATAAATATATATAGTAGTTAGAGCACCGCGAGGCCGGACTGGTAATGAAGGTGGCTACAAAGGCAGACCAAACATCCCACTGTTACCTATAATAGTGGATGAGGGGACAAATCCTAGTTGCGCAACCCTCTAACTACAGGCCTCAAATGAGTTAATAGTAGTGTACAGGGGACCACCGTTTGACAGTACTCAAGCTCATCATATAACATATAACACGTTGAACATACAATATATTCCCATATCATTATCATTATTTCAAAGAATCATTTCATAAGAGAAAGTCATTTTAATTAATCATGTTTTTCACCCCGCAAGTAAAACATATAAAAGAGTTTGAGAGGGGGCTATGACTCACTTGATTAGAGAGTGAAAGGGGCTGATCAAATGCGAGATCTTCGTCTAGTCTTGTTGCTCCCCAAGCAAGCCTAAACCATGGTGTATATTCACGGCGTAAGTTCGCGTGACATGAACTAGTGAGATAGATCATGAGATGTATACTAGTAGACTTGTCCATCTTTGGTTGTTATTAGATTATGGAGTTTAAGTGCATTATGATGCTCTCATTATTTGGTTATAAGAGATTTGGTGGTAAGAGTCGTTTTCTCATTATACGTTTTTGTACGTTTATTGGAATTTCGGTAGTTTGGCTTTGCATGTGTGTGCTCAAAATGCATTTTTGCGTGTTTCGGTTTATGATTTCTAGCTTATTTTAACATGTTTTGGTTCAAGCTTTATATCCTTGATATTTTATAAATTTTTCCAGAATATTAACATTAATATTAACATATTTTTCACTTATAACAAGTCCATATCCATCTCATAATCCAACAAAAGATCCAACTTTCTTAAATCTAGCATACATGCATTCAAATCAATACTTTTTAATATCAACTTTTATAGATCTAACATTTAACAATATAAAAACATCTTTTTAATGAAAAATCTC
>CM067174.1:109826384-109853884 GCA_034093135.1 Erigeron breviscapus | reverse complement strand
GATTGACATTTTACTAGCAGTAATATATTTTCACTCGAGAGGTTTTATGTATGGATATCACGGCAAAAAGAAGGCATTACTAGGCTTTGGTTTATAATAATCATGTTGATTTGTTGAACTTGAAGCGAACTGTGATGTTAGGTGCTTAAGTTACTTCAAAAAATGTATGATTTCATATACAGCACCTTTTGATAAACTTCCTCTTGCCAATCTCCACCATTTGGATTGCCCGTCTGAGCTGTCGAATCTAATGATGCTACAGAAGTTAAACATTGCATGTGTTAGCTAAGTGAAAATCTCCCTAAAAATAATATGACAGATAGTGTTAGCAGTATAATACACAAGTGAAAACTAAAAACAGTAACAATGGTTATTACCATAAAACTTGCCAACCGCCCACTCTAGTACAATTTACATTTTACTATAAGCGTTTATGCAAATATTTGAAGTTGAACATCCCATTGTATTAAAAACTCTCTTCGTTTGCTTAGCATATACTAGGGTTGTAATAAATGAATTAAGTTGAGGTATAGAGTTTTATAAAAACAACATGAAAGAAGTGCATGACAGCAAAATAAGAATCTTACTCGATGAAGCCTCTGGCATTGGTCTTTGTTGTTGTTGAAATAGCTTCTGCTGATCAATTACATTTTGCTGCTGAAAGCCACCGGATGTCGGAAGCCTATTGCAACCTTACGCTTGCTGCATTATGGAAGTAAGAAATTTAAAAATAATCTCGTGTCAATGTTTTTGATTTCGTTTTATAAAGGACAATAAGAAAGGTGGTTTATGATGTAGGTCAATTATCTGATCCTGCAAAGGGAATATATGGAGCTGGTGCACACTCCGATTATGGTTTGATTACTCTCCTAGCTATAGACAAAGTTTCCGGGCTCCAAGTATGACGATATGATATTAGCCAGATATGCATATTATTCTACTTTTAAATATTTTTTAATATACTTATGTGATTTTACAAAGATATGCAAGGACAAGGATGCCGAGCCTCAGGTATGGGAGTATGTTGAACCGTTAAAAGGGTAAGTCGGCTTAGTATTTACTTCTATCAAGATAGTGAATAAATGTATTATTAGCTCTTAAATCTAATAGTTTATATGCGCATGTCAGAGCGTTTGTGGTAAATCTGGGTGACATGCTTGAAAGATGGAGCAATGGTATTTTCAGGTATATCTGTTTTCTCCTGGTTTAAAAGATATTAACTATTAGTAAGATTTTAAAAGAGATGCTACTGCGGGAATTATTAAAGGAATATCAAATTTGAGATGAAATGTACATGCAATTGGACTCTTTCACGCATTAATAATTCCTAGTCCATCTTTTTTAAGCAATCCATTTAGTGTTAACAACTTAACACTTAGCATTATCATATGTACTACTAAATATAAGAATTTGTTAAACCTTTTCGGTATTCCAGCTAAGATAAGTGTAATATGACATGTTTCTACACGTGAATCTACTACAATAATCCAGACAATTAACATCATAGTTAAGGTAACATACTAAGCAAGTAAACACTACCAAGTTCTAAAAGCAGTTGAAATTGACAAACATAAAAGAATGATAATATAAACATTGGAAATAGCTCTGGTGTGACTTCCATGGAGAAGTTCTCTACTAGCATTCTTCATGATGGGTTCAAATATCCTCAACAGTGGCTACAACATCAACTCTTTAGCAGCAGGTAGAATCAAGTTCATGTTCAACTAAGTAAAGCTATGTTTAAACATACCATGCTTATCTGGTTTTCAAGGTAGTATTGAGGATCTATGGGTATATTGTTTTCCAAAACATATATTGGGTCCTCAGACTTCTCATACGCCTGGTTTTCATCAATTCAATTGAAATCGTAAATGATAAACAACAGCATATAAGATTCAAAAAATAAGACTGTTATGTTTTTACCTTAGCACCTTTGGCAGCTTTGATAATGACATATGGTACTCGATCACCAACATGTGGAGCAGTAGCTGCATCTCGCTGTAAATAAAAAAAATGTGCATAACATGACAATATATGTTACAAGTGCCGGATAAGGTGCTATCAAAATTTTGTAAATAACATTAATGTTAGAAATTATACAAGGTATAAAGAATATGTCCATGTAATCCACCCAACAGTGAACATACATTTTGGAGGGTCAGCAATGAATGTTCCCATAACTAACTTGCAAAAATATGTAATTAAGGTAAATAAAAAAAATGTGCATAACATGACAATATATGTTACAAGTGCCGGATAAGGTGCTATCAAAATTTTGTAAATAACATTAATGTTAGAAATTATACAAGGTATAAAGAATATGTCCATGTAATCCACCCAACAGTGAACATACATTTTGGAGGGTCAGCAATGAATGTTCCCATAACTAACTTGCAAAAATATGTAATTAAGGTAAATAAAAACCTTATCTAATATATATGATATATTTAAAGAAACAGATTTCACACTTGTAGGTGAGTTCTTTATATTATTGCCATTAATGATATCATGGGTGGTCATGGATCTACAACTATACTGATCTACCATTTGCAGACCAAGGTATTTAACATATTTTTAAGACACCAATGAGCATGACCAAAAACAAAATGCACAGGGTAGTGCCCACCTTTTTCATTCTCTCTGCAAGTTCAACATGTGCTGTCTTGACTTCATAATCCCCTCCTGTTTTCGTCAGTCCCTATTAGATAGATGAGTTAGTGCAGGAACAATAACTCATTAAGTTAACAAAGTCAAACACCAAGGTCTAGATGATTTGGTACCTTGGTAATAACCAGAAGAGATAAATCCATGCGATTCATAAGCAGATCCGAAATGGTATTCTTGACATACTGAACTGCTCCAGGTATGTCTCTGTCTATTAGTATTTTATGAAGACACTCGTTCACCAGATTCTTTACTAGTAGACAGTTGTCCCTTCGAACTGTTTCAATACCTGACAATGGAACTCACGGATGAGAGGATCATGGCTTACGTTGCCATAATGCGAGTCTGCACTCTTTGATGGCTTTTCAAGGGCAGCCATTAATAGGCTTCCCCTTGAACCAGGCATCCTTTTACATTGTCTTAACGCCTCGCGCCTTGCTGTATCCTCAACTTCCTTGTTTCTTTGCCTCTTATTGGATGATTTTTCCACAAGTTTCAACTGTTCAGGCTTTGCAGCAAAAACCACTCCTGAATGCCCAACAAATTTAATTGTTTTAGTTAGTTAAAAAAATATTTAAGTCAACCAAGCCTTACCCCTTTAAACCATACAAATTTTTGACCAGATCCCATTTGACCCATCCAATTTCCACCGTTAAACACAATGATCAAGTTACTTTACCTGACGGCTCATCGTCTAACAAATCAAGTCCAGGAGATCTGGGTGGTGTTGATGGAGAAAGCATTTGATCAATGTCAATTTCGGTTTTCAAATCATTTGGTCTTAGAAAAGGCGTAGAAGAACCCCCATTTGATCCAACTTCGAGATTAGTACCCCTAATCTCGTCAGCCCTTGTGGGGTCACAATAGCACTCTTCTGAGCTTCACGCCTTTGGTTAGAGCCATACTCTTTAAGGTTTAATGGGGATGTTTTGATTACATTGATGATTGGTTTGAGGGGCACCACAGCATCAGACTGAGAAGGGTGGTCTCTAGATGCATTGACGTCATGAGAACAAATATTTGATGGATCAACATTCTCCAGTACTGATTTGGGTGAAGTGTTTGATAAGTAATCCAATGAAGGTTTATATGTTTCCATATAGTTTGAGAACCAAGTTGTGTCTTGTTTTGCATAGAACAAAATGTATGCTTGATCAGACAGCACGTCAGCTTCTGAAACTCGGGTAACCTGTTAAAAAATAGCAACTTAATGTTAATTTCTCAGTTAGATAATTTAAGATAACTAAGAGCGGATATGGTGTATTATTACCTTTGAGTCATCAAACTTATACCATGTATCAGGTGCAGAACGAATGTAACAATAATAATGACCAGAGCTAGATGTGCCCACATGTACAACTACTGCATATAGTTTATATTTTAATTCCCCCTGGAAATAAGAAACAATCGTAACTGGTAAGTAAATATAGACAATATTCCCTTTATATAAATAAAAAAAAAAAATCAAGTAGAACTTACACTATCATTCTGGTTACCACATGTGTAAGGCAGCACATCTAACTCAAGAGGAAACTCCACATGTTTTTCTATCTTTTCCACATAGGAGCCATCATTTTTGAATCTTTTTAAATGGAAAACACAAATTGGAGGAGTTTGGTCCAGCATAAGTTGTTTCTCTGACACCTTTTGTTTACATTGGTCACATGTAAACTTAATGTGTTCGACTTTCGTGAATGATTCAAGGGCAGTTGACAGACTGTTTGCATCTTGAATCTCCAAGCTAAGGTCAACTGATGGCTCGTATGTGTCAGATGTGTGGTTGCAGTTGCAACACCTCAACTGGAATTCATTTACAAAGAAGATACCAAGAATGAGCAAGAACTCGTATCCGCAATGTTTGATAATACGGGAAATCAATATATATCAAATTCTTACTTTGCTAATAACCCGTCCTCCAAATACTTGTTTGACTAGATTGTCATTTTGTGATGGAAGAGTGGCATCCTTCAGTTTTAAATTACTCAAAGAACTATCAAGTTTATCCAGAAAACACTGCAAGAACTCATGAGCATCTTCCTGTTGATATCTTTGAAACCATGATGAAAAATCTGATGGCCATATGGTCAAAAATCGCAGACACACAATTATATTAACAAGTGTAAATTTTAACCAGCTAAAAGGGGTAAATGTAAAACATCATCAAAGACAAATAATAAGTGTATAAAAAGGTTGAAGCATACAATTCAAATTGTCAATAAATTTGCTAGGAGAGACAATTCTTCCATTTGATGATAACGAACGTTCAACATGCTCACGCAAAGTACAAACCAAGCAGAATCGTTCATTGCTACCTGCAAATCCAGACTTTAAATTATACATTTGACAGAAGTGCAAACTAATATACAATCATTTATGAACAGCAGAAAATGTAATTCGGAGGGTAACAAATAGTATCATGTTCATAGCAGTGAGTGGCAAAAACAAATCAATGTAAAAATCTATAAGATAGTTAAGATAGAAGTCATACCATCGCAGGGTGTCGGATGACTGTACAGATAAAGACCCTGAATAAGTAACACAGAGTGGGTGAAGCACTGCAAAACTGCATTGAAAAAGCAAGTATTCCCCAGATTGTGCAGCCCTGCACCCTGTATATTCATTAACTAAGTTAGCCGTTTTGTAAATTTCACAAGACTATAAATTAAAAAAAAAAAAAAAAAAAAAAAAAAAAAAAAAAAAAAAAAAAAAAAAAAAAAAAAACTTTATATAAAAAAAAAAAAAAATCAAGTAGAACTTACACTATCATTCTGGTTACCACATGTGTAAGGCAGCACATCTAACTCAAGAGGAAACTCCACATGTTTTTCTATCTTTTCCACATAGGAGCCATCATTTTTGAATCTTTTTAAATGGAAAACACAAATTGGAGGAGTTTGGTCCAGCATAAGTTGTTTCTCTGACACCTTTTGTTTACATTGGTCACATGTAAACTTAATGTGTTCGACTTTCGTGAATGATTCAAGGGCAGTTGACAGACTGTTTGCATCTTGAATCTCCAAGCTAAGGTCAACTGATGGCTCGTATGTGTCAGATGTGTGGTTGCAGTTGCAACACCTCAACTGGAATTCATTTACAAAGAAGATACCAAGAATGAGCAAGAACTCGTATCCGCAATGTTTGATAATACGGGAAATCAATATATATCAAATTCTTACTTTGCTAATAACCCGTCCTCCAAATACTTGTTTGACTAGATTGTCATTTTGTGATGGAAGAGTGGCATCCTTCAGTTTTAAATTACTCAAAGAACTATCAAGTTTATCCAGAAAACACTGCAAGAACTCATGAGCATCTTCCTGTTGATATCTTTGAAACCATGATGAAAAATCTGATGGCCATATGGTCAAAAATCGCAGACACACAATTATATTAACAAGTGTAAATTTTAACCAGCTAAAAGGGGTAAATGTAAAACATCATCAAAGACAAATAATAAGTGTATAAAAAGGTTGAAGCATACAATTCAAATTGTCAATAAATTTGCTAGGAGAGACAATTCTTCCATTTGATGATAACGAACGTTCAACATGCTCACGCAAAGTACAAACCAAGCAGAATCGTTCATTGCTACCTGCAAATCCAGACTTTAAATTATACATTTGACAGAAGTGCAAACTAATATACAATCATTTATGAACAGCAGAAAATGTAATTCGGAGGGTAACAAATAGTATCATGTTCATAGCAGTGAGTGGCAAAAACAAATCAATGTAAAAATCTATAAGATAGTTAAGATAGAAGTCATACCATCGCAGGGTGTCGGATGACTGTACAGATAAAGACCCTGAATAAGTAACACAGAGTGGGTGAAGCACTGCAAAACTGCATTGAAAAAGCAAGTATTCCCCAGATTGTGCAGCCCTGCACCCTGTATATTCATTAACTAAGTTAGCCGTTTTGTAAATTTCACAAGACTATAAATTAAAAAAAAAAAAGACAATAAATACTCACTATATAAATTAGGTCAGGAAGCTCAGATCTTGCGTTGTTGAGAAAATGTACGTGGTGTGCTAAGGCATGTCCAATTTTTGTGGCTTGAACCACAGTATCATCCTCCTCATCATCCTCCTCATCCTGATCCCCCTCATCCTGATCCCCCTCCTCGTGATGATCCTCCTCGTGCTTCAGAAGATGAAAAACAACATATGCGGCCGATCCTGCTGCTATGGCTGTTAATACTAAAAATTTCCACATCATAACAAAACAAATTATGATATAAGATTCGAATTTAGGGTTTTGATACAAACGTAAATCTTCGAAATTTAGGGTTTTGATACAAACGTAAATCTTCGAAATTTAGGGTTTTGATACAAACGTAAATCTCAAAATATATATATATATACACACAAACCGACCTATGTAAATTTAGGGTTAATTGAAAATTTTTTAGGAACATACCTAAAATAGCTCTTGGAGATTTCTTGGAGATTCCGGGAGTGAACCATGGATTTTCTTTCCAAACTAACTCTTATTTTTATTTTTATTTTTTCTCCTCACGCTTCTTGTTATGATAAGATGTTAATTGTAATTGTATTTCATTGGTTCAACTTTCTGGATTGGCAGTTAAGAAAACAAAAATCTTGACTTGAGTCAATTGACTATGATTTTTTTTCTTCTTAAGAATTACTCGTATAAGAAGGAAAATAAAGGAACTCTTTATGCCCTCAATATCTCGATGTTGTATGAAGAAGTTAAGATATCCAATTATGGTACCGGGGCTAGGATTTCTTTCATTACTCTTTTACTTCTATCTAGATAAAGAAACTACTTTTCATATTCTATCTAAACTACTTTTCATATTCTATCTAAACTGCTCAATCAATTTAATACATTGGTTTTCTAATTGTTTTTCCGTCTAATTTTTTAACTTTTAACCGGGTTCGCGCTAGAGAGCTCTCTCGAAGTAGAAATGCCTATTTCAAATACTCGATGGGGGGAAACCCCCTACTAATCCGCCCGAAGACACGACGATTAATAGGGTTAAATTAAACTAATGACTCTTTTACCATGTATTAAATCTATAAAATTAAAAACGCCTAGAACTTTTTTCGTAGCAGATTTAATTTTTATGAAATCATGTTTTGAAACTTCCAATTTTCTATCTATATTACTAAGAAATGATAGTTTTTTTCCTAATATCAGTATAATATATGACAATTGTAATCGGAGTAGCTATATATTGGTATGAAGTATGAACTAGTAGACATAAACGCAAAACCTGATTGGATCATGATAGAGCTGACCAATGGCCTTAATTACTCATCCAAAAGCCTTATAATTAAGCAGACATAATGCAAAACCAGAGGGATCAAAATTGGACTCATCAGTCGGAAATTAGCCATGATCCTGCATCTTTTCAACCAACTGCATTGCATGACCAACATTGATGTCTATATATATATATATATATATATATATATATATATATATATAAACATAAAACAACATATATATATATATATATATATATATATATATATATATATATATATATATATATATATATATATATATATATATATATATATATATATATATATATATATATATATATATATATATATATATATATATATATATATATATATATATATATATATATATATATATATATATATATATATATATATATATATATATATATATATATATATATATATATATATATATATATATATATATATATATATATATATATATATATATATATATATATATATATATATATATATATATATATATATATATATATATATATATATATATATATATATATATATATATATATATATATATATATATATATATATATATATATATATATATATATATATATATATATATATATATATATATATATATATATATATATATATATATATATATATATATATATATATATATATATATATATATATATATATATATATATATATATATATATATATATATATATATATATATATATATATATATATATATATATATATATATATATATATATATATATATATATATATATATATATATATATATATATATATATATATATATATATATATATATATATATATATATATATATATATATATATATATATATATATATATATATATATATATATATATATATATATATATATATATATATATATATATATATATATATATATATATATATATATATATATATATATATATATATATATATATATATATATATATATATATATATATATATATATATATATATATATATATATATATATATATATATATATATATATATATATATATATATATATATATATATATATATATATATATATATATATATATATATATATATATATATATATATATATATATATATATATATATATATATATATATATATATATATATATATATATATATATATATATATATATATATATATATATATATATATATATATATATATATATATATATATATATATATATATATATATATATATATATATATATATATATATATATATATATATATATATATATATATATATATATATATATATATATATATATATATATATATATATATATATATATATATATATATATATATATATATATATATATATATATATATATATATATATATATATATATATATATATATAAATATATATTAATATATATATATATATATATATTATATATATATTATATATATATATATATATATATCTTTTATACATACATATAAGTATTAAAGTAAATAAATAAAACAATAGGTTTCCCTTCACTGAAAATCATCGTGATCAATATATATACATATGCTTCGTGAATTTTCGTGCATCAATTTTATCATGATCTAATGGTCAAGATCTTGTTTTATTTGTTTTACTTTAATACTTGTTTTATAATAATCAACCCCACAATATTAAACATGCTACAAAAATGAAATAACATCAAGCAAACTACAATTACAGAAAGTAAATTTACAAAACGAAAGAACAAAGAAACAAGCACTAGCTGAAGATTTATGTTTAACAAAGGTCCCTTAAAATAAATTTGAACTTTTCCATAACATCTGAAGCAATGTGTACTACCGGAGTTATCCTAAAATCCAGAATTATAAATTCAACAAAAGAACATAAATAGAAGAAAAAGGACATTTGTTTCCTTGATAATCCAAAGTGAAAAGTAAAGTCTTGGTTTTGTGAAAATACTCTCAAAATTGATATGATATTGTATTGTTGCCCAATTTTCACACAATTGATAATCAATGAAAGTTAAGTATTGATTTTGTGAAAATACTCTCAAAATCAAGACTTTAACTTCCATAACTTAGGATGTGATTTCTTAATAGGTAATATTATTTCATTAACAGTCCCTTTATAAACACACATATTGTTTTTTCAACTAAATACGTGGGACAGACCCACATATTTAGACATTATACATAACACAATTTTCAACTTCCTTTCAAAATTATTGGTTCATCTTAATTATTTTATGTTTAATGCAACTATTTATTTCAACACAAGTAACCTTAAAATATAAATTTTTCCAACACCCTAATCACGAGACAATGATAGGCATCTCTCTATTATTGAGGCAAGGATATATCTCTTTCTATTATTTATGTTTTACATGAGATTATTAAGTACTACTATAATATGAGGGCATTAACCACGATTCCATGATAGACAGTTTATGAGTTCATACTATATTTCCTCATTCCAAAATGTCAACTGAAGATGATCAAGAAAAGACCCACAAACAATTTGCCCAGCTCATCAACGAGCTTCCAAAAGCAGATGGATGGTTCCAACAACATGTGTTCTTGTACCAAGGCCAATGGTTGTTTCCCGATGTCATATTGGGCGCCACTCTAATGCAAAACCACTTCAAACATCGGTCTGCCGATATCTTCCTATCTTCCTTCGTGAAGAGTGGCTCAAAGCCCTCATGTTTGCCATCATTAACCGCTCCATCTTTGCTGATTTTTCTGACCACCCATTGCTTCGTCAGGGACCCCATAGCTGCGTTCCAGCATTTGATGTTTACATATCTCAAGACCATGCTATTACTAACATGGACGTCTTGCCTTCACCTCGTCTGTTTGCCTCTCATTTCGCGTATTCTTTGTTCCCTTCCACCTTTAAAGATCCTTCTTCAGGGTGCAAGTTTGTTTACGTTTGCAGGGATCCAAAAGACGTTTTCATTTCCTTGTTTCACTTCATGAAAAATACCAGATCTATAGAACTACCTCCCCTTTCGTTTGATAAAGCTTTTGAGTTGTTTTGTGATGGTGTTTTGGATTCTGGACCTTACTGGGATCATGTGTTGCGATTTTGGAAAGCGAGTCTTGAATCTCCAAACAAGATATTGTTCTTGAGGTATGAGGAGCTGAAGAGGGAGCTGAAGGTTCATGTGAAGAAGTTGGCAGAGTTCCTGGGGGTGCCTATATCAGACGAGGAAGACAAAAATGGAGTGGTGGAAAAGATTGTGACCTTTTGTAGCTTTGAGCATCTGAAGAACTTGGAGGTAAACAAAACTGGCATGACGCAAATTACCAACAAATATGCTATAAGTAATCATGTTTTTTTCCGAAAAGGTGAGATCGGAGACTGGAAAAATCATTTGTCGAAAGAGATGGGAGCAAAAATTGATCAAATCACTCAAGACAAGTTCAAAGGTTCCGGTTCGACACTTTGATGCAACTCCCAAATGACATTGGATGACCAATGCTAGTTGATTTTAAACTTCAAAGAGAGATATGTAACAAACTTGTAAAACAAACTTGATTCAATCACTTCACAACTGCTTATAAACACTATCTGACCCATTTTGTCAAACTAATCGACTAATTAAAACAGACCAAGCAGGGTCAATATGTAACATATCAGATATATGGTCAGCCATTCAATACATAATCCGAATCATAACTCTTACACCCATAAAATACACAGCACAAAATTGTAACCTATTGGTATGATCTAGAAGACATAAATGCAAAACCTGATTGGATCATGATAGAGCTGACCAATGGCATTACACCACCCTTCCAAAAGGGTTCTAAGCAGACAGAATGCGTAACCAGAGGGATCAAAATTGGACTTTCAGTCGTCCTTGATGTGAATTAATAGACAAAGTTACCTCTCTTTAACTCCATACCCTTTTAGTCTGGCTCGGGTTAAACAACTTATATATATCCACATCAATGGTCTACTCTACCATAGCACTAGTTCGCTTCTCCATCAGTGATTCCATAAAAGTAGAACAGAGCTTGATGAGAGGAGGTAGACTATGTGATGGTCCATCAAAAATGGTCTCCCATGGCTTTTCTGAAGGCTTTACAGGGTCTGCAGATGCTTTAATTGTTTTCAACTTAAACTCAGGTAGCTCCCCGTATATAGATGCATACCCAAAATGCCCTATAAAAAACAATGCGGCTGTCATCTCAGATATATTACTATAACTTACAACTGTTAACTGTACAGTAACTATTTGACAGGGGAACACAAGTAAAATGGAGTAACATGAGTGACGAGCATACCTGTCCCTTCCAGACCAGGTACACTATCTGCGTACCTAGCTTTCCGTTCATATGTCTCAACATCTTGTGGATTGAAAAGAGCATACTCATGATCACCATTTACATATGCAAGCAAAGTACGACCTGATAAACTTTCATCCATGCTGTCATCCATGGATATACTTCTTTGAATAAAAGCAATCGCCCCTCCCTTTGCCTACACGTTGCACATACATATATATATCATCAAACAGAATACTTAATACATGGCTTTTTTAATAAGCACTCTCGATGAGCAGGAAATATGCAATTCTTACCTTTGTCACACACCATGAAGCAATAGGAACAGGTTCTCCTGCATTGAATACAAGTATAGCCCCAGTGTCCTTGTGTAATGAGGCAACATCAGTTTTAGATGACTCGGGAAGAAGAACAAGAACAGCAAAGAGAGGTTCTTTTTCTGAACATGCAATAGCTGCATATAATGTACATTATCAAGAGGTTTAGTATAATGTATCAGTTGGCTTATAAAAATGTCTTTATAAGAGCCGACTAACTGACCTTCTGTGTGAAGCTTATATGACCAGGCCACCGCCAGCTTGGACATACTCCAAACTGAAAGCTGTGGATTTGAACCTCGAGATGCAGATACAAGAAAATTGGACTCTCCAATAAACGATAAATCAACTATCGACTGCAAAACATCGAGTAAAAATGATATATAGATAGAGCTAGAAAGTGGTGTGATTCAAGCACCAATTATAAGCTGTATGACCTACCTCACGGGAAGACCATTACAGCCACAAGAACATTTTTATCTGGGTCCCACACAGTGATAACATTTTCTGCAGCTACTGCCAACACAGAACCATCAGTGGAAAATGCGGCAGCTGTCATAGGTTTTTTCCTGCATAGGAGAACGAAGTTAGTATTTCATAGGCTAACATGTACGAGCATGTTTTTTTCAGGTAAAAGTAAACCTGTATGAACCAACAGCATGACATGCCCATCTAGTCCTCTGAATCAATTTATCCTTCTGTTGAACATCATGATTGCTAACCCAAACCTGCATAATCAAAAAAGTTATGAAAATGCAACTTCAAATGTAGAAAATACAAAAAGCTATCTTACCTTAAAATCACCACCATAAGAAGCACTGACGGCCATGCCACGAGTTGGATGGAAAGCAATTGCAGAGACACCGGCATCCCTGTAAAGCATCATCAGTTTGTATAAGTGACTATCATACACAATGGAAGAAACATGAGCTTCTGACTGTATAAACAAGAAACAACCTGTGGGGCTCATATATAACGGTGGACAAACTAAAGTCATTGTTCTGTGACTCGCGTTCCCAAAACTTGAGTGTTACAAAACCCCCTATTCCTTCTTCAACCATTCTAGTTTCGACGGTACACATCACAGAGCCTTCGAATGAAAGCGCAATTAGATTTAAAATCATCTGCAATCATGAAATTCATAAGTTGCAATTACAGAAAAGTAGAAGCTCAAATATCGTATTTTAATGACAGAGCCGTTCAAAGCACAGCAGAGACCACATTATCTGACCCCGACACTAAAAAAATACAGACATTAAAAGAAAATCACTCCTAATTGCCCGTAGATAAAGAACACAAGGGCCAAGACTCTATGTATAGCTACAATGATAGAAAGGGAAACACATGATATTTAATATGTACGTGTGTGTGTTTGTGGGGGTAGGGGGGCTTAGGGAGTATACCGTGACATCATCACTTGGCTGATGATTTCTTTCACAGACCTGAACCTGCGAAATGGAAACGAATTCTCAACAATTAGATGGAGTTGTGCTAACAACTGAATTGGAGATGTTCATGAGAACAGTTATAACTTAAATCCATACAAATGGAAAACTAATTGAGGGAGCATAAGATGTAAAAAGCAGAAGTAGCAATTATTATAAAGAAATTAATATATCTAATTTTGTTATGTTTATAGCACGGAAAGCTTGTGTACCTCTGATATCTCACGGTCATCAAATAAGCTATAGAACTGAATACAGTAGTTCTCCGTACGAACAGCAATCAAACCCGCAGTATGGTCAAACACAAGATCGTTACATGCGCCTCTAAACATTTCTGGGACAGGAGATGGAAGCTGAAAATACAGAGGCAAAAATTAAATTCTAAACCTTTTAGATCTCTAGTTCCCTATTAATGAAAAGAAATCTATATATCTAATTGACAGTAACCTTGATTCCAGAAATGGACTTCAAAATCTCCATTGACGGCATTTTCAGAATATGAATCCGGTTATCTGCACAAGATATCTGTGAAGGAATATCAATAAGACATAGTCCAGAGCAAAAAACAAGATTGCTAGTTTGATTCATTACAACAAAACAGTTTTTCTTACAGATGAAAGAGAAGGATCCGGAGAATTCATATAATTAAGAAGTGGAGTCCCTATTCTGGGTAAAAATTTCTTCTTTCCGGTATCTAGCTGCCATACCACAAGAACTCCTTCTTTTCCACCTACATACAACAAAAAGGATTTAAGAATTACAGAAAATTTCAAGATAATCATAAATATACATGATATAGACAAAAAAGAAGGAACCAAAACTTCTTTTATTTTCTTACTTACCTGAATACAAATACGCTCCATCCGAAGAAAAGAATAAGACCTTGACCTCCGCAGAATGCCAATGCCATGTAGTACAAGAATCCGCATCACCATCACCCCTGACACCAGGTTTTTCATCATCATCCTTCAACGCTTTACCACTTGTTAAATTCTTACCAGCAAATGTTCTATCACCAAAACCTCTCCAAATTAAAATTCTCCCAGTCACATCACCAGCAGCTACAATCCTATCTGTTGGATGAAAAGCAAGGCAACCCACATTCTTGGAGTGTAAAAGTTTTATTTTCCGATGACTGACATTCTTGTGATCCTTCGCAGGTACTTCCCATATACAAATTTTTCGCTTTTCATAGAAGCCAAAGTACTTGCCACTTGAAGAAATTGTTAATTTCACTGGTTTTTTACTCTGTAGAATAAAGATACGCAGAAGATAAATACTCATCCATAGAAAGCAAAACATAGTGTATCTAACCAATTCAAAGACTATAGCCAATACAAATTGAACTTATAGTGAGGGACTCACCTCTGATACTATCACTCCACGAACCAGGCGAGACTTGGACAAATTACACTTCAGGATCTGGCCACTTGATTCATTTGCCACTGAGATATAAGCATAAAGATCAGGTGACTTTTCATTATTCTCTGACTGCTGAGCAAGCAAGGATGGAATCACCTAAAAGTCAAAGTTAAATATGTTATTATACTGTAATAGCAGTTAGAAGATTAATAACATTACGGAGATTATAATTGTTCTTTATTCCTTCTTGCTTCCTTTTATACACAGCAAGACGGGACTGTCCACTTTACGCATTACGTATTTTGATTTACATGTATTACTTAACCAACTACAAAGCAATAAACATAAACAGAGTTACAGAATTACCATTGAATAGACTGGAAGTTGAATATCTATAGTCTTCAACAATTCAGGTATAGAAATATCCCAGTACTTGATCGTACCATCGAGCGAAGTCGTCCAACAATAGCATAAAATCCTGCTTGCAGGTGTGGTTGCTGGTACAACTGTTATAGATGTCACAAGTGCTGTATGACCTTCTAATTCCGCTACCTGTAATAAACATCATCAAATAATGTCGATACAAAATAACGACTTGTAAGTTTGTACAATGTAAAAATATATGATAAAAAGTTTGAAAAAAGAATTCAAAGAAAAAAAAGTGAACCTGTAAACCAGTCGCGGTGCTGAAAATGGAAACGGTGTTTCTGGTGCATACCAAGAGTTTCTTTGCATCATTTGAGAATGCAGGTTGGGAGGACACAAAGCTTTTGCCTCCTCTTATCATCTCTTGGTCTCGCTCTTTCACTCAAAGGCTAACCTAAATCATAAAGGATGTATATAATCAGTATAATGTTCTTAGATAGGAAATTGAATACATTTAACGAGTATTCTATGAAGCTAGATTTATTTTCATATAATCATAACAGATGTTGCCCAAATTACCCAACTGGTCACTATACCACAAACTTAACATTTATTACATTATCATTGTAGTTTCAAAAAAAAATATGATATTCTACGGGGTGTCATCAGGTGGCTTAAACAAACATAGGGTTATATCATCCGGGTTAACCAAATGTGGACATTTCCCCCAATCCACCCCAAAAGTGAACCACAAAGTAAGACACCCTGTGACCCAACCAAAATAACTAGAACAAAAGTCTGGGTCAAAAATGTCGGGTTTCAGATTTCCCCATCGGATACAGGTTTGTTTGCCATCCCTACAGACGGGTACGTGCTTCTTACTAATCGGCACAAAGGCAGACTAAAATTTTGACAAACCATAACAAAACGACCAAAAAAGATAACAAAACGGACAACTTAAGAACACTTTTCAATGTTTTCAACAGCAGAGTGTTTTTCATTATGAATCCCCATTAGCTCACAAACATGTATATGTATACCTCTCAAACTCTATAACTTACCTTATGTCTTTCCTTAAGAAAACAAACTTAACGAGCTTAGGCGAATTACTTGGCATCTAGCAGTTGGGCCAATAAGTGGTTCACTAATAAATAATTATGCCTTTTATTCAAACAGTATGTTCACCAACCGTCTATTGTGTGTACCAAACTTACAAATTTACTACAACTATATGTATAACCAACCGTATTTGTGCCGACGTGACAACCATATAAGTTACAACATCATAATAAACAAGAAACATGTCACCAGTAATTTACAAATTATAACAGGTCGAATAAATTAAACATCCAAAATTAAAAGTTGGATACTAAAACCTGACAAGCTGAATGCATTTCGGTGTGCAATTACATAATTAGTTAAATAGTATAAAGCAAAAAAACTTTACCTTGATTAATATATATGTATATATATATATATCAAAGATCGTTGCTTGAAAGAAGAAATTGGGGGGAAATAGAATATGGGGTTTTAAGTGGGCGGCTGCAGCAGCAGCAGCTTTGGGTATGAGCAAAAGGGTTTATGGGGTTTTATTTCTAGTTTTTTAGGGGTTTTGGTCACGGTGGTTTTATTATGGGTTTTATTTTTTCTATTATTATTTTAGGGGTTTTGGTCATGGCTATTTGGATTAGATGTAGATTTCTTTTATTACGCCCTAGCCAAACACTCCTTAACCTAACTTCACAACTTCAAATTATTTGGCTATATTGTCGGTAACATCTTTGATCTTAGTGTGTTTTTTTTGGTTTTGAACGGTCATTGTTCACAAGATATGACTTGATGTATCTCTGACGACAATAGTGGTAACACGGCAGGTAATAATGGCGTTGACGGCGGCAATAGGGAGAGGTGGCGACAGTGGTGGTGTGATTATTAATGTAAAAAGAGCAGTGTAGTTATTTTAAATATTGAAAGATCTATATTGTAACATATTAATTAAGGGTAGTTTATGTAAATCATAAAAGGAATAAAAGATGGAAGAGATCCTCCAAAGTTAGAGTAACTGTATAGGTAAAGTTAAAGGAATCTTGACCCTTAAATTAAAATCAAAGTTTAAGATTTAAAGTTAATTTTTTAATCTTGACCATTAATTTTAATCCAAAGGTCAAAATCCCCTAACTTCACTTATAAAGTTCATTTAAACTTTAAAAAATCTCAAATCATTTTAAGATATAACATGAGAGGAGCACTTTTATTTAGTAACCTTCTTTAATAGATATTATAGATAGTGAAACTTAGGGTTTTTTTACCAATTTTATGATCCATAAAGAAAATGCAAAATTCACTAACAAAATTATAATCACATAAAAGATTTTATAAAATTAAGGTTTATTCTTTGTGAATTTAGTTTTTTATTAACTACTAGATATAGTCACATGTTAAATTCACAAGAAATTAACAAATTTTTTAAAATAAAATGAATTATTAATTAAAAACAAATAAAAAACCTTATATATCCAAAAATATATAAAAAAACAAATGGTAATTGATATTTAAAATGAATTTTTTGATATATTTTCAATATACAAATAATATAGTTTGAATTTATAGGATGTGATAATAAATTTTTTTGTAGAATGGATTGCCATTATCAATTGAAATATAGGTAAAATTTAGATTTTTTATTGATATATGTTTTTAATATTTGATAATTATGAAAAACTTATTATTTAGTAAGATTTATTCTTTAAAAAAAAAACTAAAAAGTATAATTTAGTGATGAAAAAATTATAAAAAAACAAAATGGTAATTGATATTTAAAATGAATTTTTTGATATATTTTCAATATACAAATAATATAGTTTGAATTTATAGGATGTGATAATAAATTTTTTTGTAGAATGGATTGCCATTATCAATTGAAATATAGGTAAAATTTAGATTTTTTATTGATATATGTTTTTAATATTTGATAATTATGAAAAACTTATTATTTGTAAGATTTATTCTTTGATAAAAAAAAAACTAAAAAGTATAATTTAGTGATGAAAAAAATATTAAATTATAAGACTAAAAAATATATAAATTTAAAAAAAAATTATAAGAAAAACAAAATGGTAATTGATATTTAAAATGAATTTTTTGATATATTTTCAATATACAAATAATATAGTTTGAATTTATAGGATGTGATAATAAATTTTTTTGTAGAATGGATTGCCATTATCAATTGAAATATAGGTAAAATTTAGATTTTTTATTGATATATGTTTTTAATATTTGATAATTAAAACTGAAAAATATAAATTAGTGATAGAAAAAAATATATAAATTAGTGAGGGCCTATATTCTCTACAATTATTATTGATAATAAGTCTTTTTGTTGTCCATATTTTCTGTTTTATAATTATAATAGCAAAAGTTATTTTCATTTCAATTTCATTCTTTATTATTCTTTCGGATCCACCACTTGTTTAGGAGATTGTTTGGTATGAGAGAATTATTGAAAATAAAATTGTAAAATGTAAAGTCTCTCACACGATGGTTTAACCCACGAGTGTAAAATAACAAGTCAAGTATGCACTAGATTGGACTAGTATTACTTTAAATACAAATGCAAGAATATAAATAAAGTAATAAATACTTAAAGCAATATTTAAGCAAGTAAATAAATGGTGGAACATAAATGTAATTTTCAAGTGTATTTTATTTATTGATGTTAAACAAAATACAAGATTGTTGTGGAACCTAGATATTACAAGTATGTAACTATCTAAACAATCTTTGAATTACAAGTGATCTATACTTGCTAAATAATCTCCTTGGATCGATATACTTAAAGTTGTGAAGTATAACTATTATGATCGAGAGTATTTTAGCAAGTTCACAAAATTGCAAAAAGTAATTTGGACAAGGTATGTGACTTGGTATTTATAGGCAAATAAATTCAACAGTGAATTTATTATGCCGTACAAATATGGTTGCATGCATTTAAGGCAACAACTTTAATTCCTTAAATGCATTGGTTAAAGTACAAGGATAAAGTCATATTGATGTGACTTGTCATTCTTTTTAACCAACCACCTTTACACACGTATTGTACTTTTATCAATAGACAAATAAATTGTCCGTGTAAAAGTGTGTAAAGGCAAAAGTCAATTTCTCGTAATCAGTGTTCAGACTTGTAAGGTCTAGAACACTGACAAAGCTCCAGTCAGGAGATCTGGTAAGACTGTCAGTGGGTTCCACTGCTTGTCAATCTTCTTTCTTCAAACTTCAGTCTTTGACTTCAGTGAGAATGTCTTCAGTAGAAACGATCTTTGACTTGAGTGAAGTCCAGTGAGCTAATCTGGTGGAATCCAAATTCCTGTACAAGTAAACAGTTCACTGGTCTTCTATTATTTCTGGACAAATCTTCAGTGACGCTCCAGTCTTCAAGTCTGGAATGAGTCCAGTCAAACTGGACCTAACATAAAACATAAAGAAAATGATGAAGTTGTGTGGCATAAAAAATAAACAATAATAATAATAAAGATTTAGATTAGTCTCTTAAAACTCAACATAATACCAAAACTCGATTAAATATAAAAAAAATTTAACAAACGGTGAAATATATATTAAGAAGCCAATAATATATATAAATACTTGACAGACCAAAATCACCACACAAGTAGTCTGCAATAAAATCAAACAATTAACAAATACAACTATACAATTCACAAACTACCAACCCATATAAACTAAACTATCAAGTGCACTCAGTAGCCAACCCTCAGTCCAGTGCATACCCTTCCATTCCAAGCATCAGAAAGACCAAAACCAATAGTAGTCTCAAAATAAGATCAAGAAGCTTCACATTCCACATCTCTTTATTCCTATTATTTTTATATCGATTTTTATCACGTTAATGAATATGCAACAAAAATTACTAAAAGAAACTGATAAATCCTTCTTTGTTTTTTTTAACAGTCTATCGAGAATCGACTTTCAAGAAAGACTCATCCACATAATGAACCAGCCCAGTACAAAAATTCGGCCCTTAGAGGTTCGAGAGATGTTATTGGGTTTCACGGGAAAAACACACAGACTTGTCACTCTGGAAAGTCAAACCCAAGATATATATGAGAAAAACCAATGATGCATCTGTCAACTGAGTTGACTTCATTTGCTGATAAATCTTATTAACATATCCTTTTGACATATGCTTATAAAAATCCCGTTAATGACATAATTAATGTAATATTAAACTTTTTGTCAATCCATCTTTTGATATTATGAAATTTCATATTCACATTATCAAGAGTTTTCCAACTGGTCAGAGGCATTCTAGGTTTTACCCAAAGTCTTGAGTTCGATCCTTAGGGATGACAAGTCTTGGGGTTTTTTCCTCCGAATACTTGTAACGGCCCATGGTCAACATCTCGTTGTCTAGGGTACGTGCAAGGCTTCATCATTGTACGGTGAAGTTTCCCTGATGTCGCATACCGATTGAATGTTCGGAAAAAAATTGTTTTTTTAAAAGATTTATTATTATCCATAAATAAAATAAATTACCTTATTTATCATAACAAAATTTAAAGATTAATTAATTAAATCAATCATGATGGAAGTCAGGGTGAATTTGGTTCGGTTTAGGTTGATGTTTGACTAAACCGAAAATCAAACGGTTATAATTCAATTTTTGAAAAAAATAAACAATAATAATAATAAAGATTTAGATTAGTCTCTTAAAACTCAACATAATACCAAAACTCGATTAAATATAAAAAAAATTTAACAAACGGTGAAATATATATTAAGAAGCCAATAATATATATAAATACTTGACAGACCAAAATCACCACACAAGTAGTCTGCAATAAAATCAAACAATTAACAAATACAACTATACAATTCACAAACTACCAACCCATATAAACTAAACTATCAAGTGCACTCAGTAGCCAACCCTCAGTCCAGTGCATACCCTTCCATTCCAAGCATCAGAAAGACCAAAACCAATAGTAGTCTCAAAATAAGATCAAGAAGCTTCACATTCCACATCTCTTTATTCCTATTATTTTTATATCGATTTTTATCACGTTAATGAATATGCAACAAAAATTACTAAAAGAAACTGATAAATCCTTCTTTGTTTTTTTTAACAGTCTATCGAGAATCGACTTTCAAGAAAGACTCATCCACATAATGAACCAGCCCAGTACAAAAATTCAGCCCTTAGAGGTTCGAGTGTTATTGGGTTTCACGGGAAAAACACACAGACTTGTCACTCTGGAAAGTCAAACCCAAGATATATATGAGAAAAACCAATGATGCATCTGTCAACTGAGTTGACTTCATTTGCTGATAAATCTTATTAACATATCCTTTTGACATATGCTTATAAAAATCCCGTTAATGACATAATTAATGTAATATTAAACTTTTTGTCAATCCATCTTTTGATATTATGAAATTTCATATTCACATTATCAAGAGTTTTCCAACTGCAGAATCAGCATTTACCCAAAAGAATACATAAACATAGTAAAAAAGCACCAGGTGTTTCAAACAAGTACATCCACAATCATGAGAGCAGACACAAAAAAGGGAGACTAATTTATGTCTACCAAGTAAGTTTTTATAGCAGATATTAATGACCCGCAATGCGCGTCATAAATGGCTCAGATGACGCGCAAATGCGCGTCAAGGAAGGACGGGGTCATAAATTTTCATGACCCGCATTTGGGCGTCATCCGTCTATGACGCGCACTTATGACACGCATTTATGACCCTTTTTTATGACGTGCGTTTTTGCGCGTCATAACCTATTTTTTTTTTTTTTTTTTTTTTTTTTTTTTTTTTTTTTTTTTTTTTTTTAAAAAAAAAAAAAAAAAAAAAAAAAAAAAAAAAAAAAAAAAAAAAAAAAAAAAAAAAAAAAAAAAACTAAAAAAAAAAAAAAAAAAAAAAAAAAAAAAAAAAAAAAAAAAAAAAAAAATAATTTTTGTCCATGGTCTTAAAATGGCATGATTCATGGAGATTTGAAGTTTGGTAGCGTTCGAAAAATTTTCGGTCCTGAAAATTTTTTTTTTTTTTTTTTTTTTTTTTTTTTTTTTTTTTTTTTTTTTTTTTTTTTTTTTTTTTTTAAAAAAAAAAAAAAAAAAAAAAAAAAAAAAAAAAAAAAAAAAAAAAAAAAAAAAAAAAAAAAAAAAAAAAAAAAAAAAAAAAAAAAAAAAAAAAAAAAAAAAAAAAAAAAAAAAAAAAAAAAAAAAAAAAAAAAAAAAAAAAAAAAAAAAAAAAAAAAAAAAAAAAAAAAAAAAAAAAAAAAAAAAAAAAAAAAAAAAAAAAAAAAAAAAAAAAAAAAAAAAAAAAAAAAAAAAAAAAAAAAAAAAAAAAAAAAAAAAAAAAAAAATAATTTTTGTCCATGGTCTTAAAATGGCATGATTCATGGAGATTTGAAGTTTGGTAGCGTTTCAAAAAAATTTTCGGTCCGTTTTTGTTTTTTTTTTTTTTTTTTTTTTTTTTTTTTTTTTTTTTTTTTTTTTTTTTTTTTTTTTTTTTTTTTTTTTTTTTTTTTTTTTTTTTTTTTTTTTTTTTTTTTTTTTTTTTTTTTTTTTTTTTTTTTTTTTTTTTTTTTTTTTTTTTTTTTTTTTTTTTTTTTTTTTTTTTTTTTTTTTTTTTTTTTTTTTTTTTTTTTTTTTTTTTTTTTTTTTTTTTTTTTTTTTTTTTTTTTTTTTTTTTTTTTTTTTTTTTTTTTTTTTTTTTTTTTTTTTTTTTTTTTTTTTTTTTTTTTTTTTTTTTTTTTTTTTTTTTTTTTTTTTTTTTTTTTTTTTTTTTTTTTTTTTTTTTTTTTTTTTTTTTTTTTTTTTTTTTTAAAAAAAAAAAAAAAAAAAAAAAAAAAAAAAAAAAAAAAAAAAAAAAAAAAAAAAAAAAAAAAAAAAAAAAAAAAAAAAAAAAAAAAAAAAAAAAAAAAAAAAAAAAATAATTTTTGTCCATGGTCTTAAAATGGCATGATTCATGGAGATTTGAAGTTTGGTAGCGTTCGAAAAATTTTCGGTCCTTTTTTTTTTTTTTTTTTTTTTTTTTTTTTTTTTTTTTTTTTTTTTTTTTTTTTTTTTTTTTTTTTTTTTTTTTTTTTTTTTTTTTTTTTTTTTTTTTTTTTTTTTTTTTTTTTTTTTTTTTTTTTTTTTTTTTTTTTTTTTTTTTTTTTTTTTTTTTTTTTTTTTTTTTTTTTTTTTTTTTTTTTTTTTTTTTTTTTTTTTTTTTTTTTTTTTTTTTTTTTTTTTTTTTTTATTCAAACTATACTTATCTACTAGCAAAATTAACTCTATATAAAGAAATCACAATACATACACATATAGATACAAAAAAATGTATATATACCTTGCCGGTCATCTAACGAGCCAAGCGAGACAAAGAAATTGGTGGCTTGTTGATTTTGCTCATGAAAAGCCTTTTCAAAATCACAGCATTGAAGTTGCTTCCAGTCCTCCTAACCAAAAACCTATAAAGCTGATACACAATATACAAAACAGTAGACCGCCGCATAGTCTCTCGGTCATCAATCTCCTGCATATTCACGTTTTCTAAACTCAATTCTGAACTTTCAGCAACACTACTGGCTTCCGATTCTGAACACACCAATATTCTCCGGGGTGTTCATATCCCATCAATTACTTGCTCTGTACAATCAACCAAAACAACTAACAGTATGTACAACCATATTTACACATGAAACTTCACAATGAACATAGTTTCTTATAATGTTATATACCTGCATCAGTCTTGGACTCGAAAAGCTCGGTCTCATCATGACCTTTCTTAATGAACACGGTGCCATCCTGCAGCTTACCAATCAATTTCACTGCCCATTCGAAAAAGAAATTGTCAGGCACCACTTCTAATCCAATTGACCATGTGATAACAAAAAAGAAACAATACCCTGAACAAACCACTTCTAATCCAATTGACCCTCAATCTATTGAGTCACAACCGACATACCAAACACCCTCAATCTTTTGAAAGCAAATTCAGTTTACACAAACCGATCCGAATTCGAATTCGCTATGGTAAAACAAAACCAAAATCCAAAAATTAAACTTGGTTAGGAGCTTTTTCATATACATACTTTAGAAGCTTTTTTAATATTTCAATGGCATTATCACATATATCTTGGGCCGCCTCTTTCAATCTACATCAAAGAAGTTATCACATAAATCTTTGGCCATATTTTCTCCTTACAAAATCTGATACAAAACTAAGATTAAATACATATATACAAAAAATTAGACTTATTCAAGCTTTCTATCAGTTAAATACACAAGATTAGAACATTAAAACAAAGTACTCACCTTGTTATTTCCTTCATCTAATTCCATATAGATCCATTATTATATCATCGGCCTCTAAAAAATAAATATGAGATGGTAGCACCGATGGTGTCGGTGGCCGGAGAAGGAGGCACCGATGGTGTTGGTGGCCGGTGATGAAAACCCCAAATCTGAAAAACAAAAATAACTAAAATTGAAAGAAAGAAATCAAGAAATATAAAGATAGTAGGGAATAACTACCTCAGTGGTGGCACAGATGGTGTTGGTGGCCGGAAAAGGAGGCGGCGATTGTATTTGTACCGAAGATGGATAGAGAGGGCGGAGGGTTTGGATAGAGAGTAGGAGGTTGGGTGTGTGTGTGTTATGTGTGTGTGTGTTTTTTAGCTTTATATATGGGGAACAAAAATGACACTGTAGCCCGTGTTACCCTACCTTTTTTTATGACACTAAAAAATGCGTGTCATAAACCCTTCAGATTTTACAAATTATGACAGTATTTTTATGACTTCTCACTTTGCGCGTCATCTATTAGCGTGGGTCATAAAAAGCGGGTCAAGGATAGCCCTGTTTCTAGTAGGAAACTTATGTAATATTTTCACTTAACACCCTTTAAAATGTTTTCACTTACATAACCCCCTTAACATATATAGTTAAATTACACTATCAATCCTTTATCTTTTAAAATATCTCCATTAGCCCTTTACATCAATTACTTTTACATCAAATTTACATCACTCGACACTGCCTCCGCCACCAACAGTCGCCTTTATCACATCATCGTCGCGACGACTACTGTCGCATTGTGCGGATAACGTGCTACTAACAATGACAATAAATTCATCAAAATAAGTTGAACAAACTTCATATATGTATTTGATAAAACCTTCATATATAACTATTTATATCTTTCACACGTTGTTTCAATATACAATTGATTAAACCAAATCAATCTTATTGTATATTTTTACCTAAAACATATAACTGTTATTGGTTTGTACACTAACAAAAGTAAATATATGACATATTTAGCAAGAATGAGTAATAAAGAGATATAAATATTATAAAATAACATAAACAATATATATTTTTGGGTCGGTGCAGTTGTATGATACGGCTTTTCATATGAAACCGAAACCGAAACCGATCAAAAACTTTTAGTTTTTAGAGAATCTCGGTTTTTATTGTTTGGATTTCTCTATTTTCGTGATTTTTTGGTTTGTAGTTTGATTTTTACTCACCTAATAAAAGTAGTAGTTAGTTTTTTTTTCCTTCTAACAGTCAGTCGGTATTCGACATCAGGGGACACCTCACTGTATAATGGTGAAGTCCTGCACGTACTCTAGACTACGAGATGTAAACCATAAGCCGTGACAGGTGATTGAAAGAAAAAACCCCATGTCACTCTACAGAGTCGAACCCATAACTTAAGGTAAAATTAGAGATGACTCTAGCCAATTGATATGGCCTTCATTGTCAGTTAGTTGTGTTTATAGTGACAAATTAATGTCCCGTCCCTACGCCATTAATTTGGAATTAGCACCTTCTAGTATCTCAGGAGTAGGTGTAAGTAAGAAATGGTGCTAAATCGCATCTCAAAAAAAAGAAAACGTGGCGTACGATACGACTATCAATGGTCCCATCTAACACGCTGGATGGATAGACCACTCATTTCCATATACTCGTATAATGGCATCCAATGTGGTAGTTTTATTTTTATTTTTCTCGTGATCTAAAATCCACGTCGGGTTTAAATCCAACATGCTTCAATTCACTGCATATATCACTATGCATGGTGGCAGTATGGTCACGGCACCTTGACAGGGGTGAGCAAAAACCGAAACGGAAAACCAAAACCATTTATGTTTCAATTTATTTTATATATATAGTATTTATATCTATTACTCATTTTTGTAATGATCCATTTTTCATATTTATAGCACAAGACTTTGTTGAGGACAGTAACTACCGATTCTCTAGTTTGATCGAATCATCATGCTTACTCACTGTCAAGTACAATAGAAAAAAGACTAAACTTGCAACTAGTTTTACCTTATGTAAAATTCAATATATTGAACAAAACAATATTGTTCACAGTTACAATATCAACTCCAGATATATGAACTACCTTTTTACGTTCCAAAAACATTAAAGTTCAACAACATAAACTAGCATCATAATATACAAGTTACAAGAAAGACACATAAGACATGTTGTTGTTGTTGTTGTTGTTGTTGTTGTTGTTGTTGTTGTTGTTGTTGTTGTTGTTGTTGTTGTTGTTGTTGTTGTTGTTGTTGTTGTTGTTGTTGTTGTTGTTGTTGTTGTTGTTGTTGTTGTTGTTGTTGTTGTTGTTGTTGTTGTTGTTGTTGTTGTTGTTGTTGTTGTTGTTGTTGTTGTTGTTGTTGTTGTTGTTGTTGTTGTTGTTGTTGTTGTTGTTGTTGTTGTTGTTGTTGTTGTTGTTGTTGTTGTTGT
>CM067174.1:109796384-109823884 GCA_034093135.1 Erigeron breviscapus | reverse complement strand
CGCACGGGCATGCACTCTAGTATGTAGTAAAATGTTGTATGTTACTGTATAAACAAACTACCAATTTTTCCAATTTTTGTCACATTTATATCTTCAGTAAACACAATTTTCTTGTTATCATTCTAACAAATTCAAACCATTTGAAATGAGGTTTGCAAGATACTTGAAAATTATTAGCAATAAGGCAAGACAAAGGCCATATTACGATATTTTTTTTGAAACAGTCGTTTTTCAAGGGTGTTTTGTCAAACAAGTTTTCGGGAAAAAAAAATTGTGCAAATGGGTAAACCGGTACTCCCCATTTGCTGAACATTTTAAAAAAACGTATTCCACTTAAAAAAAAAAGGTTTATATTTACAGAAATGGCAGGTCAATCATCTTCTGGTGGTGTTTCATTCCCAAATATTACACGGTTTGGAGACTCAAACAACGTTTGGAGTCACATGAGTGATGATAACGAGCGTAAAGATGCGGTGACATCTATAATTGAGCGTTTGAAGGCGAGAAAGTCGGACTATGAGGCTGAGATTGCAGAACGTGCAACAGTGGTCCAACCGACCAAAATAGACAGGAGGTACGAGGCCTACCTGCAGCAGAAGGTCCAATGGTTGCAATTAACCATTAACCATCTTACTTTTGCCGAGTCCTCAATTAGGAGCACGATTCAGCACGCGTATACCTTTAGTGGTGAATTTCGCTCAGTTGGTAGTCGCCCTGATGGTTACGTGACTGACCCAGGAGAGGAATACGTAACAGGAAACCCTAAAGCTGCAGCCCCAGCCTATGAGCCCGGTGAATACATTCACCGTAATGATGGTGATAGTTCATTCGACTCCACTGATTCCCGTTTTGTTAATTCGGATTATGACTTATTTATGTAATCGTTTTCATGTAATCGTTTCGGTTTTAAATAAAGTAAGTTGTTTCGCCATATATGTTTTTTATTATAAAGTGACAAGGATACCTAATAAGAAATGCCACATCTAGCTTGTTGTCTTGAGGTTGAAGATCTGCTGGTAGAACTCTCATCCATCTCGTTCCTGTACCGTCTGGTGCGTCTCTTACCCCTATGCGTGACCAGTTTTGCCGGGTCTCCCTGGATCTTCCAATCTACCTCCGCCCAGTAATGCACGTCTCGGAGGGGAGCAAGTGCAGCATTATACTGATTTATCCACGTCCTAGTTGTGTACCTCTTACTAGGAAGATTAGCAGCTCTCTCCTGTCTATATCCGCAAACAGCAATGGCATGAGAACATGGAAACCTTTGATGCTGCCAAGCTCCACAAGAGCATTTTTTCCTATTCTCCGCCATGACAACATTGTATGTGTACTCGCCCTGTGCATTTCTTTGGTTTGTTCTTACCGTGTAATTTCCTGTTCGTTCATCATACACTTCCACCCTATGGCTTGTTGAGGCTCTTTCACACATCTGATAAACCTCCACATTTTGCGAGCTAGTGGTGGGTTCCAATTGGTGGCCTTCCGGTATTGCTTGACAAAATGGTCTCTTGTCCAAGTAAAAGTCGCCTCAATTAAAGCTCTAATAGGTAGCATTCGAGCCTTTCCAAGGATATTGTTTTGGCATTCGACAATGTTTGTTGTTAAGTTACCCCAACGACGAAGTCCCGAGTCGTGCTTTAGAGTCCACTTATCCAAACCAATGTTTCTCAAATACGGCCAAACCCCCTCTGCTTCACCTCTAACTTCATCCACCGCCCAAGAATACTTGGATTGTTGGGATGTGGAACCGATAACCCAAGCCAAGTTTTTGATTTTCTTGTCCTTGAAGTGCGAGTTGACATTGCTACAAACGTGCCTCAAACAATACCTATGATGCCACCCAATTTCGTTCACTGCATTAATTATGCCTTGATGACGGTCTGAAATGATACACAAATCACCCTGCCGCTGCGATCCGACATGTACTTGAAAGAGATTTAAAAATCATCCCCAACTTTCATTAGACTCTTCATCAACCAAGGCAAAATCAACATGCAATAATTGTCCATTGGCGTTCTTCGTCACTACAGTTAGCAACTTACCCTTGTAGTTGCCTTTCAAATGAGTGCCATCGACAAAGATCACTGAAATACAACGTTGGAATGCCCTAATTGCCGGTCCAAATGCCCAAATACAAACTTGAATATTTGTATATGGCTTGAACTGGTTGGAGAATGGAGCCATTCTACAACAGTGTCTGGATTAGCACGTTGTAATTCAGCAATATACTTGGGCAATGCATCAAAGTTACTCGGCCAAGTTCCATACAACCTTTCAATTGCGATCCTTCTTGCATTCCACGCCTTGGTGTAGGTGACATCGACATTGAAAGTTGTTTTTACTTGCGCCTGGATGTGTCTGACTTTATAAGTTAAATCCTCCCGCACCTGGTCCAAAATTTCAGAAGCTATCATACTTGTTGTCATACATCGGTTGTTGTTATTAGTCACTTCTCCATAGCAATTGTGACTCTCCACCCACTTTGTGATTTGAAACAATCCTAAACTGTTTCTGCTAGATCCAACTACAACCCACCTACACGGGACCCGGTCCATAACACCACGATAATTCTTTCCCCTGGTCATGCACTGTGCTTTCCAAAACTGTGGCCTCGTATCTTGAACAATAAGTTCTCTGTTTTCTCTTATGTTCCAAATCCTAACAGCGTATACAAGTCCCGCCTTGCTTTGAAAAAACATTCCCTTTTCTATCACATTTCTTTCTTTCGACCAAAATACCACATCTTCTTGAACTTCATTGAATGGCATTATACGATCTTCATCATCACATTGTCTTCATCATCGTCATTGTTTCATCATCTCATTGTCTTCATCATCGTCATTGTCTTCATCATCGTCATTGTCTTCATCATCGTCATTGTCTCATCATCGTCATTGTCTTCATCATCGTCATTGTCTTCATCATCGTCATTGTCTTCATCATCGTCATTGTCTTCATCATCGTCATTGTCTTCATCATCGTCATTGTCTTCATCATCGTCATTGTCTTCAACATCTTCGTTGTCTTCATCATCGTCATTGTCTTCATCATCGTCATTGTCTTCAACATCTTCGTTGTCTTCATCATCGTCATTGTTCATCATCGTCATTGTCTTCATCATCGTCATTGTCTTCATCATCGTCATTGTCTTCATCATCGTCATTGTCTTCATCATCGTCATTGTCTTCATCATCTCATTGTCTTCATCATCTCATTGTCTTCATCATCGTCATTGTTTCATCATCGTCATTGTCTTCATCATCGTCATTGTCTTCATCATCGTCATTGTCTTCATCATCGTCATTGTCTTCATCATCGTCATTGTCTTCATCATCTCATTGTCTTCATCATCGTCATTGTCTTCATCATCGTCATTGTCTTCATCATCGTCATTGTCTTCATCATCGTCATTGTCTTCATCATCGTCATTGTCTTCATCATCGTCATTGTCTTCATCATCGTCATTGTCTTCATCATCTCATTGTCTTCATCATCTCATTGTCTTCATCATCGTCATTGTCTTCATCATCGTCATTGTCTTCATCATCGTCATTGTCTTCAACATCTTCGTTGTCTTCATCATGTTCATCATCTTCATCATCTTCATTGTCTTCATCATCGTCATTGTCTTCATCATCGTCATTGTCTTCATCATCTTCGTTATCTTGTGACTAGTTACCCGCTTGAAAAAAACATTGACTTTGAGTCAAGCTTAATAGGTTTGTAAAAGTAGGCTCGAACTTCACTTCAAATTGCGCTTCACCCAGATGATAAATCATTGCCAAAGTATTATCATCCGTAATTAAATTTCTAAAAGGAACACTCTTAAATTCATACCATAAATATAATTGCAATTTGAAAGCTTGTTTTGAAACACCAAAACAACTGTAAGTGGCATCACAAATTTCAACATAACTCATTACGTGAAAAAGAGGAAAACTTCTTCTTTTTGATGGATCTGCATTTTGAAGAATCCCATTTACGAATGATACACAATCATCCCATATTAACTGAACCACAATTGAATTGAATGATGAAGATGCCATTTTTTTTGGAAATATAGTTGAGTGTAATATTATCTAAAAGTATTTGTTATGATACTGATAATGGCTAAAGATAACATCAATATCAATACTACATATATATATATTAGGTTTACAAAACAAAACTAGGGTTTCACCACGAGTCGCCACGTGTCTAGGGTTACGGCCGAACCCGGTATTGGCAAAACCGGGTTCAGGCTGTTTTGTCTTACACTATTCCAGTCAAAGATTCCCTGCGCAAACAACAAATCACACTGAAACCGGTAATGCGATAACCGGGTTCGTTCGACTTTTTCTGAAACCGGTATTGGGAGAACCGGGTTCGGGTCAAAAATTCCAAACCGGTACTCCCAGTACCGGTTTACCCATTTACATACAAAAAAAATTTTGAAAACTTGTTTGACATAACACCCTTGAAAAACGACTGTTTCAAATAGTCAAGAAAAACGACTGTTCCACATAATATGATGATTATTCAAGAAAAAGGCCATATTTTACTTAAAATAGTCACATGCATTGGAAAAAATAAAGTTCAATGCATTGCAGATACTAGGGAAACATTCAAATACACTGACTAAAAAAGTTTCAATGCTTAAAAGATGGGTACGTGACTAAGTGATACGTTTATCATGAAAATTATTTCATAGACCACATTATACGTAGGTACAACTTTTATTACACAACTACTCGCATATATATTGAAGCTGTATAGTTGTGACAGAAAAAGTTAGTTGTAGTAATGTGTATATATGTATATATATAAAATTAATGCTTCTGTATACTTATTGCTTGTTTGAGACTAGTCCAATCAAGTAACTCATCATAATGTATGTATGCTTGTCATATTAATAATAATAATAATAATGCACTTACGTTAAATTGTGTCTGACCTTACAAATTTTCTAACAGCCAGCTAACGAAGCACATCATTTATCCCAAGAGATGCAGAGACACTCGAAAGAAAAATCACCCAAGCCATGTCAATATATTCACATAGTTGATCGAATCCATAGTAAAACCCGAGTGCATATATTAGTTGAACCGGCTTCACTTGCATCTGACCTTACAGTTGACCCGCGTGATTTTGTTGCCTCGCCGAGTAAGTAGAGGCACCTCGTTAGTTTTACTAGCTAGAAATATTTTATAATACACGCGAGTCTCTAAATATATTAAGAGGGTAGAAAAATGTTGTTATGTTTCCTTTTCAAGTCAATTATATCTTCTAGCTAGTGGCTCCATGCTCAAGATTCTATACGTCACTTGGTTGCATTTTTAGTGGCATGGTAGACCTTTCTTCATTGATGAGTAATGGCCCCATGTTCAAGATTATTTTGTATGAACGGGTGGTGATATTTGATCCCCTATTTTAAAGCCTTCCCTACATATATCTGGGTACGTTGCAGTAATTTGTGAGTTCATCATCTAGCTATATCATTCTAAAGAATAATAATCTCAACATGTCAAGTGATGATGATCAAGAAAAGACCCGGGAACAACATGCTCAACTCATCAAAGAGCTTCCAAAAACAGGAGGGTGGTTCCAATCAGATATGTTCTTGTACCAAGGCCAATGGTTGATTCCTAATGTCATATTAGGTGCCACTCTAATGCAAAACCACTTCAAACATCGGTCTACCGATATCTTCTTATCTTCCTTTATGAAAACCGGCACAACCTGGTTAAAATCGCTCATGTTTTCTATTATTAACCGATCTCGTTTTGATTTTTCTGACCACCCTTTGCTTCATCAAGGACCCCAAAGTTGCTTTCCGGTTTTTGATGCTTACATATCTCAAGACCATGTTATTACTAACATGGACAACTTGCCTTCGCCCCGTTTGTTTGCCTCTCATCTTGCGTATTCTTTGTTTCCTTCCACCTTTAAAGATCCTTTAGCAGGGTGCAAGTTTGTTTACGTTTGTAGGGATCCAAAAGATGTTTTTGTCTCCAAGTTTCACTTCATGAAAAATGTGAGACCTAAAGAACTACCTTTGCTTTCACTTGATGAGGCTTTTGAGTTGTTTTGTGAGGGTCTTTCGGAATATGGACCTTATTGGGATCATGTGTTGGGATTTTGGAAAGCGAGTCTTGAATCTGTAAACGGATAAGCTCAGCTTAGAGATAAGATTAGTTTAAATGTTTGTTGTAACTATAGATCCGTGTATTCAGGATCTATTCTTATCTCTGTAATGTTGGTATATAAATACATGTATCCACCCTATTGGGTTTTCACGGCTAATATAATTTTTATCTTGGTATCAGAGCCTATCCTAGGGCTCCGAATTCTCCTACCTTTCTTTCTTCATTCCGGCTGCTGGCTTCCTATCCAGTCTTAGCCATGTCCACCTCTGCTTCTACCATTAACTCCGCCAAGATTGCCACTGCAATCTCGTGCAAACTTACTCGCACCAATTTTCTCTTATGGAAAGCTCAAGTAGTCCCTATACTGCGAGGAGTCCAACTGTTTGGGTATCTCGATGGCACCATACCCAGACCCAACGCCAAAATCACAACTGGAACGGGCGCAGACATCAGAGAAGTTGATAACCCTCAATATGCCTCCTGGTTTATTCAAGATCAAGCAATTATCGGCGCTCTTCTCTCCTCCATGACAGAAGAAGTACTAGCTCAACTCACAAGGTGTACAAACACGTCCAATGAACTCTGGACTTCTCTTCAGACGATGTTCTCAGCACAACATCGAGGCAACTCCATTCAAATACGAACTCAACTCTCCACAACCAAGAAAGGAGACATGACCGCTTCAGAATTCTATCACAAGATGACTAGCCTTGCTGATACCATGGCCAACATAGGCCATCCGATGACAGATGAAGAAATCATTGGATATATTCTCGCTGGGCTTGGGCCAGGCCATGGTGATCTGGTCACTGCCATCACAGTAATGAGCAATCAAAACCCGGTAACCCTACCTGATTTTTACTCATATTTAATTGCTCATGAGGCACAGGCTAGTATTGTGAGCACTACACCTGAATTCTCGACCTCTGTCAACGCTGTGATTCGCCAAGATCAGAACTACACACGCCGAAATAACAATAACAATAACTCCTACAACAACAGGGGCAATTATCGTGGTGGGAGCAGCAATCGTGGGCGTGGACGAGGCAGAGGCAGAGGTAATGGTGGTCCAAAATGTCAGGTATGTGGCATCCCTGGTCACGGTGCTTTAACTTGTCGCAACAGGTTCAATCATGCTTATCAAGCTGAAGAATATCGTGGAGGAAATAGTGTTACCACAGGCAACTACAACAATGATCCACACTGGTACATTGACTGTGGAGCAACTGATCACTTGACAAGTGATCTGGATCGTCTCACTATTCAAGATCGTTATCAAGGCAAAGACCAAGTCCAAGTAGCAAATGGCACAGGTTTGAACATATCTCATATTGGTCATTCCAAAATTTCTGGTCTAGAAAAATCACTTGTCCTTAAAAATATCCTACGAGTTCCTCAAATTTCAAAACATCTACTTTCTGCCCATAAACTTGTTTCGGATAATAATGTATTTATTGAACTTCACACTCATGCTTTCTTTGTTAAGGACAAGGCAACGAAGAAAATCCTCCTGGCCGGTAGAAGCAAAGGTGGATTGTACCCGGTGCCACTTCGTCACTCATCTCTTCGATCACCTCATCAGATTTTTTCAAGCTCTCGAGTGACTAAATCTCAATGGCACCAACGGTTGGGACATCCAAATTCTGCAGTAGTCAATTCCATTCTGAAGTCAAATAAATTAGGAGTTTCATTTGATAATAATAAACACTTGGTCTGTGATGCTTGTCAACGATCCAAGAGTCATCAATTACCTTACAAAAACTCTTTGCATGTTTCCTCTTTTCCACTTGAGCTCGTCCACACGGATGTTTGGGGACCAGCTCAAGTATCTAGTGGTGGTTATAAATATTATGTTAGTTTTGTTGATGATTTTAGTCGCTTTACTTGGATATACCTTATTAAACACAAATCTGATGTTGAGCAAATATTTTACAATTTTCAACACCATGTTGAACGTCTTTTGAATACCAAAATCCGTATGATTCAATCCGACTGGGGAGGTGAATACCACAAACTCAACAAATATTTCCAACAAATAGGTATTTCACATCGTGTTTCTTGTCCACATACCTCACAACAAAACGGTATTGCAGAACGTAAACATCGTCATATAGTTGAGACAGGTCTAGCTTTGCTTGCTCACTCTTCACTCCCACTTCGTTTTTGGGATGAAGCTTTCCTCACTGCTTGCTATCTTATCAATCGCATGCCAAGTCTCACTACACACAATACTGCTCCCATCACTCGTCTATTGCATATCACACCTGATTACACATTTCTGAGAAACTTTGGGTGCGCATGTTGGCCAAGCTTACGCAAATACAACTCCCATAAACTTGATTTTCGGTCCAAAATGTGTGTTTTCATTGGCTATAGTTCTATGCATAAAGGGTATAAATGTCTTGATACAAGTACTGGTAGAATATATATATCACGTGATGTCATTTTTGATGAATCCAGGTTTCCCTTTGCATCATCATCTAACAACCACACACCGATCCCGTCTCATGATGTTGTCTCTTTTCCTCAACTAGAACCAGAAATTACTAATGACCATATGAGTCGATATGATCTTTCTTTGCTATCTCACAGTTCTCATGCAGCTGCAGATACATCTCCAACCCAAGGACTGCCCACTGTAAGTTCTTCTTTGTCATCGCCACAGCCACATACAACACCTGCCGCATCTACAGCACCTGCAACACCTGAAGCATCTACAGCCGCACCACCTGTTTCAGACGAACCAGATCCCAATGCTGATCCACCATCTTCGATAGTTGTGTCTCCCACCACGACTGATCAGTCAACTCCCTCTCCCCAAGGAGTCACTACCAGAGGTCAAGCTGGCATCTACTGTCCACGCAGATTCACTGATGGTACTGTCATTTATGACACCACGAAACGAGCCTTTATGGCTGTACCAGTCACCCATCGTGAAGCTTACGTTGATCCAGCATGGCGTATTGCTATGGAAGACGAGTTCTTGGCACTTCAGCATAATAAAACGTGGACTCTGGTCCCTAAACCACCAGGTGTCAACATTGTCACTTGTAAATGGATTTTTAAAGTCAAACAAAAACCTGATGGGTCTCTTGATAAACGCAAAGCTCGTCTCGTTGCTAGAGGGTTCACTCAATTACATGGCGTAGACTTTCATGACACCTTCAGCCCAGTGGTTAAAGCTGCCACAGTTCGCTTAATACTTTCATTGGCTGTTTCTCGCCAATGGCGTCTCCGACAGGTGGATGTAAGTAATGCTTTCCTTCATGGTTTTCTAAATGAAGAAGTATATATGCAACAACCGCCGGGGTTTGAGGATTCGGCCAATCCTCGTTATGTTTGCAAGCTTCATAAATCCATCTATGGCCTCAAACAATCACCTCGAGCTTGGTTCTCTCGTTTGAGTGATAAACTGTATCAGTTGGGTTTTAAATCTTCTAAGGCAGACACTTCTTTGTTCATTTTTCATCATGGTGATGTTCTTATTTATATGCTCGTGTATGTCGACGATATTGTTATCACTGGTTCCTCACCACATGCCATTGACCAACTGGTTCGTGCACTCGGGGGTTTCTTTCCTATCAAAGATCTTGGCAGCCTCCGTTATTTTCTTGGACTTGAGGTACTTCACAATTCAGGGGGACTCACACTTCTTCAACACAAATATGCTATTGATCTGTTACATCGTGCTAATATGGAGAATTGCAAAAGTATCTCAACTCCGATGTCAGTAACGGATAAGTTGTCCCTTAATCATGGAAAGCCGCTATCTGAGGAAGATGTGTTTAAGTATCGAAGCATGGTTGGAGGGTTACAGTATCTTACTCTAACTCGTCCTGATATTTCTTTCGCTGTAAACAAAGTGTGTCAGTACTTGTCAAGACCCACTGATATTCATTGGGAAGCTGTCAAACGAATTTTAAGATATGTAAAGGGTACGGTGGCCACAGGACTTCGTTTTACTCGTTCCACATCAACACTTCTAAGTGTTTTCACTGATGCGGACTGGGCAGGATGTATAGATTATCGACGATCTACAGGTGGTTATGCAATATTTCTTGGTCCAAACTTAATATCGTGGAGTTCTCGCAAACAACCAACTGTTGCTCGATCTAGCACCGAAGCTGAGTATAAGGCGCTTGCTAATGGTACCGCAGAAGCTACATGGATACAGTCATTACTGAAGGAACTGGGAGTTCATCAACCGAGACCACCTGTGTTATGGTGTGACAATCTTGGAGCAACTTATCTAACAGCAAATCCTATATTCCATGCTCGAACGAAGCATATAGAGGTGGATTTCCATTTTGTAAGAGAAAAGGTGGCTATGGGTGCACTTGATGTTAGATTCATTTCCTCTGGTGATCAATTAGCCGATGGACTCACAAAGCCGATGACCAAACAAATGCTACAACATCTAAGACACAATCTAAACCTTGTATCGGTTAAGATTGAGGGGGAATGTAAACGGATAAGCTCAGCTTAGAGATAAGATTAGTTTAAATGTTTGTTGTAACTATAGATCCGTGTATTCAGGATCTATTCTTATCTCTGTAATGTTGGTATATAAATACATGTATCCACCCTATTGGGTTTTCACGGCTAATATAATTTTTTATCTGAATCTCCAAACAAAATATTGTTCTTGAGGTATGAAGAGATGAAGAGGGAGCCAGAGGTTTATGTGAAGAAGTTGGCGGAGTTTATGGGAGTACCTATATCGGCCGAGGAAGAGGAGAATCGAGTGGTGGAAAAAATCGTGGAACTTTGTAGTTTTGAGAATTTGAAGAACTTACAAGTAAACAAATCCGGCGTGTTGCATATTGGCAGCATAATTGCTGTTAATAATCATCACTTTTTCCGGCGAGGTGAGGTGGGAGATTGGCAAAATCATTTGACGAAAGAGATGGGAGCGAAAATTGATCAAATCACTCAAGACAAGTTCAAAGGTTCCGGTTTGACACTTTGATGCAACTCCCAAATGACAATATATATTATATTATTGTATGATCAACGCTAGTTGATCAGTTGATGTATGATAATAATTTGTCGTTTCTAAGATCAAATAAGTTATGTATTAGTTGTTTTGATGATAGTAAATAAGCATTGTCATATTTAGCTTCTAAAGAAGCCGTGCAGATATACTATTTAGTGTTTTTTTATGCAAACTTACATGTTCGTTATAATGTACATAACTAAGAGGTCAAGAATAATGCATCATCAGTTAGCTTATCCAAACTGAAAGCTGTGGATTCGAATTGCCGGATGTAAATACAAGACGACCGGATTCTCCAATAATGGATGGATCTACAATCGACGTCATAGCATATCAAGTAAAAATTACAAAATACAGTAGAAATATTAATTGACTTATCGAGTAAAAATAATGAATGCCAGATATACAGTGGGTAAGAATATTTTCTTAGATTAGAGAGTAGCCCTTTTAGACAACAGTCCGCCTTTTTCCATAATAGATAGCAATCGTCATTGCTTGACAGCTCGAAAGTGTATTAGTACAAACCAATGTAATTCGTGTTCACTTACATACTGGCGTGTTTCATCCATCCCTCCCTAATTCTTTTTGAATTTTTTTTTGAAACGATCGTATTTCAAGGGTGTTTTGTCAAACAAGTTTTCGAATTTATTTTTTTGTGAAAGTGGGTAAACCGGTAATGCTAATACCGGTTTCAAGTTTTTGGCTCGAACCCGGTATTAGCATTACCGGGTTCAGAAAAAGCTAAATTGAAACCGGTATTTCAATTACCGGTTTCAGAGTGTGCAGGTTGATTTGACAAGCTCATGTACGATCTTGACTGGCTACAGTGGTCGTGTGCATCAATTTCGAAACCGGTATTCCAAAAACCGGTTTCGAATGTAGTATATATATATAACTCGGTTTACAACCATTTGTAACAAACAAAGTTATAAAAACATTATCAGTCTCTTTTTTTAAAACTTATGGCTTCTTCATCATCATCTAAACCGTCATCACCTCCTACGGTAACATTTCATGCATTGAAAGCGCAATGTAAAGAGGATATAGACGACGGTTATGAACTATACCACAAAATTAATTATTGTAAGCTTCTTATGGAACAAAGGAAGCGCGAACATAAATGAACAGTGTTCTTCCCCAATCCCTCAATTCCCCAATCCCCTGCCCTAAATATCCAATCAAAAACAAAATCAAATTTCAATCCTAATAATAATAATAATAATAATAGAGAATTCTGGTTCAAAAATGGTGGCGAGTGGCGACATCAACAACTCTAATGCGGGAGATGGAGAAGAAGGATGGCATCAGGTTGGGAATGGAAAGGGAAAGAGATCGGGTTTCAATCATGGGAGGACTAGGGATGTGCATGGGAACGAAAGGGGAGGCTGCAAAAACCCTAACCCAAAATCAAGTATTTTTGATCGGATGGCCATGACATTCTATATCACCAAATTCCCTTATCAGATCACTTCTAAAGATATTTATAACAGATGCTTGGATTTTGGGGTAATTATTGATGCATTCATCTCAAATAGGCTCTCAAAGGCAGGGAAAAGGTTTGGTTTTGTGCGGTTCATCAAAGTGGGGAACGCGGAGAAACTGTTGAATGATCTTCGATCGGTGTGGTTTGGGAATCACAGATTATTTGCTGACGTGGAGAAGTATGGACGTAAATTTAAACAGAATGCAAACATTGGGAAGAGGGATAAGAGTGGGGAGGTGATCAAGGTTGTTCCACCGGTTAAGGCTCAACAACAGAAAAGCAAAACATATGCTGAGGCTCTTTCAAGTGAATCGGGTAATACTTCTTATTCTCATGTGTCCTGTAGGATTGTTAAAATTCCTATCAGTGATGCGGATTCTGATGCTTTACTTTCTCGATCGATTCTTGTAAAAGTTAAAGATCCTGAACATATCCCATCCTCGAGGCTATGGCTTAATGAGGAAGGGTTTGTTGACATTGTTATCAATTATGTGGGTGGGAGATGGATACACATTGTTTTTGCCAATGAGGAGGCAAAAAATTCATTTATGGCCAATGAAAATTTGAAGAGTAAGATTTTAGCTTTCAAAAGTCCTTGCGATTCTTTTGTGCCCGATGAACGCATGGTCTGGGTCAAAATCTCTGGGGTCCCTAAAGGGGCGTGGAGAAAAAATAACTTTCAATCCATATTGGGTTCTTGGGGAAAGGGCGTTTTTTTGCCTCAGATTGGGAGTCGGCTAATGCTATGGGTAAAGTGTTTGTTTTATCTCAAGCCCAAAAATACATTTTTGAAGAGTTGGCAATTGAGTACAAGACTAAACGATATGATATTTGGATAAAGGAATACGTGGTATGGGAACCGAAAATTGTGAGAGCCGCTTATGATACTGATTCTTCAGATGGGTCGGAAAGTGGGGATGATTCTGTTGGTACCCCATTTAGTGAAGACTCTTTTGATCATAGTGAGAGTTTCGACTCTAATATCTGTAGAGGGTATTCGGTTGATCAACAAGAAGAAGGGGGGCAAACAACGAATTTTGAGAAAGAATCCAAGGTGAAGGAAAACTCAGCAACTTCACCTGCGGATAATAAGGATAAGTTTTCGACTGCAGGTGATAAAATGGGTACTAATGAACTGGTTGATGATTGCATTGATGAGAATGAGGATAAAGTTGCAAGTGATCAATCTGTAGAGAAGGAGAATGAAGAGGTCGTGATTAAAGATAAAATTGAAGAGGCTATTGAAAATGATTTGTTTTCTTTGGACCGAATAATCGACAAGGAAGTTGCGAGGAGTAGACGAGCAACCTCATGTCCACCTGTAGAGGGTAGTTTTATGGGTACCTCGGTCTCATCAGGAGCTCCTGTCAAAAAAGGAGTCTACCATGATATTTATAAAACTTCATTGGAAAAGGGAGAGGGTAAGTTAGTGGAGATTCATAAAGATAGTGGTGATTCGTTCTGTACATCTCAGGGATCCTCAACAGTAGCGGATAAAGCCAAGCAGATTTTGCAGAGTGGTCCTGATATGGAGTTCGCCATTAAGGGTGATTTGAGATCGGCTGAACAGATAGTCAATAGCATTAGCGCTGTAGAGGGTTTCCAATGAATGTGTTATCCATAAATATGTGTGGAACGGGTTGTGATAAGAAACGTTTGACGCTTCAAAATATTCTCAATAAGTATTCTGTGAAGTTTTTGTCGATCCAGGAAACCTTAATGTCGTCGTTAGATAGTGCTAGAGTTAAAAGTTTATGGGGGAATTTTGGGTTTGATTTTGCTCAGTCGATGGCGTGTGGTCGTTCAGAAGGCTTGTTGTCTATATGGGATTCGTTAGCATTCTCTAAGGAGGAGGTTATTACTAATGATAATTATATAGTGGTGAAAGGGAAGTGGGTCGCGGATAATGTTGAGGTTTTCATGCTTAACGTTTATGCTCCACAAAGTGAAAGTGATAAGATGGAGTTATGGCAGCAAATTTTACATTTCATGGGAGAGAATCCGGGTCAATATATTGTTCATGGTGATTTCAATGATATTAGATTTAAGGAGGAACGAATGGGGACGAATTTTTCCAAGCAAAATGCTGCAAATTTTAATTGGTTCTTAGATCAAGCAAACTTAGCTATATTCAGATGGGTAGGCATAAATTCACGAGGTTATCGGCTGATGGCTCTAAAGCCAATAGGTTAGATAGGTTTTTATTATCCAATTCGATTCTTGCTGTGGTCCCTGGTATTACTTTGGAAGCTTTAGATGATATAGTTTCGGACCATCGACCACTTTTGCTGTGTAAGAAAGATCTTGACTTTGGTCCTAAACCGTTCAAATTTTATAATTCGTGGATGGAGCTGGATGGTTTTGATGACTTGATGAGGAGCTGGTGGGCGAACAATGGGAATGAGAATCAATGTTCAGCTTTTGTAAGATTAAAGAACAAATTAAAGCGGGTAAAAAATGGGCTCAAAGAGTGGCCTCAACAGAAGATCACGAGGAATAAAGGGGCGATTACTAAGGATATTGCAAGTGAAGATATTCAAATTGAAAGCTCAGGTGGAAATGTTGAGTTATTCTCCAAGCAGCAGGACCTTATTTTTGAATTGCATCAGGTTGAGCATTTAGATAATCAAGATTTGAAGCAAAAGGCTAAAGTAAAATGGGGTGTTGAAGGAGATGAGAACTCGAAATATTTCCATGCTGTGATAAATGCTAGAACGCGAACCGGGACGATTAATGGGATTAAACATAATGGGAGATGGATTGTTGAACCTAACGAAATTAAATCTTGTTTTCATGATTTTTTTGCAGGTAAATTCAAAAGTTTCAAAGGCCTCCCTTTTCACTTTAGAAATGACCAGCTTAAATGTCTTTCTGTTTCTCAAGCGATTAACCTCAAAGCTCCTTTCTTCTATGGAGGAAATTAAGCAGGCTATTTGGAGTTGTGGTGGAGATAAATCACCGGGCCCGGATGGATTTTCTTTTGCTTTTGTCAAACGGTACTGGGATTTAATGCAGGATGATATCTTCTATATGATGGACGAGTTCTTTGTCAGTGCTTCTATTCCTAACGGTGTAATTCTTCCTTTATCACTTTAATCCCTAAAGTTCCTAATCCAATTTTGATGAATGATTTTCGGCCTATTAGCTTGATCGGATTGCAATATAAAATAGTGGCGAAAGTGTTAGCGAATCGTCTTGTGAAAGTTATTGATTCGGTGGTGAGTTCAGAGCAGTCCGCCTTCATAAAAGGTCGACAGATTCTTGATGGGCCGCTACTTCTTAGTGAGATTATTCACTGGTATAAAGCACGGAAGAAAAGACTTATGTTATTCAAGATTGATTTTGCTAAAGCTTACGATTCCGTTGTGTGGGGGTATCTCATCTCGGTTCTTCATGGTATGGGTTATTCAAGATTGATTTTGCTAAAGCTTACGATTCCGTTGCGTGGGGGTATCTCATCTCGGTTCTTCATGGTATGGGTTTCGGTAATAAGTGGATCGATTGGATAAAGTCGTGTTTATTCTCGGCAAAGTCTTCGGTATTGATCAATGGTAGTCCTACAGATGAATTTTCCTTGCAACGTGGGTTACGTCAGGGTGATCCCATGGCACCGTTTTTGTTTATCATTGCAATGGAAGGACTACACATTGCCATCGACAACTTGGTTAGTAATGGTCTCTTTCGTTGTGCAAAGATCAATCATATTTCTATATCTCATTTGTTTTATGCCGATGATGCGATCTTGGTTGGAGAATGGGATGAGTCAAACATGGATGCTATTTGTAATGGCCTCAGATTTTTCCATTGTATCTCTGGCCTGCGTATTAATTTTGATAAATCATCAATAATTGGTACTGGGACACCTAACGATGAAGTGGAGAGAATGGCTCGGCGATTTGGGTGCAAACCGGAAACACTTCCTTTTAAATATCTCGGTATACCGATTGGAGGGCGGATTGGGAGTATAGCTACTTGGGATCCAATTGTTGAGAAATTCAAGAGAAAGTTGGCGGGGTGGAAAGCTAATTTACTTTCTTGTGGCGGTCGGTTGACGTTGGTTTCTTCCGTTTTAGGGTCCTTGGGAATATACTTTCTTTCAATATTTAGAATGCCAAGTAAGATTAGGAAAACTCTTGAAGGCCTAAGGGCATCGTTTTTTTGGGGAAGCTCAGTGAATAAGAGAAAAATGGCGTGGATTAGCTGGAAACAAGTCACTGCGGCTAAAGAAGACGGGGGAGTGGGCATTGGAAGTTTGGACGCTATGAATCTTGCCCTTCTTTACAAATGGAGGTGGCGAGCGATTTCTAATCCTGATTGCCTTTGGTCTCGAGTTCTTTCGGCTATACATGGTACGCATTGCTTTGTGAATCTCTCGACTGCAAATGTTGGTCTTTGGTCGAAAATTGTTGAATCAATAAAATCGATACATGCGTCCCCGAATATGGAAAATGATTTCATCAAGAAGGAAATTGGTAATGGTAAAAAGACTCGGTTCTGGAAAGAGTCCTGGAATGGGTCTAAACCTGTTGGAAATTTTATGTATTTTGCTATTTAATATGTTTAAATAATATAACATAAAATATACAAGTGAATAGATATGTTAAAATGAAGTTGAAAGTGTGTTTAACTAATGTGGGTTTGTCCCACATTGGTAGAAGTATAAACATTAAGTGTGTTTATAAGGAGGAGTGTTGGAGGAATAATAATTCCTTATAAGGGGCTACACCCCAAGTGGGCAAGGAGGGTGCGAAGCACCCGACGCGCCCGCGCCCGTGCCCGAGCCCGAGCACCGGGACCGGGGTCGGGGTCGTGGGCGATGAGGCATTTTAGTGGCGCACTTTGCACTTATTCTGATATTCAATCAGAAAAACACACATTTCACTCTGGATACTTTCTCTTCTCTTCAAGCTGTTCTTGAAGGTAAATTATGGGTTGTGGTTAACTCCGGCAGTACAATCTGCTTTGGCTGTTGTACCCTGAGAAACTGACGGGTTCACTTGGGTGGCCCGAAAATCAGTTTTAAGGGACCTTGGTTTAACCATATCCTCAGCCCGTTTTGCCTTCTTCTTTCTGTTTTATGTTTATGTTTCATTTATTTTCTTGTATTGATTAGTTAGTAGTTAATTTACTTGTAATCTTTCCTGTTGTAATTCGAATGTATATCAATAAAATGTTATTTTCTTGAATGGTGTTCCTACAATCTTAAAACTGATTCTGCTTCTTCACCATTCTATTAATTCGAATTACAAAACTGTTTTCTTAAAACTTTTGTAATAATTTACTTTTCTGTAAAGTTACTTCTTTAGTTTATTTTATGTTCATAGAAGTTTTTTAGTAAAACTTTGCCTATTTCATTTCAGAAATGGCTACTGAATTTAACTTCTCAACAAATGGAACTTCTGCTTCTACCACCACCAACACTGTTGGCACTTCTGTTTCTCAATCTGTAGGACATACTGTCTTTGCAAACATGGGACCTTTGGTGGGTACCCAAGCTGCCCAAATTGTGGCCAACCATGCTGAAAAACTAGAGAAATTTTCTGGTTCACACTTTAAAAGATGGCAACAAAAGATGTTGTTCTATCTCACTACTGTGAATCTTGCGAGATTCTTGAATGAGTCAGCCCCTGTAATTCCTGAAGGGTACACTGATGTTCAAGTAGTAAGTGCTGTTGATGCTTGGAAGCATTCTGAATATCTCTGTCGAAACTATGTGTTGAATGGCCTTGTTGATTCACTTTACAATGTGTATTGTAAGATAACCACGGCCAAAGAACTCTGGGAATCTTTGGATAAAAAATACAAAACCGAAGATGCCGTAACTAAGAAGTTCATTGTGGCAAGATTCCTAGAGTTCAAGATGGTTGATTCAAAAACTGTTGTGTCTCAAGTTGAAGAATTACAAATCATCATAAGTGATATTCTATCAGAAGGAATGGTTCTTGGTGAAACATTCCAAGTTGCTTCCATAATTGAAAAGTTGCCCCCAAGTTGGTTGGATTTCAAGAATTACCTTAAGCATAAGCGAAAGCAAATGACCGTTGAAGAACTTGTTGTTCGTCTTCGAATTGAGGAAGACAATAGAGTTGCTCAAAATGGTGGTCATATTGCAGGACTTGCTAAGGCCAACTTTGTTGAGCATGGCCAAAGTTCCAAGGGAAAAGGTAATTACAAAGGCAAAGGGAAACGTCCTGAGAAGAAAAACAAAGGAAAAAGGTTGGATTTGAGTCCTAAGTATGGTGGTGTGAAAAAGAAGGTTGGGATGTGTTAGGTCCATATTTACTGGACTCGCTCCAGACTCGACTACTGGAGACTTACTGAAGATCTGTCCAGAAACGTGTTCTACTGGACCTACTCTAGACTTGGAATCTGGAGTCCCTCTGAAGATTTGTCCAGAAATAATGGAAGACCAGTGAGCAAATACTTGTATAGGAAATCTGGAGTATTCTCCAGATTAGCTCACTGGACTTCACCCCAGTCCAGATCTACTCTACTAAAGACGTTCTCACTGAAGTCAAAGACTGAAGTCAGAATAAAGAAGACTGACAAATGGCGGAGTCCACTAGAAGTCTTACCAGATCTATACACTGGAGGATTGTCAGTGTTCTAGACCTTACAAGTCTGAACACTGATATCGAGGAATTGACTTTTGCCTTTACACACTTTCCAAAGAACAATCCACTTGTTCTTTACCAAAGTTTATGCGTGTAAAGGTGGTTGGTTAAAAGAATAAAATCATATCGATATGACTTTATCCTTGTACCATTAACCAATGCATTTAATGTTTTTGTCGGATCATTAAATGCATGCAACCATATTTGTACGGCACAAAATTCACTGGTGAATTTTGTTGCCTATAAATACAAAGTCATTTCTTTGAGAAAATACTTTTAAGCATACATTTTGCATTAGAGTGAATTTGTTTAAATACTCTCGATCTTAAACTGGGATACTTCACAACTTTAAGTATCTCGATCCAAAAGAGTTATTTGACAAATATAGATCATTTGTAATTCATAGGTTGTTAGGATACATACTTATTTGTATTATCTTGATTCCGCACAACCTTGTATTTTATTTAACATCATAAATAAAATACACCATTGAAAATTACATAATGTTCCACTTTACTTGTTTATTGCTTTAAGTCTTGTATTACTTGTTTATATATTCTTGCATTTATTTACAAGTAATACTAGTCCATTCTAGTGATTATTAGACTTGTTGTATTTTACACTTCTAGGTTAACCATAGTATTTCAGGGACTCACATTTGGTATCAAAGCAGAAGGCTAACATTGCCTAGATCTGTTTCTTTGATGGCCAACCTAGAAAATACACAAGGAAGCTTTAATTTTGGTCCCGATCCTAATGTTAATGATCAAAATAATGAACCACCTATTGTTAATAACACTAATCCACCACCTCCTCCCCCTACTCCTGCTTCTCCACACGTGCATGTGCACTATTCAAATAATGTTGTTCTTAAATTCAGTGGGAACAGTGATGAGTTTGGTACATGGAAGGCTAGGATGATATTGCATATCACTGGTATTGAGAGGAACATGATGAAAATCTTAAATAAAGGTCCTTATGTCCCTACATCACCTCTCAATCCCCTTCTTGATCCTTTTGGATCTAGAAGAGGAAGGGAAAAGAGGGAGGGACATTGGTCTGAAGAGGAGAGGAGACTGGTGAATCTAGACACCCTTCTCAAGAACATGATCCTCGGGGCCGTTCCAGAAACCCTAATTCCCACACTAGTTCTTTTTCCTAGTGCTAAAACCATGTGGGATGAACTTTTAAACCAGCATGAAGGAGGAGATGACACCATTGTCACCAAAAAGGTCTCCTTAAACAAGAAGTATGAGTCATTTTTTGCTCAGCCTAATGAGTCTCTCACTGGTACTTACACCAGATTTATGAGTATCATAAACCAGTTGAGAGGTCTCGGGGTTGAGAAGGACAGGGATATACTTCTGGAGAAATTTTGTGATATTCTGCCCACCAAATGGTCTCACATGATCCTGGTCTTACGACAAGGTAAAACTCTACACACACATACTCTCTCAACTCTTTATGGAGCTTTCAGGTACACTGAAGAAAATCAAGCTCAGAGAGTGGTGGCAGTACAAGATGCTTATAACCATGCCTCCAGTAGTCCTAATGTGGTTAGTCATACTGAACCACAAAGTACAGCACTGATATCTTCTGAGAATGTATTTTCTATGAAGAAGATGGTGTCTGAACTCATGGATTCTGGAGAGTCCAGTCAAATCTCTCCAGACTGTTGTGATAAAACTGATGATGATGACCTTATTGCAATGATTGCTAAAACGTTTAACCGTTTCAAAGCAAGAGCAAATAGGCCATCTGGACAATTTGCATCCAGTTCTTCAACTGATAAGACCAATTTGACATGCTTTAAGTGTGGCAAAAAGGGTCATTTCATGAAAGATTGTAGGTCCAGCCAGTTTGTATCCAAGCCTGGTCCATTTTCTTCAAATAATAAGCCTGATGATAGCTATAAATTGAAATATAAAAAGCTTAAGGCCCAGATTGCTCTCATGGCACAACAAATTGAAAACAATAATAAATGCATGATCGCAACAACTGAAGAGAAGTGGGTTCCTTCTGATGAATCATCTGCTGATGAAGAAGAAGAAAGAGATTGCTGTTACATGGCTCTGGCAGACGAAGAGCACCTGGTGAAGGAGGATGTCACATCTGGACGATGCGTGGACATTGTTATTAAAAAGGTTAGTGATTATGATACTGCAACTGACCAAGAATTAAAACTGGACATTGCTGAAGCTCTTAATTCTGATTTGATATTTGTAGAAACTGTTAGATCTGATTGTGTAAATGGTCTATAAACAGATTTTTCTGAAATAACTGTCTTAAAATCAAAATTAAAAGAACTTCAAGACATTGAACTGACATTTCAAGCCCAGGTTCTGGTAACTGAACAATTGATTCAAGAAAAACAAGATCTTGAAGTCATTTTAGAGAAAGAAAAATTGGTGATTAAATCATGGCTAGAAACCAGAAAGCCATATGATGCTGGAGTAAATCAATTTCCTGCTCAAAAATGTGCATATTTAGATGGAAATACTCATGTAGCATCATTAATACCAGTAATCGATCGATTACCAGAGGGGTTCAGGCCCAGCACTGTTTATGATGAGCCTGTAACTCCCAAGGCCAATATTTTCCCAGTTCAATCCCCAGAGGTTAAGACTGGAGCATTCCAGATGACTGCTCCAGTTAAAGAGGTTTATCGGAGTAAACCTTTGCCTCAAACCAATCCCCTACCTAAGCCTAGGACTGGAAAGGCTAAGGTATCATCTGATGAAAATGTTTTGTCCAGGTTAGAGAGCCAGATTCAAATACTGACTCGTCAATTTCAAAGTTTTAATGCAAGATTAAACTTTATTGAGGGTACTTCATCTGGCCCTAGACAAAATACAAAACCTTTTGCAAAGAAAGTTAAATCTATTTCTCCAGTTGAGAAAAAGAAAAAGGTTTCAAAACTATCAACCCCAGTGGTCTTTTCAACTAAGACCACTGTTGAAGAAAGTGAACTAAACCAAATTGCACCAGGGACCTATAAGGGAGGGTCCAGCGAACCCATCAGTCGATGGGTTCCCAAATCTAACTGATAATATCTGGTGTGTGTGCAGGGCGATCGAAAGAAATATATCTGGTATCTTGACAGTGCTGCTGGCAGGACGATGACCGGATGTAAGACCCTGCTGGAGGAGTTCACCATTTCTGATGGACCCTCCATTACTTTTGGAAATGATGGTTGTGGAAAGACTGAGGGATACGGTGTTCTGAACAATGGACAAGTCAAGTTCAGACGTGTTGCATTTGTGAATGGTTTGAAATATAACCTGATCAGTGTAAGCCAACTGTGTGATGATGGCTATCAAGTTCTATTCAATATTGCTCAGGGTATCGTATTCAACAAGGACTGAAAGGTAGTGTTGATTGCTCCCAGAAAAGGGAATGTGTACGTGATGGATATGGAAAGCTCTCCTTCAGAGCAGTGTTTCTATACTCAAGCTGATGAAGACACAAACTGGTTATGGCACAAAAGGTTATCCCATTTAAATTTCAAGAATATTAATAAGTTGTCCAGAAAACAACTTGCAGATGGGATACCTTCAGTTTCCTTCAAAAAGGAAAGGCCATGTCCAGGATGTGAGATGGGTAAGCAGAAACGTACCAGTTTCAAGACCAGACAGAATTTCAGCATATCTGAACCTCTTCATATGCTTCATATGGACCTCTTTGGTCCAGTGAATGTTCAGACTCGTGCTGGTAAAAGATACACCCTGGTGATCGTAGATGAATTCTCCAGATATTGTTGGGTGATCTTTCTAAGGTCTAAAAGTAAAGCTGCTGCTGAAATCATCAGTCTTATCAAGCAAATTGAGCTCAAGTACAGTCGAAAGGTATGTCAGTTAAGAAGTGACAATGGAACAGAATTCCAGAATGCAACTCTGGAGTCATTCTGTACTGACACTGGCATCTCCCAGAACTTCTCATCAGCCCGCTCTCCAGAACAGAATGGAGTGGTGGAAAGGAAGAATCGAACGCTGATAGAAGTTGCCAGGAGTATGCTTGTTGAATCTGGCCTGTCTACCAGTTTCTGGGCTGAAGCAATTGCTACTGCTTGCCACACCCAGAACCGGTCAGTATATGTGAAACGACACAAAAAGACAGCCTATGAAGTCTTAAGAAATAGAAAACCAAATATTGGTTATTTCATGTTTTTGGATGTCCAGTTTACATCCTGAACGACTCCAGTCAGTTAGGCAAATTTGATGCCAAAGCTGATGAAGGGTATTTCTTAGGCTATTCAGCCATTCGCAAGGCCTTCAGAGTCTACAACAAGAGACTGGAGAAGGTCCATGAGTCAATTCATGTCACATTTGATGAATCAAATGCTGCAATCAACAAGAAGCCAGCCCTTGACACTCCCCCAGTAACTCCAATTGTCTTTGGTGAATCTGATCCTATCAACTACAATAAAGAAGATTCAGAAGACACAATTTCCAGTCATCCTGATCTGGAACCTGTTCAGAAAAAGAAAGGCTACAGTAGTACTCCTTTCTATCCCTCTATTATTTTCAAACTACCCTCTGAAATTAATATTGGATAAGATGTCCGTACTACTCCCCCAGTATCAGTGTCAGTTGAGAATATACCAGAAATGTCTTCTTATGAAGAATTCCAAACTAAACCAGTACTTCAAGAAATACCTTCAAATGAAGAATTTCATGATGCAAATCGTGATTTAAATGACTCAGATGAAGATGCTGAAGTAGTCTGGCAAGATCCTTCTCTTGAAGCAACTCCAGAGGAGACTCAACTGAATTCTTGCACTGATATTGTTGTCAGTAACAATCCTGGTCAGTACTCCAGATGGACAAAAGCTCATCCTATTGATCAGATCATAGGTGACTCCAGTAGAGGAGTTCAGACCAGAAGGGCCTCCAGTAATCAATGCTTATATGTCAGTTTTCTATCATTGACGGAACCTAAGAAGATTGACGAGGCTATGGAAGATCCAAGCTGGGTGACTGCTATGCAAGAAGAGCTTCACCAGTTTGAAAGGAACAAGGTCTGGTATCTGGTTCCTTTCCCAGTTGGAAAGAAAGAACCAATTGGAACAAGATGGGTCTTCAGAAACAAGGTAGATGAAGATGGCCACGTAATCAGAAACAAGGCCAGACTGGTAGCACAAGGCTACTGCCAGTCAGATGTTGACTTTGATGAATCATTTGCTCCAGTGGCTAGACTTGAAGCGATCAGAATATTCTTAGCATTCGCTGCCTATCATCAGTTTAAGGTCTACCAGACGGATGTAAAGAGTGCTTTCTTGAATGGAAAGCTTGAACAAGAAGTTTATGTCAGACAACCACCAGGTTTCGTTGATGAAAAGCATCCACATTGGGTATATCGTCTGGACAAAGCGCTGTATAGCCTCAGACAAGCCCCACGTGCCTGGTATGACACTCTGACTAAACATTTGTTGAAAAATGGTTTCAAAAGAGGTGCAATTGACAATACCTTATTTATTCTTCATGAAAAAGGTAACCTGTTAATGGTACAAATTTATGTTGATGATATTATTTTTGGGTCTACTGATGAAAACATATGCAAGAAATTTTCGAAAATAATGTCAACTGAATATGAAATGAGTTTGATGGGTGAATTAACATATTTTCTTGGACTCCAGATTAAACAAAACAAAGATGGCATTTTTATTAATCAGGAAAAATATGTTAGAGATCTTTTAAAGAAATATGATATGAACTCTTCACCATCTAAACCAACTCCAATTTCTGCACCACTAACACTGGACTCCGATCCAGATGGTAAACCAGTGAACACCACTGTCTACAGAGGCATGGTTGGTTTACTGATGTATTTAACTGCCAGTAGACCAGATATTATGTTTTCAACATGTTTATGTGCCAGATATCAGTTTAATCTAAAGGAATCTCATATGCTTGCTGTAAAGCGCATACTGAAGTACCTTAAAGGTGTCCCCAGTCTAGGTCTTTGGTATCCCAAAGGCTCAGGCATGGATCTAATGGGTTATTCAGATTCAGATCATGCAGGTTGTAAGATAGACAGGAAATCCACTACTGGTGGATGTCATTTCCTTGGTGGCAAACTGGTCAGCTGGACCAGTAAGAAGCAAACTTCAGTTTTATTGTCCACTGCTGAAGCTGAATACGTGTATGCAGCCAGTTGTTGTGCTCAGATACTCTGGATGAAGAACCAGTTGCTTGCTTATGGTATTAAGTACTCAAAGACCCCAATCTTTTGTGATAATACCAGTGCCATTGCTATCTCTAACAATTCAGTCATGCACTCCAAAATGAAGCACATTGATCTCAGGTATCACTTCATTCGTGATCATATTATGAAAAACAACATTGAACTCCATTTTATTCCCACTGACAAACAACTCGCTGACATTTTTACTAAACCTCTGGATGTCAAATTTTTTGAATATCTTGTTGGTGAGTTGGGAATGTTAAACCCTTAAATCTGGGACTACTCAGATATTGAACGCCTTTGTGTACTATCTTTGCATAAATAGATTTCTGGATCAACATTCCAGGGAAGACTTGAAAGATATTTTTGTTCTTAAAAATGTTTTAAGTTCAAGGGGAATTTATTAATTTATTTTCTCATTGGACAAATTCTTCAGAAAATATTACTGGTGCTTTGTAAATGTGTCCCTCTCACTGGTAATTGGACAGATTGAAGTGCGTGTTTGAGGTGATTTTTGTCTCCTTGTAAATGTGTCCCTCTCATTTGTCTGTATTAGTTGACGTGCACGTTTGAGGTTACCAGTCTTTCAAAATGGTTTTCACTGGTACTTTACTGGAGTGTCCCTCCAGTGTACCATCAGTGCATACTTCACTGGACTAATCCACCAGTGATACTGGAGTGTCCAGTCAACCTCCAAATGCACTGAAATAAGTCATAATATTTTTTTTAATACTTGGTCATTGTGCGTGCCACGTAAGCAAACTTTTTAAAGATATTTTTGTTCTTAAAAATGTTTTAAGTTCAAGGGGAATTTATTAATTTATTTTCTCATTGGACAAATTCTTCAGAAAATATTACTGGTGCTTTGTAAATGTGTCCCTCTCACTGGTAATTGGACAGATTGAAGTGCGTGTTTGAGGTGATTTTTGTCTCCTTGTAAATGTGTCCCTCTCATTTGTCTGTATTAGTTGACGTGCACGTTTGAGGTTACCAGTCTTTCAAAATGGTTTTCACTGGTACTTTACTGGAGTGTCCAGTCAACCTCCAGCACTGAAATAAGTCATAATATTTTTTTTAATACTTGGTCATTGTGCGTGCCACGTAAGCAAACTTTTTAAAGATATTTATCTTATAATCCTACGTGGCATGTAAATTTTTCAACGTAATGATGGTATTTTTACCTTGGTAAGTCAAAAGGAGCAACTTGATACTGTTTGTGGGCTGTAAACCGTCACACATTTATGTGTGATGTGATGTAATTAATGCGAATCTCAGAACCCGATCAAAATTTTATTTGATAATTTCAAATTAAACCGTTTGAGTTCCACATTCTCTCTCCTATAAATACCCACTTTCAATTTCATTTGCATTTACTTCGAACATATTTACTCCATTTTCATTCATTCCTTCATCAAATCTTCATCTAAACCCTAAATACTCAATTTCATCTTCATCTATTCTTCATATAATGGCACCTAGACAATCTAAATCTCTTAAAAATCTGCTCTGTAACACCCCAACTAAGGCGGAACGGTGAGATGTACAGAAAGTCGAGTATTCAAAGCAAAGGATTATAAATAACATTCACCATAGCTTCATGTGATAAAAATAATTTTACAATGCACAAGCATGTGAACCAATTCCCAAGTACAATACGTCTACCATACTTGGATATTGAGTCCACGAAACAAATAACAAATACATGAGATGGTATACTACAATGATCAGGGCGGATTCCATTGCCTGTCACAAGGTTTGATCTTTGACTCCAGAGTGCAAGGCAAACAATCATGATGCATATAATTCCTCAAAGCTTATGCTAATTCCTGAAAAGCATGAAGAAAATGTGTCAACTACGAAAACGTAGTTGGTGAGTGCATAGGTTTACAAGTAAATCTCGTTACATATCCATTTCAAAATAGTTGAGATATCCATGGTAAATTATAAAGTTCTCATTTGTCACATTTATCGTGAGAGAAAAATATATCAATCGATTAATCATTCGTCATACCAAAACCATTTGGTCATCAATACTTCAATATTGCCAAATTCAACAACTTTCAAGATTCCATATAAGGTCCAATACCCAAACCGTATGT
>CM067174.1:109598884-109788884 GCA_034093135.1 Erigeron breviscapus | reverse complement strand
AAGTTCTTTGGAGAGTAGATCCACACTTGATCAGGATGCAGTTGTAAGTACGATTAGTGATGAATATACAAAGAAGTTCAGAATCAGTATGCTGAAAGAATTATCTGAAGAAATTTCTGAGACTGTTCTTCGAACTCTTCAAGATGGGCTGTTACCCCAAGTGGAGAGGTTGATGGAAGAAAAATTGCCAAAGCACTTGCCTAAAGAAGTTGAAACTATTAAAAAGGAAGTGCAGGCACTTAAGAAAGTTGTGACTGATACAACTCCAGTGGCAGGAAGAACCTTTGGTGCACTGGACAGACATATGCTAGAACAATTATGGAATGATCTCAAGTCCAGAACTGGTGATCATTCCAAGGGGGAAAAGTCGTCTGGTGACCAAAAACAAGTGACACTGAAGCATTTGGCACAAAGAGCATTTGGCACAAAGAGCATTTGGCACTGAAGCCACTATGCTGTCTGAAGAAGCTGCTGGTACTGAAGCCAGTGAGCCCCAGTTTGAGTCTTTCCCAGATATACCAACTACACTGAAGTCTGTTAAAGGAAAAGCACAATTGGTATCTGGTGAAAAAGAACAAACTGCTGAAGAATCATCAGAGTATCCTACTGCTGATGATGAAACCTCAATACTTACTCTCTGAAGCAAGGTACCAGATCCTTGAGTTGCCCATCGAACTTCCTTTTGGTATCAATACAAGGGAAGTGTGCAGACTGATGGGGCACACAGATATAATGGATGAGCATGGCCAGCTATCCAGGAAGGGAACTATCTACATGAGCAAACTATCAGACTCATGGAGATACTTCTTCACCCACATTGTTGAATGTCTGGGAGGCAGTTTTGGAGGGTTAGACCAGATAAATCAAACCCATCTCCAGATTGCCTACTGCCTCTGGTTTGGACTTAGAGTGGATTTTGCTCAGATTCTTTTTGATGATCTGGTAGAGCGTCTTAGAGTGAAAGGTAGAAAAGCCTTTGTTCCTTATATCCGTTTTCTTTCACTCATATTTAAAAGAGCCTTGGAGACCAGTATGATTTTGAAACTACTCACTTTTCTGTGAGTGAGTATATGAGGGATCTGACCAACCTCAGATCTCCACTGAATGAGGTAGATATTCCTCAGTCCATGCTCTCCTTTCAAAGAGAAGAAGCTGAAGTGGCTCCAGGTAGAGGTCAAGTTGGTGAAGGACCCTCTGGTGACCAAAAACAAGTGACACTGAAGCATTTGGCACAAAGAGCATTTGGCACTGAAGCCACTATGCTGTCTGAAGAAGCTGCTGGTACTGAAGCCAGTGAGCCCCAGTTTGAGTCTTTCCCAGATATACCAACTACACTGAAGTCTGTTAAAGGAAAAGCACAATTGGTATCTGGTGAAAAAGAACAAACTGCTGAAGAATCATCATAGTATCCTACTGCTGATGATGAAACCTCCAAGAAGCTAGAACAAGAATGCATAATGATAGAGATCTTTAAGAAAAATCAAAAAGATGAACTGCTGGCCCATCAAAGGGAGATGGCAACTATGGGGACTCTGGACTCTTACAATGCTGGCAGGTTAGGCATAAATATTGATGTGTACAAAAAGATGAAGGAAGACCCTAGAGTTCATCAATGTCTGAATGCATTGAATGATGTTCACGTACGCTCCTTTTACGCCGAAGAAGAACATGTTTATGATTCTATAATTTATGGCGTTAGTGTACCAGAACTCATCAGGCAGAGGAAGGAGGAACTGGTGATGCTCCAGAGGAAGATAAGAAAGAATGCTAGTGCTCTGGAGTTAGAGTACAGAAAGAAACTGACTGGCTTACCAAAACTGACTGCCAAACAGATCAAAGCTATTAAAGATGCTGATGTAAGCAGATTCATTCCCCTGGACACTTCTCTGAAAATTAATCGTCAACAACTCCAGTCTGCTGTTGAGCAAAAGAGAGTGTCAAAGGAAACTGAAGCATTGATCCAGACAGCCAAATTGAAAGACAAGTATAATGAAATGTTAAATTTCAGGGCTGATGCTAGACGGATCACTGGTGCAGAAATCAAGCTTGCTGGTAATCATGAAGGTATGTCCAAGTTTGAAGTAAAGTTGACCAGGGAAGGTAACTTTACTGATGAAAGAAAGAGTACTTCAGTCCAAGCGTTTGGATGGAGTGAACTGAAAGAGATTGCTTTAACGTTCAGGGGGAAGACAAATGTGTCGACTGATGTTAAAGCATTTCTGAAGAGAATTGAGAAGGTATGGAGAAGAAAGCAACATATGGAAGTTGCAATGGGCATGAAATCGCCAGAATCAGTACCATCTTCTCCATCACCAAAGAGAAAGGCTTCTGAAGATGCTCCAGGACAGACATCGAAGAGAAGGGCCTGACTCTTATCATTTACTTATTGTAATTTATTGTTTAAAGAAAATTGTAACTATTTATCAGTTGATGTATGTAATATTAGTTGCAATTTTTGATTCATAAAAGTAAATGATCAGATTTATTCTAAGTTAGAACTTAAAAGATGAAACTGAAAACACTCATGATCTATAAAGTGTTTTCCAGTAACTTATATTTTTTAGACTAAAATCAAAACTTGTGTTTTTCAAGCATACAAAATTGTATAGATTTAAGCTTGAAAACACTTGCATTATTTCTAAACAAATAGGGGGAATTTGTTAGGTCGAGATTTACTGGACTCGCTCCAGACTCGACTACTGGAGACTTACTGAAGATCTATCCAGAAACGTGTTCTACTGGACCTACTCCAGACTTGGAATCTGGAGTCCCTCTGAAGATTTGTCCAGAAATAATGGAAGACCAGTGAGCAAATACTTGTATAGGAAATCTGGAGTATTCTCCAGATTAGCTCACTGGCCTTTACCCCAGTCCAGATCTACTTTACTGAAGACGTTCTCACTGAAGTCAGAATAAAGAAGACTGACAAATGGCGGAGTCCACTGGAAGTCTTACCAGATCTGTACACTGGAGGATTGTCAGTGTTCTAGACCTTACAAGTCTGAACACTGATATCGAGGAATTGACTTTTGCCTTTACACACTTTCCAAAGAACAATCCACTTGTTCTTTACCAAAGTTTATGCGTGTAAAGGTGGTTAGTTAAAAGAATAAAATCATATCGATATGACTTTATCCTTGTACCATTAACCAATGCATTTAATGTTCTTGTCGGATCATTAAATGCATGCAACCATATTTGTACGGCACAAAATTCACTGGTGAATTTTGTTGCCTATAAATACAAAGTCATTTTTTTGAGAAAATACTTTTAAGCATACATTTTGCATTAGAGTGAATTTGTTTAAATACTCTCGATCTTAAACTGGGATACTTCACAACTTTAAGTATCTCGATCCAAAAGAGTTATTTGACAAATATAGATCATTTGTAATTCATAGGCTGTTAGGATACATACTTATTTGTATTATCTTGATTCCGCACAACCTTGTATTTTATTTAACATCATAAATAAAATACACCATTGAAAATTACATAATGTTCCACTTTACTTGTTTATTGCTTTAAGTATTGTATTACTTTGTTTATATATTCTTGCATTTATTTACAAGTAATACTAGTCCATTCTAGTGATTATTAGACTTGTTGTATTTATACTTCTAGGTTAACCATCGTATTTCAGGGACTCACAGGATGTTCAAAGGAAAGTGTTACAATTGCGGTGAATCTGGTCACTGAGCTGATCAATGCAAGAATCCAAGGAAGGAAAGGGCAAACATGGTCGATGATGACATGCCTCTTGTTGCTATGATTTCTGACCTCACTGCTAAGTTGGAAGAGGTCAATCTTACCACCGATGGAATCAAAGGATGGTGGGTTGATACGGGTGCAACCCGTCATGTGTGTCCGGATAAGACTATGTTTCATACTTTGAAAGAAGCATCCGGTGAAGACAAGTTGTATATGGGAAATGCCGCTACTGCCGAGATCAAGGGTGAAGGCGATGTGATCCTCAAGTGGACTTCGGGGAGAGAGCTCAAGTTGACTAATGTGTTGTATGTTCCCGAATTACGCAAGAGTCTTGTGTCGGGATGGTTACTCAACAAAAATGGGTTTCGTTTAGTATTTGAAAGTGATAAGTTTGTGTTAACTAAACGTGGTTTGTATGTTGGTAAGGGTTATGCCCTTAATGGTATGTTTAAATTAATGTAATTTCCATGAAGAACATGAATGAAAATGCTTCTACTTCTGCTTACTTGATTGAGTCTTCTAATGTTTGGCATGCTCGACTTCGCCATGTGAATTTCAATTCAATGCGTCGTTTAATTAAGTTAAATTATATACCATTTTTTACCATTGAATCTAATTATAAATGTCCAACTTGTGTTGAATCAAAACAAACCACGAAATCTTTCAAATCAATTGAACGAAACACCGAGCCACTTGATTTAATCCATACCGATGTATGTGATTTTAGAACGATTCCCACTCGTGGTGGTAACAAATATTTCATCACCTTTATTGATGATTGTACAAGATATTGCTATGTATACTTGCTAAAAAGCAAGGATGAAGCAATAAACAAGTTTATCTTGTACAAAAATGAAGTTGAGAATCAACTCAACAAAAATGGGTTTCGTTTAGTGTTTGAAAGTGATAAGTTTGTGTTAACTAAACGTGGTTTGTATGTTGGTAAGGGTTATGCCCTTAATGGTATGTTTAAATTAATGTAATTTCCATGAAGAACATGAATGAAAATGCTTCTACTTCTGCTTACTTGATTGAGTCTTCTAATGTTTGGCATGCTCGACTTCGCCATGTGAATTTCAATTCAATGCGTCGTTTAATTAAGTTAAATTATATACCATTTTTTACCATTGAATCTAATTATAAATGTCCAACTTGTGTTGAATCAAAACAAACCACGAAATCTTTCAAATCAATTGAACGAAACACCGAGCCACTTGATTTAATCCATACCGATGTATGTGATTTTAGAACGATTCCCACTCGTGGTGGTAACAAATATTTCATCACCTTTATTGATGATTGTACAAGATATTGCTATGTATACTTGCTAAAAAGCAAGGATGAAGCAATAAACAAGTTTATCTTGTACAAAAATGAAGTTGAGAATCAACTCAACAAAAAGATTAAACGAATAAGGAGCGATAGAGGAGGTGAATATGTTTCTCCTTTTGCTGAAATTTGTGTTCAAAATGGTATTATCCATGAGCAAACAGCTCCTTATACCCCACAACAAAATGGCATTGCTGAAAGAAAGAATCGAACTCTTAAAGAGATGATGAATGCCATGCTAATAAGCTCGGGTTTAGGCCAAGACATGTGGGGATGCCATTTTGTCGGCAAACTATCTTTTGAACAAAGTTCCTTTCAAGAATAAGGATGTTACACCTTATGAGTTATGGTTTAATAGAAAACCATCCTATAAATTCTTGAAAGTGTGGGGGTGTTTAGCAAAAGTGGTGGTTCCACCACCAAAAGTTCAAAAGATAGGACCGAAAACTGTTGATTGTGTATTCATAGGATATGCTCAGCATGGTAGCGATTGTGAATCCTCATATCTTGCTGAACATAGTAGTGCATATCGGTTTCTAGTACACGAGTCTAAGAACCCCGAAATACACAAAAACAACATACTTGAGTCAAGGAATGCATCATTTTTTGAGGATGTGTTTCCTCGTTTGGATAAAGGAAAAGCTACTACATCAACTACAGTTGATAAGATTGTTCGAGATGAGAATCAAGAACAATCAGAAGATGAAGAAGTAGAACCGCGAAGAAGCAAAAGGCAAAAGATTGAAAAATCTTTTGGGCCTGATTTTGTTTCTTATATGGTTATGAGTGAACCTCAAACCTATAAAAAAGCGATTACTTCTGAGGAGGCGCCTCAATGGAAAGAAGCCATCAAGAGTGAAATTGATTCTATTTTACAGAATCATACTTGGGAACTAGTTCATCTTCCACCTGGTTGTAAACCACTTGAACATCGTTGGATATTCAAGAAAAAGATGAAAGCTGATGGCTCAATTGATAAGTACAAGGCAAGGCTTGTAATCAAAGGATATAGACAAAAGAAAGATCTTGATTACTTTGATACATATGCGCCTGTAACTCGAGTAACTTCGATCAGATTGGTGCTTGCGATTGTAGCATTGAGAAATTTGGAAATACATCAAATGGATGTAAAAACAGCCTTTCTCAATGGTGAGCTAGATGAAGAAATATACATGGAATAACCTGAGGGTTTTTCCGCTCCTGGCCAGGAGGACAAGGTTTGTAAACTTGTCAAGTCTTTGTATGGATTGAAACAAGCTCCCAAACAATGGCACCAAAAGTTTGATCAAGTTATGCTCGACAATGGTTTCAAGATCAATGAGTGTGACAAATGTGTTTATGTCAAAGACATATCTAAGGGATATGTGATACTTTGTCTATATGTCGATGACATACTCATTGTGGGTAGTGATGATAGTATGATCAGATCTACCAAAGACATGTTGAAAGCGAGATTTGACATGAAGGATATGGGTTTAGCAGATGTCATTCTTGGAATGAAAATTACTCGAACCCAAGATGGTCTAGTGTTAAGTCAATCTCACTATGTGGACAAGATCCTTGAGAAATTCAGTCCCGAGGACTTAAGAGTAGCTCGATCTCCAATAGATACCACGCAACATCTATCGAAGAATAGAGGTGAAGGTGTTGCTCAATTAGAGTACTCAAGGGTAATTGGCAGCCTAATGTATCTCATGACAAGTACAAGGCCAGACTTAGCCTATGCTGTGAGTAGGCTAAGTAGATATACTAGTAATCCTAGTTCGGAGCATTGGAAGGCTATGACTAGGTTACTAAGATACTTGAGATATACAAGGAATTATGGGCTGCATTTTGGTCGAGATCCAGCTGTATTAGAAGGATATAGTGATGCTAATTGGATATCCGATATAAAAGATTCCAAATCCACAAGTGGATATGTGTTTACTATTGGAGGAGCAGCTATAGCTTGGAAATCATCCAAGCAAACGCTCATTGCTAGATCCACGATAGAATCTGAATTTATAGCATTGGATAAAGCTGGAGAAGAAGCAGAATGGCTACGACATTTCTTGGAATATGTTCCTAGATGGCCAAAGCCTTTGACGGCTATTTGTATACATTGTGATTGTCAATCGGCTATTGGTAGAGCTCAAAATACAATGTATAATGGCAAGTCAAGACATATTCGTCGTAGGCATAATAGTATACGACAACTGCTCACAACAGGGGTTATCACTATTGACTATGTGAGGTTAAAGGATAACATTGTGGATCCGCTAACTAAAGGTTTAAGTAGTGAGGCAGTTTATAAGTCGTCAAGGGGAATGAGGCTAAAGCCCATTGAGTAAATTTGTACGAAGGAAAACCTAACCTAGATGTAAATGGAGATCCCATGATCTAGGTTCAATAGGACAACCTAATTGTACGAATAGAGGAGGTCACTGTGGGGGAGCACCCCAAAACAATCAAGGGAGTTTGCAGTCACTGTGGGGGGAGAACCCACCACAATAAAGTGAGTTGCAAGTTTCCTAGCCCATTCCTATATCAAATCAGTGATATTATAGAGGTTAAGCTTATAGCTTTTAATGATTGTGAGCAATCACCTATGTTAGAGAGAAGTGTGGTCGCTTCAAATGGAATTGTGGGGGTGCAATTCCTAGAGCTCTCGCAGAACCAGGATAGTGTTCCATGACCATAACGGACACGAAAGTGAGGGGTTAACCAGACTAGGGAGAGTATTGTGTGATGTGCAATAACGTCTACGTAAAAAGGAGTTAGTTCAAAAACATCAAGTTCTACTAACTGCTAGGAGACTAAGTGCACTCATAAAGGAAAGTTCAAAGGGTAAAACCTACTTCTCCTGCAATACTTGACTGTCAGAATTTATCTTTAAGAACCATATCTATTCATGTGGGGGATTGTTGGAAATTTATGTATTTTGTTATTTAATATGTTTAAATAATATAACATAAAATATACAAGTGAATAGATATGTTAAAATGAAGTTGAAAGTGTGTTTAACTAATGTGGGTTTGTCCCATATTGGTAGAAGTATAAACATTAAGTGTGTTTATAAGGAGGAGTGTTGGAGGAATAATAATTCCTTATAAGGGGCTACACCCCAAGTGGGCAAGGAGGGTGCAAAGCACCCGACGCGCCCGAGCCCGGGACCGGGGTCGGGGTCGTGGGCGATGAGGCGTAATGTGGCGTTTTAGTGGCGCACTTTGCACTTAGCACGCTTTAACACCTGGAACAACACTTGCTTAAGTAGTAAGTGTGACACCTGGTTATTGATCATGCAAGCTAACAAGTGTAATACACTAACTAACTTCTCCTTGTTTAAAACAACTAACACTTAGTTGTTTTCAATTATTCTGATATTCAATCAGAAAAACACACACTTCACTCTGGATACTTTCTCTTCTCTTCAAGCTGTTCTTGAAGGTAAATTATGGGTTGTGGTTAACTCCGGCAGTACAATCTGCTTTGGCTGTTGTACCCTGGGAAACTGACGGGTTCACTTGGGTGGCCCGAAATCAGTTTTAAGGGACCTTGGTTTAACCATATCCTCAGCCCGTTTTGCCTTCTTCTTTCTGTTTTATGTTTCTGTTTCATTTATTTTCCTGTATTGATTAGTTAGTAGTTAATTTACTTGTAATCTTTCCTGTTGTAATTCGAATGTATATCAATAAAATGTTATTTTCTTGAATGGTGTTCCTACAAAACCGTTGGCTACCTTATTTCCTAGGCTTTTCGCATTTGAGTCGGATAAAGATTGTTTAATTAGTAATCGGTTTGATGGGCGGAACTGGAATTGGGCCTGGAGGTGTGTCATCAGATTTGGTCGGACTTTAGATCAAATTGAAGAATTGACAAAGCTGCTCCCTACTTCTTTACTTACTGATGTCGAGGACAAATGGAGGTGGGATTGTAATAACTCTAACAATTTTTCTGTTGCACATGTTAGAGTTTTTATTGACCATAATTTGCTTCAAGACAATCATCATCATCAAACGACTTGGATTTCTTTGGTGCCTAAAAAGGTAAACTTATTTGTGTGGAGATTATTTAGAGATTGTCTTCCTACTTTTCCAAACCTTTTTGCGAGAGGTATTGATATATCAACTGCGAGATGCCTTCAATGTCAGCATGGTATTGAAACAATTATTCATATCTTTAAAAACTGCTATTTGGTGACGGAAATGAGAAAGTTGGTTAGTAGATGGTTCGGGCTTGATCTGTCTGTTTTGTCACCTAAGGAGCTGTTAAAATGGTGCGACGACTTGAATTTTGATCGACTAAAAAAGGAGAGATTGAAGGCTATTTTGTTTATTTGGTGGTGGTTACTTTGAAAAGCTAGAAACAATTGTGTGCATAACTCCACACACGGAAAAAGTCGTGATGTTTTCAATGAATTGGTGGCTACCTCGTTCTTATGGATCACTAATCGGAGAAAGAGGCATAGTGCTTCTTGGCATGATTGGATTTCGAATCCTATTGATTCGCGGTTATGACTTGGTTACGTTGCTTCAAGTTGTCACGAGGATGAGTTTTTTCGTTTCTTTGATTTGTTGTTTTATCTATTCTCTTTCTTGTATTTGTACTTGAACTTTTGGGAATACTAGCGCCTTGCTAGTGATTCTTAGTAATAAATCTATTATGCCGTTCAAAAAAAAAAGGAAGCGCGAACATAAGAAGAAAATAAAAGAAATAAGGAAAATTGGCAGCGGAATCATTATAAGTGAAGAAATGCATAGCGAATATCTTGAAACGACATTACCAAGTATCGACGAAATAACTTCTGAACTTGATAAACTGCTAAAGTTGGTTGAAAAAAAAATCGACTTTGCGACATATTATAAATTGCTAGCTGAAGACGGTTTCCGTTAGAAAATTTATTTATGTAGTATTTTGAATATGTATTATTTTTATCTAAGTTTTATATCGTTATATAGTAAAAAGGCTGCTACGTTGCATGTTGTTTTTTTGTCGCGGCTCGTGAACCCGGTTTTGCAAATACCGGGTTCGAGTGTGTTGTCACATCATAACTGTTTCTTACTGCATGCTACACTGTTTCTCTGCAAAAGCTGTACGTACTTCGAAACCGGTAATTGAAATACCGGTTTCAATTTAGCTTTTTCTGAACCCGGTAATGCTAATACCGGGTTCGAGCCAAAAACTTGAAACCGGTATTAGCATTACCGGTTTACCCACTTTCACAAAAAAAAATTCGAAAACTTGTTTGACAAAACACCCTTGAAATACGACTGTTTCAAAAAAAAATTCAATTCTTTTTCAGTGGCTTATTTGTATCCAAGTACATAATCTCTCTCTAGAAGAGAGCCGTTGAGCACGCTCCGGCTTCTCTCTAGATCTGAGATCGAGATCTCTTCTTCTCTTTCGGCTTTGCTCCGGCTAGCCGTCGAGACTATTTTTTCAAGGGTAATACCCTGGGCCGGAGGTCCCTTCCACTACGGTGGATCTGGAAGCAGCCTCTCTACCTTTGAGTAGGGGTAAGGTCTGTCTACATCATACCTCCCCCATACCCCTGTTTATGCCGGGATTGGGTACCGTTGCTGTTGCTGCTGTACATAATGGCACTCACCTCAACCAATCCTCAATCGATAGCAACTTCATCCTAGGTTGGTTCAACAGGAAATACAAAGAAAAGTAAGGGGATCCGATCCTTATGACTTAAAATAGATAGTGTAAGGTCATCTCTAATGCACAAATAAATAAAAAAAGTTTTTTGGAAACAAGCAGCTTAATAATTGGCACATCATTAACCATTTCCAAACAAAGTTACAAAATGGATAAAAACCCGTTCATTCATTTGTCATTAATCTCTACGATTTAGTACAGTTTTTTCGTTAAAGCATTTTATCAAATAGCTTGTGTGTATTAAACAAAAATCAGTGAAGAAGGTAAAAGAAAAATAATAATTTCAAATCAATGAAAATTCACCATAATATAAGTCGAACACCTGCTCATCGACTTCATCAAATCATAAATTTCACTAATCATTGATAATCAAACCCATTACCTACACATTTAATAACCAATCAATTAATCAAAACAAAACTAATAATATACGGAGTGTATATAATAAAAAGGGAGGAAAAAAAATTAGACCTCTTGTATCAAGAAAACGACTAACCGACTCTAACCAGTCGCGCGTCTGTTAAAAAGTCACAAAAAGTTTTCTTAGTTATAATTGAGCTAAATAATAATTATTATATATATTTCTAATTAGATTCGAAATCCATAAAAAATGCGATCATCATCGGCAGCAGCAGCAGCAGCTAAAAGAGAAAACAACAGAGGTTTAAACGGCCGGTTTTTGACGCTTCACAGCCGCCTTTATAACGCTCTTCGTCTTGGTTTCAGGTCTACTTCACTTTTCTATCTATCTGTATATATATATTGAATTTGTGTTTTTATTTATTATATGTTGCCTAAATTGTATGTATTTCATCATATTGTTATTAACTTATTGTAATTTGAAATCTAAGGACTTGTAAAAGAACCGAAAACCGATCCATTGGTTAGTGAACAGTTCAGGGGAAGTTCATTTGTTTGTTAAGTAGTCGAATCGTGGCCGATAGGATTATACTCATTTACGTTCGTGAACGTTCTATACGTTTTTTTCGGGAAAAAAATTATGTTAGTAACAAAATAGTTATGCTTAAGTGAACAAAAACGGCCATTGTGTGTTTTCCGTTTAATAAACATTGTACGCTTTCGTTTGTTTGTATTTATGAAAAATCGTATTTTGTTAACTAACAACAAATTCTTTGTTTAGTGTTTGTTGTCTGGTTAAACTTAAAAAGAACACATGACAGTCTGTTGCTTTTAATGTTTGTGTTTGTTTGACTAGCTTAATGAAGGAACATGAACAAGCGTGTTTTTGTTCGTTTGCATCCGCAAATGTAGCTCAAATCTTTAAGTATATGGTTGAAAAAATGAAAACTCTATATGATGAATTTTTGATAGTATATTTCACAGAAGATATGTGTGTTATCTAAAGCGTATGTGATTTTTGCCTTTTCATTTGTCGGATGTTAGTACTCAATAAGTCATTATTGTACTTCTTTATATACACTGGTAAGATGGTTTTCTGTTTCGTTTAGGCCATGTTATGACCGGTAATTTTACACTTTTGTATAAAATCTAACATCATATACTGATTCAATGCTTTTATATATAGGTCTAACATTATTTTTTAATAAAGAGAGTATGTTGTATGATTCATGAAAGCCAGTTTTAGACCTTACAAATGGCCAAAAGTTTTTGAAATAAGGTTGAAAATAATGTTTTAGTTTTAGTGTTGCATTAAATTTAGCATAGTTTGGCCATCATTATTCATCATACTAAATTTGGTGTAGTGTATACTGTCAGGATTGGAAATGGCTGTTTTTGCAATTTCACATTACATTGAGTGCATATATGGTTTTCTGTGTCAATTTTGGAAATGCTCTTAGCTGACATAAACTTTCATGAATCACAGAAATGAAGAGGAAGGAAAGAGATGGTATTGTACAGATGTCGAGACACAAAGACATGTTGTCCGTTCGGTTGATGCTTTTCTTGATTGTATATCTAGTGAAACATCACACCACCCTTTAGTAAAGGTAGTTACAGATTTGTTCAAACTAAGTTAGGATCTAGTAATCCGTTCGTGTTTGGTTTGATCTTTTTTTTTCTTTTTATTATCAGGAATCCGTTGCTGATATTGTACCGGCATTGGGAACTACACTTCTTCAGAAAAATGAAGCAGTGATGAAATTGGCTTCAAAGGTGTTTGTAAAAATGGTCAATGTTATTCCTAGTTCAATTATTGAATCACTTGTGCTGGATATAGTACATCCTGTGTCATCTTCTTTGTCTTCACGTCATGTACAAGTTGTCATTTCATGCACAAGTGCTTTGAGTATAATCTTATCGTATCCAAGTTCTAAAAGAGAAAAAGAAGTATGGAAAATCTTGGAAGAAACGGAGACCGTTAGTAATATCATCCACCATATACAATCTGGTGGGAGTAAACCAGCGGAGTTCTTCTATGAAACAATTTCTCTTTTGAGTAAAATAATGTGGCGATGGCCATCTTCTAGACTTTGTATTTGGAACGATAGTGGATTGATGGAAGTATTAAATTCGCTCAACCACGAACCTATTCTTTCTGTGAGAGCTGCAGTTTTACAGTTGTATTCAACCATAGGTATTTATATTTCTTGTTTAAGTATTTGAAGTCTAGAAGAATTTCATTTCTGAACATTATCTAATTTTGGGTATCAGCTTTATGTAGAAACGGAGCTAAGAAGCTTTTAGACAGTGAAAATTCCCCTTTACAGTTGATGGTGGAATGCATGGATAGCTTGAACCCTGACTACCTACAATTGGCTGGATTTACGTTGGCTGAATCCTTTGTGGTATAAGTTGTTCCCTATGTCGTAATATCATATTGATTTCATATTATATTAAGGCATAACATCTGCAAACAATTTTGTGCTCCTTAGTTGAGTGAAGAAGGTCGGGTCAAAATGATTGAGTTGCATTGTGAGCCGGTGGTTAAAGCCATCATTAGTGGACTGAGTAACTGGAGTTTGCGTTCAGGGAAGCTTACAAAAGGCCAGATTTCTCTGATTAAGGGTGCTTGTTGTGTGTCCAAGATCATTTGCTGGCCTGGGAAGCATCACAGTTACTTCTGGAAACTAGGAATCGAGAGTGTTCTCCTTAAGCTACTTTTAGATGATTTTCGTATCAAGCAACTCAGTGAGCAGTTCTCTTCATCAGAGGAACTGGCAGCCATGCTACGAGATCGTTTAAATGCTAACTATCTTTCTGTTATTAAGCCTCATGTGTGGGATATTCTTGGAGGGCTTGCAGCACATTGTGCAGAAGATTTCACCACACAGATGCTTGGAAGCGAGCTTCACCTTAACATCCTAATCACATGTGCATGGTAATGTTCCTGGTCATATTGATATATAAAATTGTTAGTTTGCAATATATGGCAATTGGGTATCGGATCAAAACGAGTCATGTTAACATGGGCTTTTTTAATATGGTTTGTATGGGTCTGGGTCAGATTAACCCGCAAACACTTGCATGTACAGTTTAAAAAAAAATCCTTTTATAACTCTTAATATAACAAACAAAACGTTATTACAATTATAATCTAACTCTTCGACTGAAATGATCATGGTGATTAAAAATAAACTTTGGCTACTCTTAAACTCTTCAAATTATTTGATGAATTCCCCTTTTAGCTAAAGTTTTAGACTTGATCCATTTGAGATAAAGAACATACCATGGGTCAAAATTGTCATCTATAATACGAAGTAATAATTATTATTAGTTTTATCACGACCCATTAAGATGTGGTGTTAATTTGAGACTCCAGATTTGCATCATGGTCCTGATATATTGTGTGTTTACTTATGCCTTTTGACAGCTTAGGTTTCGTGGATTCAGTGCGTTCAACCCATCAGCGTTGCTCAAGTATATTAGACGAGTCGGTATCTAGAGCAGTTTTATTAATGATTTATTCCCCTTCGAAGTACATAGCATCCCAGGCCAAATCCATATTGGCTGAAATGCTAAAGCCAAATGCCAAAGAGGATGTCAAGTACCTATTGAATGCCCTCAATGCTATATCATCAAGTATCAATATAGTGTCTGATAATCTTAAAGTGCTAAACCTCATAAGCTTGGCATGTTATTCGGGTATACCTCAATATCGTAGGTATGTTTTGAAGAATCAAGGGATAGAGATATTGTTATCTTTCATACAAGTATTGTCAAGAAACCACATTGATGCTGGAAGGATGGATTCGTCACTTCATTATTGTGACCATAACATGAAGATGTGTTGCTATGAGTGTGAAGAAGACTGGCAAGGTGATGAAACATTATTGCTTTTTAGTTTGTTAGGGCTAGCTGAATTGGTGCACCATTGTGGTTCAGTGAAAGATCGTGCTTTTGAGTCTACTGAAGCTCAAATAATAACTGACATTCAGGAGGTCTGTATTAACTCACGTGCTTCTGGACCAAGATGGTATGCTGCATATCTTCTTAGCTATTTTGGCTTTTATGGATTTCCATCAAAACTTGGCAAAAGCATTGGGAATGTCCTCAGTGGTGATGAATATACAAATTTGACACTCATTCTTGCTAACCAGGAGCATGTAAATGTTCACGATGTCATTGTTAGAGTTCGTTGTCCATCTCTCTTGCCGTGTAAGGAATTACAATCCGAAGGGAAAAAATCTACATATCAATATATGAGGAAAGAAGTTCGGCTATCTGCTCAGGTGAATCACCAGGCATTATTGAAGTTGTTGGAATATGTCTACTCGGGACAACTGAGAGCAGGAGAAGACCTTCTGAAGAGATTAAGAACATTGGCTAAACATTGTAATTTGCAGCCTCTGTTACAAATGCTTTGTAGAAGTCGTCCCAAATGGAGAACACGTGTTCCAACCTTTGACCTTTCCTCTGCTCTTGGTCCATCTGGCTGCCATTTCTCGTAGGATCTCTTCCTCAACTTAATCATACCCATCTTTGCTTTTATAATGCATCCCCCATGTTTCAGTATATGACTTTGCTTCCCAAACATTGCAAATATATGAGTCATATATTTCAAGTTCCACTTTACTTCTAATGAGACTCCTTGGACAAAAAGAAAAAACTTACGCAAAGTTGAATCTTATGGTGGAACAGGGGGAAAATTTAAGTGAAACCTTTGATGTCATCCCCGTTATCGTGCTCTAGGCAGCCCTGAACTTAGGTTTTGCATGGTCAAAGGCGCAAAAAATGTCATCCCGAAGGTTTATAAAGTTAATTTGAGAGAGCCTGTAGTGGTTAACATCTAGTGTTCACTAGACGTGGGGCATTTGATTGTCAAGACTGCATTTTCTTGTGGTGCTGATGGATGATAGATAAATAGGAATTTAAGAGGCCCTATTGTCATAGTACCAATCTTTTGCACTATTGTATGTCTTGTGTCAGTGTTAAGGTCCTTTATGTTTGCTATTGTAGGGACATTGTTCTTCAAGCAAAGGGTAATACATCTCCGGAATGGATGTGTGAAGCTTGCTCTCTATCACAACCACATTTACATGCTCATAAAGCCATTTTATGTGCAAGTTGTGACCATATGCGTGCTTTGCTTTGTTCTGGAATGCAGGAAAGGTACTTAGAGATCTATATTATCAAATTTACACTAGGGAGTAGATTCCTGCTAAGCTAACGCTGATTTATGTATAATATATATCATTTGTTTGCAGCCAGTCGGAAACTATAAAGGTGGATCTTGGCTGGAAAGCACTACTTAGACTAGTTAACTGGTTTTATTGTGGTGAACTATTGCCAAAACCGAAGTATGGTTGCTTATGGCGTAATTTAGATGAACAAGAAAAATTAGATGAACTTATTCCATATGTGGAGCTTTACTGCCTCTCAGATAGTTGGCTTCTCGAAGATATTCACAAGGAATGCTCAAGAGTAATAGCAACCTGCTTAGATTCAGTGAACATGGCAATTAAATTAATTCAAATTGCAGCTAATTGCTTTCAGTGGGATTTGGTAGAGTTGGCTGCCAACTTTATTGCACCCTCCTATCATCATCTTCGTAACTCTAGAGAGCTTCTTGAACTTGATGAAGAGCTTGTGGAGATGGTACGTGTGGCATCTGTTGCTAGACTCTCTCAACGAGGTATCCATACATGAAGCTTTAGCCATCGATAGTGCTCATCCCTTGTCCTATTAATTGATTTAGATGCAGGACAAGTATTGCGTTTACAAAATATAGAGACATGATATTTGTAAATGGAAATTTTGGAGTAGTTGGTTCACGATATAAAGGTTACATGGTGCTTGTGTGTTGTGTCTGATTTTTGTGATTCAAAGTGATACTAGATCCTGATCAGGAGTGCCATATAGTAATGATTATATCTACAAGTAAGACAACAAATTGTTTGGCCTCAAATTTTGTTCCATTAAACTCTGCTACTGCTACAAAATTTCGTATATGGCAAGCTTCTATGTGAGAAAGTCGAGATAGATTAAAATGTTATGTCAACCAATTGTGATATATAAGTTAACTTAGCTAGATGAATTGATGGGTTTTTTTTATTCTAACATACCATATATTCACTCGTCTCATATTGATATTACAAACTTTGTTAAAAAGCATGCTTTAACACACCAATGAACGGTAAATAAAATAATGAACAAACTTTTATTTGTTTCTAACATAAAATTCTACTTTAAATTAAAATCTTTAAGCTTAAAAAGTCTTGGTTGAATATTTTGTAGAAAAGAGTGTGAATATATAATGAAGAAAAGTGAAAAATCAAAGATATAACACGAGTAAAGATATAGATGCATGTCATGTGTTAATCGATGAATAAATTAGATAGATATACACTAGGCGTTAATTTTGAAATTCAAATTGTTCCTTTTTTTTTTGTTTTGAACGTTGTTCGGCCCCACTTCTACTCTCCCTCCGCTCGACGTCTCTCTTCCACCCATTGATGGGCATCGACGACGGCCCGTTCGACGAGGCCGCTGCCATTAAGGTCCTCGTCGACGAGCCGTTCGACGACCCTATCTATGGCCTATTGACATGGACCTTACGGGATATCCAATAATCTCTCTCATCAGCCCCCTCACCAAAAAATTGCATCAAGGATATGCTGTTACGTACAGCGAGGAACTTGCTATCTCACTCCACTTATTTGTGCGGTCTTAGCAGACGCATATTGGGGAAGATATCACGACGTGGCAAGCAACTTGTAACTTTCTCTGATTTTATATATTAGTAATCATATTTTTGACCAAATTTTACCATAGAGGGTATCCATCCCTATTTTTAATCCCGTTAAATGTGTGGGTGCAATGTGCGTGCCCTTCAAGCTACAACTACCCCTTCACAATTTTTTTCTATAATGGGCTTTACCTAATTGCACTCTGAAGATCAAACAATGTGTTTCATCATTTGGGGCCGATTTGAGTTTGATCCAAAGGGGAAGGTCAATTAACATTGGGGCCTTGGTCTTGGATTTGTAACCCACAATATCAACCTGTTCTGATGGCTTTTATCTTTGAGGAATAAGCTGTTTTTTATTTTAGACAAATACAGTTGTGGTGGGCCCAATGTCAAGAATGAAAGAAAGTGATTTAATTGCAGGAGGATGGTTTAATTTGTCAAGTTCATTGAAAAGGAAGGATGAAAAGAATGAAATTGATGGGTCATGACTCGTGAGAATAGAAATGTTTTTACACGTGAGTGAAATTAACTGTTGGGAAGATCAAATTTACAGATTGGTGGTTGAATTTTTTTAGTTTGAATTACAGTGACTCAGTCAGGAGTATTGTTGTGGTGGGCCCAATGTTTAAAATGAAAGAAAGTGATTTGTTTGCAGGGGGATGGATAAATCTGTCGAGTTCATTGAAAAAGAGGGATGAAAAAGAATGAAATTGATGTTCATGATTCGTGAGAATAGAAAGGTTTTTACAAATCGCTTGGGAAACGACTAAACCTAATGTTTCCTAGTATTAGAACATTTATCTATTTGAGAGTTTTAAACCCAATTTTTGTTTCGTAGTTGTAACATCTTGATTTAGAAAAAGGGAATTTGACAAATTATTTATAGATTGTATTAAAAATAGATAAGTCCTTTAAATAAATTTATTGTATTACTATTTTTTTTAAAAGACAGGAGAACTGATAACACCCCCTGAAATAAACTCATGTGTTATATGAATATGGATATTTGGCTACTAAGGGATAACTATTAAATACATATTAGTTATTATAACGGAACGAAATCAAGGATCAATCAAATATCAACACAATTATTATTATTCGATTTATTATTTATTTAGTAATTAATCAGTCGGCTGTATAAACCGACTTACAGAGTTCAATTATTACAATAATATGATCAAGATGATCAGTCGAAAGATTGATTAAGATGAATCAATCTAAAACAGAATTACAGAAAATATATGAGAGAAAAATATCAAAGAGAATATGTGTGTGTATAATATAATCGATATAAAACCCTAAACTGGGTATAAGGGTGTATATATACATCCCTTCTTTCTTCTCTTGACACCTTCTATCCTCTTCTTTCATTATGTCCAGCTTTAGCCCCTCAAGTATGATGAATAACATACCTGCACAACTCTTAACCCAGAAGTAAGCAATAATAACAATAAAGACCCTAAGTTTATATTATTACTTATAAATTTAACACCCTCCCTTAATATAAACTTAGGGAGAAACTAACTTTGAAAAACATCAATCATATTTAACTTGCTAAGTAAATACTCATGCTTAGCAACTGAAAGACTTTTGGTATAAATGTCAGCAGCCTGTTCATCAGTGTCAATCTTAATCAAATTGAGCAAACCAGAATTCACCTTCTCTCTAACAATATGAATATCAATTTCTATATGCTTAGTTCTTTCATGTAGAACAGGATTTGTTGCTATCAAAACAGCAGATTTATTATCACAAAATAGATTAACTGGCAACAAATCTGTAATTTTCAAGTCATTTAAAACACTTAAGATCCACACAATTTCACAGGTAACAGTTGCCATGGCCCTATACTCAGCTTCTGAGGAGGACCTAGAAACTGTATTTTGCTTTTTACTTTTCCATGAAATCAAAGACTCACCCAAAAATATGCAGAAACCAGTGACAGACCTTCTAGAGGTAACACATTTACCCCAATCTGAATCTACATATGCATTAAGTTTGAGAGAATTACCTTTGATAACATGGATACCTTTACCTGGAGCTTTCTTCAAGTACCTCAAAACCCTCATTGCAAGTTTCAAATGAGAAGTTTTAGGACTGTGCATATACTGACTAAGACAATGCACTGCATAACTTATGTCAGGTCTGGTCAATGTCAAATATATAAGCTTCCCAATAAGCTGCTGATAAAAGGTAACATTCTCAAGAGATGGATCAGTGTCACTTACCCTATCAGATATGACCAAATTCATATCCATAGGAGTATTAATAGGCTTAGAACCTAAGAGACCATATTCAAATAAAAGATCCATACAATACTTTCTTTGAGTTAAACAAATACCTTTTGAAGTATCAATAACTTCAATTCCTAAGAAATATTTGAGTTTTCCAAGATCTTTTATTAAAAACTTTGAACTAAGAAAATCTTTCACCTTTTTAATTTCAGTCTCATTGTTCCCAGTAAGAACAATGTCATCAACATATACCAACAAAGCAATAAACAATTTTTCATCAGTTTTGGTAAAGAGTGAATAATCACTCTTGCTTTGCTCAAAACCAAACTCAATCAAAGAGCTAGTCAATTTAGAATTCCATTGTCTAGGAGCTTGTTTTAATCCATACAAGGATTTAACAAGTCTACAAACTCTTGAATCATCTTTAGAAAAATATCCAGGAGGTAAATTCATATAAACTTCTTCTTTTAATTCACCATACAAGAAAGCATTGTTAATATCTAACTGATATAATGACCATCCTTTATTAACAGCAATATTGATTAAACATCTAACAGTCACCATTTTAACAACTGGAGAAAAATGTCTCCTCAAAATCTATTCCAACCTTTTGATTGTACCCTTTAGCAACTAACCTTGCTTTGTATCTTTCTACTTCACCAGTAGATTTGTATTTGATTTTATAAACCCATTTACATCCTATAGGTTCTCTCCCAGGAGGAAGATCAGTAATCTCCCAAGTGTTATTTCTATATAATGCCTCCATTTCAAGATTCATGGCTTCTATCCACTTGGGATTCTTAGCAGCCTCTTGATATGAAGAAGGTTCACAATGTTTATTTAAGCTTGCAAGAAAATTGAACACATCAATACTCAAATTAGAGTAATTAACTACTCTTTCTATACCATACTTAACTTTACCTTCTAAAACATAATCATTTAAATTTCTAGGTAAATAAGTTTGTCTATTAGACCTTCTGAGATTCAAATTGTCCACTGGTATATTCTCAATAGGAACCCCAAGGTTTCCTATGGAATCTCCCTCAGAATTGTCTATATTAATTCCCTCATTTACACCATCAGTGCTGTCAAAAGATGTTGTTGTACCTTCATTGTTCCTGGCAGATTCAAATGTACTACCAGGTTCAATGACTGCACTGCCATCATCTTTAGACTTATGTAGACTGTTATCATCATTGGGACCAGTGGCTCCAATATGATCATCAGTCCTGTCAAAGAAATAAGCACATTCATTTTCATCATAAACAGAATTTGTTCCCATTTTGAAAGGATAAATTTGTTCATAAAATTTAACATCCCTTGAATAAAAAATACTTTTATCTTCAAGACTATACAACTTATATCCCTTTTTTGTATTAGAATAACCAATAAAAACACTTTTTTCAGCTCTTTTGGAAAACTTATCATCATTGTTCAGAATAGTAGCATAACATAGACATCCAAAATTCCTTAAATGATTTAAATTTGGTTCAAAACCATAAACAAGTTCATAAGGAGATTTCCCTTTTAGCACAGAAGAAGGTATTCTATTTATCAAGTAAACAGCAGTAAAAACACATTCAGGCCACATATATAAAGGTAACCCTCCCTGAAAAAGAAGAGCCCTAGCCACATTTAAAAGATGTCTGTGTTTTCTCTCAGCTACTCCATTTTGTTGAGGAGTATAAGCACAAGAAGTCTGGTGAATAATCCCCAAAGTTTTGAACATATTTGACATTTTAAAATTCACAAACTCTGTTCCATTGTCTGACCTAAAGACTTTAACTACTTTTCCAAACTGAGTTTTAATTAAATTTATGAAATAATCAACATTATCCAACACCTCAGTTTTATTTTTCATCATGAAAACCCAAACTGCTCTAGAATAATCATTTACAACTGTTAAGAAATATTTGTAACCATCTTTACTAACCTTTTTATAGGGACCCCAAACATCAAGATGAACAAGATCTCCTAAACTAGTTGACTTATGATCACTTAAAGGAAAAGGTTCCCTAGTTTGTTTTGCTTTATGACAAGTATCACAAGGTAAATCTGAAATACTACTGAGTTTTAACTTTCTTTTAACACATTTAAAACAGGTAAAGCAGGATGTCCTAATCTAGTATGCCATAGATCAGAAGACACATTGCAATCGATAATCACATTATTACAAGATCCTACATCATTACTTACATTCAAAAGATATAAACCTCCCTGAACTCTACCAGTCCCCAGACTTCTCATTGTTCTCAAATCCTGAATATAACACATTTGTTCAGTAAAACCAATGAACAACTTACTATCTCTACTTGCCTTATGAACAGAAAATAGATTCACACAGTAATCAGGAATATATAAAACATCAAAGATAGTGATTTGGCTAGTTAATTTTATGTCTCCAATTTTTCTTATTAAAGCAGAAGTACCATTAGGATGATTAACAGTAAGATTTAAAGAAGTGACATCAACTTCATTAAATAAATTTTGATCAGTACAACACATATGTTGATTAGCACCTGAATCATTTATCCAATCCTTTTTACTGGGTACTTTAATTAACTGTGCATTAGAGTTAAAGAAAACAGAGGACATAAAAGCACCTGCCATGTGTGCTTGAATCCCAACCTTGGTATCCTGTTTCTCATTTATCAAACTCATGAGTTTTGAAATTTGTTCATTTGTAAATGGCAGACCAGTATTTTGAACATTTTGAACACTAGAACTAGGACCACTGTTATTAACAAAAGTTTTTTCATTATAAGCATTATTTGAATAACCTTTATTTTGAAAATCATTCTTTTTCTTAATGTAATTAGGATATCCAACAATTTTAAAACATTTATCAATAGTGTGTCCTTTTAAACCACATGCAGGATTAGCACAAACAAGATTATCATTTCTCACAAATTTCTTTTTAGGATCATTAAATTTAGACACAAAAGCAGTATTTCCAGGTTTTACATGATTCACAAAACTAGCACTTCTATGTGACTCTTCCCTAGATAGCAAAGCATAAGCAGATTTCACATTAGGTAAAGGATCTCTAGTAAGAATAGTGCTTCTAATAGACATGTAAACTTCATCTAGACCCATAAGAAACTGCATTAACCTTATTAAGTCATGATGTGCTTTAAACTCTTTAGCAGCTTTGCAAGTACACACAGGCAGCTTAACCATAGCATCAAATTGTTTCCAAAAAGTGTTCAATTTATGATAATATTCAGACAATGTAGATCCATTTTGACTCAAAGTATTTATTTTATGGTGCAAGTTAAAAGTTACAGAACCATCAACCTTATCATAAGTTTCCTTTAAATCTTTCCAAACTTCACTAGCAATTTTAGAAAAAATCTGTCCCATATACAACTCTTGACTCACAGAACCTAATATCCAAGATAATACCACAGAATTACACCTATCCCATTGTTTAGCCAAAACAGCATCATCTTCATCTTTTTCACATGATCCATCTATAAAACCTACTTTATTTTTAGTTTCTAAAGCAAGTAACATAGCACAGGACCACACATTATAATTTTCTGTTCCAGTTAATTTGAAAGAAAAATAGGTGCACCACTAGTATCAGTAGGATGAAGATATAAAGGATCACCAAAGTCAAGACCACTAACAGTAGTAGGTTTAGAACCACTACCAGAAGAAGGTTCAGGAGCCATTAATCACAACAAAAAATAACCAATTAATCAGATAATCAAGTAAATCACCAAACACTTAATAAGCAATCAACACACAATAACAAATAACAATCAAACACAATATAAGAAGGAAGAACAATACAGTGCTCTCGGTTGAATAAAGAGGAACCCTAATTTTCTTCTTGATTCACTTAGTCAAGAAGAACAATCAGGATCAGAATCGATATGCAGCGGAATCAACAAGATCGTAAACCAGAAAACCCTAAAAATTAGGGTTTCTTAGATCTAGGGTTTCGAAATCGAAATACGCCCTAAATCCAGAAAGACTTTAAACAGAAATCACCGATCAGAGTAACCTGGCTTTGATACCATGAACGAAATCAAGGATCAATCAAATATCAACACAATTATTATTATTCGATTTATTATTTATTTAGTAATTAATCAGTCGGCTGTATAAACCGACTTACAGAGTTCAATTATTACAATAATATGATCAAGATGATCAGTCGAAAGATTGATTAAGATGAATCAATCTAAAACAGAATTACAGAAAATATATGAGAGAAAAATATCAAAGAGAATATGTGTGTGTATAATATAATCGATATGAAACCCTAAACTGGGTATAAGGGTGTATATATACATCCCTTCTTTCTTCTCTTGACACCTTCTATCCTCTTCTTTCATTATGTCCAGCTTTAGCCCCTCAAGTATGATGAATAACATACCTGCACAACTCTTAACCCAGAAGTAAGCAATAATAACAATAAAGACCCTAAGTTTATATTATTACTGTAACACCCGTTTCGTAAAAATATGGATTTCCAAAATTTTTCGCCTAACGGCGTCAATAAAGCGGAAACAGTTTATTAAAAACCTCAACCAAAGAAAACAGTTGAGAAACATGAGTGGTGTTACTAATAGCATCAAATCAGTAATAAAAGAAATCCATAAGATTGCCCAACATCAAGCAACCATAACATAGTCATTACAATAGTTCCATAAGGGAATCATTAACATTAAGTCTATGCGAAGTTATTGGGTAAACTAAAGCCATCTTGATCATCTACCCATCTCTCGCCAAAGCTTCACACGACATCTCACTGCTTAACCTGAGGGGTGTCAGCACATAAGAAGAAACAAGTGTTAGCTATAAAGCTAAGTAAGATAACACCAGGTTTAAGCAAAACATTTCATCCAATAAACACGTCACTTTAAAACATTACGTCATTTGATTTAGGCATTTATATCACCACATAACGTATCCATATCACATATAAGCATAGAGTCTATGACCCTAAGTGTGCCTAATCAATTTCGTCATTTCATCTCATCTCATTAGGTTGTGACTAGGTCACCGTTAAGTTGTAACCGAAGTTACCGTTAAGGAAAGACAATGTCGATCCATGAGTAGCACGTTATGTTCATAACATTAGGTGGGTCATCAGGCCACCCGAACTACTCGCCACATATGACTTGTTGCAAGGAGCCACCCAAGCAACCATTTTAACGTACCCTCCCACATACGGGCACTACGTACTCTCCCACATACGAGCACGACGTACTCTCCCACATACGAGCACGGTTTATACGTACCTATTACCACAGCCAGGCACGGGTTATGCATAACACTCATCATCTAATTAGCTCGAGCATTTACCACATTTAGTTTAGGTTTCCACATTAATCCTAAACTAATCCACATTTATCATCTTTTCACGTTAGGGCCCTTAAAACGTGCACGTGTCATGGCAACCTAAAAAGGTCTAGTGTTCTAGATGAACAAGCCACATATACATGCACATATCATCATTACATCATATCATTAACCACCATTCATCACAACATATCATATCGTTTAAGCATATCATCACATATCATATCATAAACGTATTTACGGGGAAGCATTTTAAGCATAGTCATCGTCATCTTTAATCCCCGAATACCTCCCATATCAACCCAACCACAATATAGGTTATACATTACCGTTATGGAGGTTATAGTTTATGAAACCATTTTTTGTTGCACCCTCAGCGTGACAAAAGTAGTGTATCTTACCTGGTAGTAGTATGTGCGCGCAAACAAAAGCTAACAGTGCTTAATAGTAGTCCCCGACACCTATCGTACATTAATATACAAAATATAAGTCATTTGGGACCTTAAATGGACTTGAAAACGAACTTAGATTTGTTCTTACGAACTTAACTGCTTTCTGATAAAAACGAACTTTAAATTCGTTTGCCAAACGAATTTAATCATCCACAAACGAATTTAAGCACCTTCAAACGAACTTAGACCACATAAAACGAATTTAGATGATCTGGAACGAATTTGAACTTCACTTCACACGAATTTAAACCTTACTTTGTGCATACGAATTTAAGTTCCATTTTCTCAAACAAATTTAAACCCAAACGATTTTAGACTTTCAGCAACAAACGAAAATGACCCCAAACGAAGTTAAACTTCGTTGGGCAAACGAAAATAGCCATCAGGAAACGAATTTAGCTATCAGAAACTTAACTTCGACCAGAATTCGTAAAACGACTTTGTTCTTCGATTTTTTCCAGAAACGAACGACTTGGGCTGTTCCCAAAACATGTTTTTGACATATATAAACCTCTTTTGATCATCAAGATCGACCTTAGACTTGTTTATCATCGTTTTGACCATTAATTAACCAAAACATAATATAAACCCTAATTCTTTAAGAATCTCTTTTAAAATCAGATTTGAATCGATATATAACATCTTTAGATCTGAAAATATAGACAACGAATCATGGATTACCTGTAGCAACCAATGGCCGATCCAATACAATACAAAACACTCGATTCGATTGACCCAAAACTTGAAGATTTTGCTTAAGAAATCAAGAAAGGTTTGGAGAGGCTTAATGTGTGATTAAGATTAGGGAAAATGGCTGAAACTAATCAGAGATTAGGCTACCCTAATCACAAATTTCGTTTTTAACTTTACACCTTTGGCAAAACTAGTCCCTGAACTTCATATTGACTTTATTTCGCTTTAAAACACTTATTGGGGATACATATAACACACTAAAGCACTTTCGCACACTACAAAGGCCTTTTACACATCATTTAGTCCACTTTATCGTCACTCATTAAAGGTAATTAAATCCCACATATAGGGCACATAAACATATAAACACACATTTTACCACATAACATATCACGGACTTAGAATTTGACCTAACGACGTTAGTCAACAGAAACGATTAAGTTTTGGGATGTTACAACTATTCAATTAACAATAACGTCGTTGCTGGAATAAGCTTTTTACACGACAAAGTTTTGGACCCAAATTTATGTCAAATATTCGAACCCAAATTTTAAAAAAGACAACTAAACATGTAGCAATAACAATAAAAAATGTAAAAGAATAATAAGATGTATAAAAACATAAACAATAACTTATATTAATGTTTTAAATGTTACATGAACGTAAGACGTAACGATGATGAAAGTTATTATATATTAAAAACGTTACATATATAGAAATACGAATGAAAATAATCAAAACTAAATGTTTAAAAGTAAAATTGTAACTGTGTGAAAGTTGTTTGATAAAAACACGAGAATCCAATAGTTTAGTGTCAAGAAAATAAAAACGAAAACTTTAATGTGAGGTAAAAGTTACAAGATTGAAATTTTAGGGGGTTAAAATGAAAATTGGTAAAAATTATTATGTGCTATAAAAGTTTGTACATTTCATCATGCATAAAAAACTTGTAAATTCATATAGGTTTTAAAAGTGACAAATGAAAGATATAACACGAGTAAAGATAAAGATGTTGTCATGTGTTAATCGATGAATAAATTAGATATACATATCACAACACTTAAATTATTTCGATATAATTTTAATGAAATGACCATTTACATGGTTGTAATGTTAAAAAAACATTGCAAAAAATGATAATACGTGAAAAAGTTATAAACTGAAGAATTAAATTTGATTTTCATTTCAAGGTATATGTTAACATTGGAAAGAATAACTTTGTCTTTCAACACAAATACGATAACAATGATATGAACAACCCATCTAGCAGATATTGTCCACTTTTGTGTACATACATATCACGACTTTGCTTCTGAACCGAGCCCATATACTAGTTTAAAACACATTTACTAATTTCAAGAAAGTTACCGAGTAAATACCCAACATCTCTTCTATTGATGGTCGGTGTGAGACACGAAACATAACAAACAAGTAACAATTACTCGATGTATTCTGTGCAATTTGGCTTAGTTATTTAGCATATGACAAGTGCAGAGCACAACTTGTTGGATTATAAAAAAAAAAGGAATGAAACTTGAAATGGTATATAAAGCGTTGAAAGCCCATTTGAATTTGCGACATTATATTTGCTTTCACGAATTCTAGATCTCTTGTACAAGCTCGTTTTATGACTTCTAGACATTGTTAAACTCTTCATGAAGAAATCCTTAAGGTTTTTTTTATAAGACGATTCATTGATTATTATATTTGTTATTCGACATCTGACATATCTAAATTGTCACGTTTTGTTATTGTTGATTTTGACTTCCAATTAATTTTGACAAACATAAAAGATCATATATTAAACATAAATAATAACATAATGTGACATTTTACACGTAGTTTGCTTCACTTAGTTCTTTAAAGATGTGTTACTATATAATACAGTATATTATAATTATACTGTTGGATCCTTTTTTTTTCCTTCTAATTATTGAACTCAGTAATGTGTTATGAGCCGATTATAATTCTATATCTAAAAGAACATGATCATTGTTCATAGATTGAGTCATACAATGTGAGGATTTTCATAAGCGTAATGTGTGAACAACAACTGGTGTTTCATGTTAGGTTATAGTGCTTGATGGGAATGTAAGACCTACTGTTGAGTCACAGTGTCATAGGAAGTTTGGTTGGAATGCATGTGACATGCATTTTACAGTTGTATATTATTTGGTCGCCAGATGTTTAGATAATAAGACAATCGCTTGTTTAGATAATGAGACAATCGCTTGAGCTGGTTGATATAAAATTGCCTAATATAACAAGTTATAGCTGTTTTGTGAAAACTAGGTTAAAATGGTGATGTTTTTGCTTTTAACTCCATTCATATGCGTTTTTGTGAACAGGTATTGAACTTGAGCTCGAATAATAACTAAATATTCGAAAGTTGGTACAAAGTTTTTAGTAAATAGTAATTATTCGAGCTCGAGCCCACACACTCCACTCGAATCATTATTACTTACCTACCTACTAGTTTTACTAAACAAAAACATATATGTATATATGTTCGGTAGTTATATATGAATTGTACAACAAGATATATTGAACTAATTCAAATCAAATAAAATTGAATAAATATATACTAAAGTACTCGCAGAATGCGACAATGACGGTGGAGGCGGCGATGTGGTGGTGATAGCTGCGATTAAATAGTATTACATTTACTATAAAATTCAGATATTGAATTTTGATATTGAAAATATAAATTTTTTATGCATATTAATTCTGCATTTGGTATTTTCCAATTAATTAATAATAATAGGGAGATAAGTAAATAAAAGTGTTTTAAGGGGTATTATCTGAAAATATTAGGAGTTTCTCTCTCTTCTCTCTCTCTCTAACCTCTCCCTCTCCCCAACGGTAACAAATTTCTAGATCTAAGATCTGAATTTGTGAACCGAAGAGTGGGATTGAGATTGAGATTGAGAGTTTGAGATCGAGATTATCCCTATCCGGTTAAGCTTCCACTCCGGTGGATCTAACCTTATTTTTTTCACCCGGGCCGGAGGTCCCTTCCACTGCGGTGGAACCGGAAGCAGCCTCCCTACCTTTGAGTAGGGGTAAGGTCTGTCTACATCATACCTCCCCCATAGCCGACTTATGTCGGGATTGGGTACCTTGTTGTTGTTGTTGTTGTATCTGAAAATATTAAAAAATATAGAAAGCGGAAAATCTTTATAACGGAATACATAGATTAGAACGAGCGGGTATAAGGTTTTGGGGTTGATTCCAGTCCGAACCTCTCACCAGAAATTAATCGAAGCAGCAACAGCAGCAGCTTATTTAAAAGAAAAAAAGAAAGAAAGAAAGATGTCGGTAATGTTAGTAACAAGTTTGGGGGAAATGGTAATTGATTTGTACACAGATCGCTGCCCTCTCACCTGCAAAAATTTCTTAAAACTCTGCAAGTAGGTCTTCTTTCTTTCCCCTTTTTATTTATTATACTTCATTATTTATTATTGTTATTATTATTCTATATATATATATATATATATATCACCTAATAATAATAATATTTATAGCCACCCAATTTCTACACAGATTATGTTTTTTCAACGATCCCCTACCTCTGATTACAATATATAAAAATATATATTTTTTGGTCATTAGAATTACAAAAAAAAACTTTAGGACGGTTAAGAGTGTGACTTACCTGGACTTGTATAGCGTTCCGAAAGATGATGTAATATGACGTACTCAATTAGGTTAATTAGGTTTCTTTCCTTAATGTGTATAGTTTTCAATATCTGTAGCTAGGTGTAGGTAGGTAAAGAGAAATAAGTTGTTTACGGTTCGTGTCTCTGTCTTTTAAAGATATCCGCATTCAGTCCTTGTGTCGTACTTTTGTGTTTCTCGTTATATGCTTAGTTTGCAAAAAAAGGCTCAATTACCAAAATGGATTGAATAAACGGTACCGCGCAGTTGGGTTAAAAGTGAAGATATGTTGCTAGTCTTGGATATTTGCCATAATAGTTACGCTAATGTTTTTGTTGTGGTTGATCATGATGATGATGCAGGATTAAATATTACAATGGCTGCTTATTTCACACGATTCAGAAGGATTTCACCGCACAGACTGGAGATCCTACCGGAACTGGTACCAGTGGTGATTCTGTTTACAAGTATGACAACAATTTTATTTTGTATTCACGTTCCATCTTTTTTTTTTCAAAGTCATTGGTGGTATTGCTACCAACTTTTGGTATATGACGGTTAACAGACATAAGAAATGGATAAACTAATTATTAAATAAAGAGTGAGTTAGCTCTTGAAATTAGTTTGATCGCAAAGCTAGTAGGACACCCATGATCACAAATATAAAAAAAATCATTAAATAAAGAGCGGGTGAGGTAGAACAGCTGTTATGGGTTATTAATAATGGCTTATACGTAGTACAAAAATCTATTGGGTTGAACTTGTGTTTTATAGTTCTAATAGTGAAAGCTTGGGTCACTCAAATGTATGGAAACCGTATAAGACGAAAATATTGTTTCAATTGTAGCTCAAGTTAGACGCTAATTTGTCAGAATGTCAGTGTAACAGTGACTGGTTCTGCAAATTAACATTTAATGGGGTTTCTTTTCAGAAAATTGTATGGCGATCAAGCTCGGTTTTTCGGTGATGAGATTCATTTGGATCTAAAACATACAAAGATGGGGACGGTTGCCATGGCCAGTGGAGGAGAGAATCTCAATGCTTCTCAGGTACCTTTGTTTTTTTTGTTTTTTTTTTACCTTTGCTGGTGTGAAATGACAATTTGTTGGTCTATTTTTCAATATTGAGGAGAATACGTCAGTTGTGAATAAAAATGATATATATTATTTCTTATATATAAATGTGGTTATTTTTAAATTAATGCAATAGGTAATGTGTTTCTCTCGTATTGGTTTACTAATTTGCTTTGTATACTTGCTATTAACTTCTTTTCTTTTTTTTGTTTATTTCAGTTTTACATTACGCTGCGTGATGATCTTGACTACCTTGATGGCAAACACACAGTGAGTTATATGTTTTATCATATGTTATTTGGTTATTGATTAACTTGTAATCTCTTACGTTGCTGTTATGTTATAAACTATGGTAGGTGTTTGGGGAGGTGGCTGAAGGGCTTGAAACGCTTAGCAGGATAAATGAAGCATATGTAGATGGGAAGAACAGACCATATAAAAACATACGGTTTGTTGACGTCATATCACCCTTTAGTTTTACACTACTTTTTATCATGCAGGCATTCTGTTATAACTTGCACAATTAATGTTTTTATTACAGCATCAAGCACACTTATATACTAGAAGATCCCTTTGAGGATCCTCCACAACTAAGTGAGCATATTCCGGATGCTTCCCCTGAAGGAAAGCCAAAAGATGAGGTAATATGATGTACTCTTTTTTGGGTCTTGTAATCAGATGCTATAGTTCGTTTTAAGAAATGGCATTATTGTATATAAAGGTGTTAAATGTGCCATACCCAAAATTTCTGCTAATCGAATTGACTTGTATGTTGTAAACACCCCTATTGTGGATTAGCCAAAAGAAATTTCTCAGATTTGATTACTTGTATAAACATTAAACGAAATCTGCATCAGAATACGGCCATTTAAGTTGCAGACTAAAAAAAACAATTGTTACATTGTAAATACATATACATGTTTTGATCATTATCGACTACACACGTACTATTTTACTTTTTTTTTCTTCAAGTTTTCACCATAACCTTGTATGATATGTTGCAAATTCCACATAGGTTGATGATGAGGTGCGGCTTGAAGACGACTGGGTGCCCATAGATGAAAAATTAGATGCAAAGGAAGTTCAGGAGTTAATTCGTGAGAAGGAAGCACATTCCAGAGCTGTTGTGCTTGAATCTGTATGTATAAAGGACTTTAATAGTATTTGTAATTATGTTAGAGGTGGTAAAATCGATTCATTAACTTACGAATGGGCCAATTCATACTATGTTTTATGATTTTATTTTTAAAGGATAGAAAATAGATCATAGCTGAAAAAGATTAGGGTGAAATGGGCTGAAAGCTGTCCAAACTCCTAATTTTTTATTAAAAAATTTAGGATATTGTTAAAACAACAAAATATGTATGGCATATCAAGTATATGCAGGAAACAAAATTTGCGCAGAAAGTATTTTGCTTAAGGTTCGGCTTGTGCAACCAAATACCTATTTAGATCCGTTAACCATGTTATGTAAAAATCCCGCTTGATCTGGGACGGATGTTACATTTTTTTATCCTTAAAGAGTATGGGTGAATAAGACATTCACACTTTGTTTCTTTTTGCATTCAGGTAGGGGACATTCCCACTGCTGATATAAAGCCTCCTGATAACGTGCTCTTTGTATGCAAACTAAACCCAGTAACTGAAGTAAGTTGTTCGGTTTCTAAATATTTATATGTTGATTATGCTGTCGATTACTCTCATTTTTGACTAAAGCCCTCCTTGTCTGTTGACTATAGGATGAGGATCTGAACACTATCTTTTCAAGGTTTGGAACAGTTAGATCGTAAGTTATCTATCCTGGAACCTTATTGTATCTTAAGCTGTTTTATCTCCCTATTTGTAGTTGATATTGAAGCATAACTCTTGTTATTTATGGATTTCGGCAGAGCTGAAATAATTCGTGACTTCAAAACTGGAGACAGCTTATGCTATGCCTTTATTGGTGAGTTCTCATGCTTTGATTCTTATTTTATGTCATATCTCTATAAGTTGCGCATCTAGGAATTTTTTGTCTGGGACTGTTGATATATATACAATGTTATTAGTCTCACTGTTGATATATATACAATGGTATTAGTCTCAGTGTAATTAATATTCTAATACTTGTAGGTGTGTCCACCTAATGCTTTTGGTTGAGCTCATAGAAGTTATAGATTATCGTTAAGTTAGCATGGAACACTACTTGTACATCTTGATGTTAGTATGTTAGATCATGTTAGTTTAATTAAAATCCCCCAACATTTCTCGGTCTGAAGAACAATACCTAGAAGATATGAAACTTGCAAGATGACTCCTAACGTTTTTGACGATAATCAAGAGAATGAATTGTCAGGAGAAAGAGAAATATTATAGACTAGAAACTGAGAACGAGAACTATTTTAATATGGTCAGAACTTCTTACACTTACAATAAATAATATACATGTGTGTAAAGTGTCAATAGATATAATATCTCTACTCTGGCAGTAGAGACATGATATTTTCTTGTTAAAATAGGAATCTCACTAAGATTGCAACTAATAAGCTAAATGTATTGAAGCCTTCATGACCATATCGAGTCAGAAACAATGTGAATTTACCACAGTTGAATAAAGCTGGATTTTTTTTTGTGTGTGTTTATGATCAATATGTTTAGTGGTCTAACCTGATACTTGTATCTGTATTTCAGAGTTCGAAGACAAAGCAGCCTGTGAGCAAGCATACTACAAGGTACACATATCACATGTGGTCTAATATCTTATGTTTTCATCCCTTTTCTTGAATGCATGGCTTGTCATTTAGAGAAATTCAAACTGCCTGTCAAACAAGAGATGATTAGAGTAATCTTTTGTTTCTAAATTATTTTTCTACAATCTTGATGACAGATGGATAATACTTTGATAGATGATCGAAGGATACATGTCGATTTCAGTCAAAGCGTTTCAAAATTATGGAACCAAACCATGCGTAAAGGCAATCAAGCCAGACCAGGTAAGAGGGTACTTGAGAGCACTTGAGGAATTATATATAGTTGTCCTGTACTTCCCGATTTCTAAAACATGTCATTTTTTTAGGTGGTAAAGGTTGCTTTAAATGTGGTTCCCTTGATCATATTGCAAGGGACTGTAATGGGAGCCCTGATGCCCAGCAACCTCCAAAATACGTCTTGAAGGATGATGGTTTCAATAATATAGGTGGCGATGGTAGCTCAAGGTTGGTAAATTTGTATAAGTGTGGGGGTAGAGATGGCAAGATGGGTGGGTTGGGTAACAGGTTAAAGTAAGTTTTGGTTTCAATTGGGTCATTATTTGTCTTTTACTTTCAAAGCGAGGTTGTGTTGACCAGTGCCCATTCTAAAAGTGTTGTGTATATAATCAAAAATGCTATATCTTCTACAAAATAATACTACAAATCCTCCTACACATGCATGTCACTCTTCCAAATAAGTTCGAATAAGCGAGACTTTCTTTTAAGTATATTGGATGAATGACATGTGTATCTAGGATGATATATAGGCTGATTTGTAGGAGGAAATAACAAAACTTGTAAATACTTAATGTGTGAACTGTGATTGCAGAAACACTAGTATGCAGGAATGATTCAATCTACCGAATAGAAGAATTTAGTAGGTTGGACGACTTTCAACCCTTTTGACCTGTTTGACCCATTTGACCTGTACCCCATTTAGCCAAAAATATAGTTTGACGAGTTTGAGATACAACCTAACCTAATTGACTCATTTATAAGTGAATGGGTTCAAAATTACTCTGAAGGAGGGATCCGTATTCTTTAACAATGCATTTTTTGTATAGGTATGACATGGTATTTGATAAGGACACCCATGCAAGTCCACAAGGAAAGAAGCAACCGAGACGCCATGAGGTGGATGACCGTCATGAACGAAAAGTGAGCCATCAGGCCACAGATGAAATGAAGCACAATGATTACAAATATAAAAATGAAAACAAGCACAGTGATAATAGACGTAAAGATCACGTGGATGAGCGAAGAAAGGAGCATAGGCGAGATGATAGGTACAGCATGTCTGGAGGTAGAAAAGATTACAAAAGAGATGAGTTTGATCAAAGAAAAAGCAGGAATGATGATAGACACGGAAGCTGAAACGACGACAGCAGACATGATGATAGGAGAAGTGATAGTAGAGATGATAGGAAAAGATATGGTGAAGATGAGAATGACCGGAAAAAGGGTGATCGAAGAGATGACAGAAATGTACGTGCAAATGACAGTGGGCATAAGAGGAATAGGGGGGAAGACCATGATCGCGTGAAAAGCAGCACAAGATATGATGATAGAGATCGTAGTAGAAGGGAGAGGGACTGAGTTATATTTGATTTCATAGGGAAGGAATTGAGATAAAAAATATGCTTTGTAACCATTATATACTATCCTGGATCTTTGTGGCAGGAATTTACTTACCTTTTATCAAAATTTTGACTGAGCATCGAACTGTTAGACTCATTGACCTGCTTTAGTCAAGGTTGTGAAACTCGACCGATACACCCGATTTCTCAAAGTCGGATCGTGTATCGGCTGGTTGACGATACGAGTTTGTTAGATTCGGACTAAAAATCGGTCATGAGTCAAGACTCGGGTCAACTTAGTCAAGACTCCGGTGTATTGGTCAAGACTCGGGTGTATCGGTCAAGACTCGGGTGTATCGGGTATCGGGTCAACATAAAGTCAAACTTTTTGTTTTCTTTTTATTTTTGATGAATTATGCTATTGTTTCTAGCCGATTATGTTTAAGTTGAAAAATTATGCTATATTTAAGTTTGAAGTTTTATATATATTTTAATTTTTCTTACATATAATTTCAAAAACTATATTATTTTATACATAAAAAAAACCCACTATTCACTGATCCGATCCGATTTTAAAAAATCCTTGCTCCCTTCCGATCTCGATTTTTGAGTTTCGCAACCTTGCTAAAAGGTAAAAAATAAAATAAAATTAAAACCTTAGTGTTTATAAAAAATTAACATTTAAAAAGAAAAAAAAAAGAAAGAAAAAAGAGGGGTTTTCCTGCTCTCCTCCATCTCCTATCTCATATTTCTAAAGACACTCAGATTAGATAAAACCTTTTATTACTCGTATTATTATAGACAACAGTCTCACAGAGCATATATCTATATATCTATATCTATCAAAAGCGTGTGCGTGTGTGTAGAAATGGCGATTAGGATAGCAGCATGCCACACTATAGCTTCACTTCCATTGAAGTCTTCCTTCTTGTTAACCAAAACCTCTTCTTCTTCTTCTGTTATATGCCTTCCTGAAAAGTTATCGTCAACCATTTCTGTTGGTTTCCGACGCCGTCGTTTTTCGTCATCAAATGCAAAAATAAGCATGAGCCTTAAAGCCGGAATCGTCGGTCTTCCTAATGTTGGCAAATCCACTCTCTTCAACGCTGTTGTATGTATCCCTCTCTCACTCATTCACCACTTATACATTTATATATATGTGCCTGTATATATATATCGCGGGATTCTGTTTGTTAGTCGATAAATAAAAATGACAGTGTCTTTGCTAGAACATTTTGTTATTATGATGTATATAGGAATATGAATTTAAGCAAGTGCTGCAAAAATTAGGTTATAATTTAGCAATGTTATGTCCAGGGATAGTGTGTAAGTCGAGTAATTTTAGCGTAATTGACGGATTTTAGTTGAACTTGCAAACACGTCGAGAGGAGGTAGGAGTGTCATACTAATGAGTGAGTTGGCAACCGGTGATCATTGGCAAACAAATTCTATAACCCCTTGTAACTTCCGGAACTGGTCTCTGAGCAGTTTCAACTACATATAACTTCCAGAATTTGTGGTGTCGTAATTTCTATATATATGAAATACAAACACGGATTTGGAATCTCTTGCTACCAGGTTCTCATTGTTACACCTAGATCGATGTTATTGCTTTGTTGAATTAATCCAAAGTGGTATGTGTGCCAAGGCATATATTACATGTTTGGAAAATGATGACATGATTAACAGTAATATCCGGTCTTTGAGATCTTCACTTGGCTCACCCAAATTCCAGTCAACAGTTAGTTCCTAAATTGGAGATGGACTATGAATTTTGTTTGTTAAGTAGACTGTGCGAGCAACACTGTTGTATATGGAATTCATATGAGCTCAGAAGTAAAAGTTTTCCTTCATGTGGGACTTTTGAGATTACGTAGTAGATTATTTCGTTGGCAAACTTTAGGTTCTCGTATTGATGCAGATGGTTTTTGAATATTAAAAATGATTCTATCATTTGGGTCTGAAACTATATGATTGTTGATATTACAAGGAGCCCGTGAACTACTAATAAGTCTAGTATTACTTTTACATCATAACTCCTGCTGTGTATAAATAAGTTCCATTTACATCATTAACTAAAATGCAAACTTTTTTGTATCCATCTTGTCCTAGTGGTACCGTAAGCATAACTAAGGTGCCCCGTAAGCAAGTGCCTAAGGATTCAAGTCCCGTTTCTGAGTTCTGACCAAAAGGGTAGAGCAGTTTGTGTTTCTTTTCCGTTAAAGAAAATTGTTTTCGACTTTTGGTAAATTTCATTATCTATGTTCTGGTTTTAATAGAAGGAGCCGGGATTTTATACTTCATTTTATAGGTTGAGAATGGAAAAGCCCAAGCTGCTAACTTCCCTTTTTGTACTATTGAACCGAATGTTGGAATTGTTGCTGTTCCCGATCCACGTCTCCAAGTACTCTCGAACCTCAGCAAATCTCAACGATCAGTTCCAGCTTCTATAGAATTTGTAGATATTGCTGGCCTTGTGAAGGGAGCCAGTCAAGGAGAGGTTTGAAAGTCTTGGTCTTTTCAACTTTCAAAGGAGGCTGCTAAGTTTTCTTTTGCACTTTTAGTGTTTTCGTATGTTAAACTGATGCTTTATCAATTTTTTTCGCAGGGTTTGGGTAACAAATTTTTGTCACACATACGTGAAGTGGACTCTATACTTCAGGTTTGTTACTTATATCAATATCTTGTTCAATCAGTTATTTGCATACTTAACGTGCTATGTTTCTAACACATATAAATGTCACTCTGCAAGTTTTATATACAGTGATTAGATGTTCTAATTTGCTCTTGTGTCAGGTTGTACGTTGTTTTGAGGATAATGACATTGTTCACGTGAGTGGGAAAGTTGATCCCAAGTCAGACATTGATGTCATCAACTTAGAGCTAGCCTTTTGTGATATGGACCAGGTATTCTATTACAACCGCTCTTCATATTTTGCACCAGATAGAGCTCCAGCCTGCACATATATTATGATGACATGGTATGGTTGTACCATTCTATAATAAGGTGAACTGATGAAACTGAACTGACTATCGTACAAGCAATGCAGATTGAGAAAAGAATAGAGAAACTCAAAAAGAGCAAAACTAATAATTCACAAGTCAAAGTCAAGGTAAAATTGGTTTGAAGGATCCAGTTGATCACTTGATTAATCATTTTTCTCACTAAAAACTCTTGGTTACTTGGAAATCCTTGCAATCTTTTAAATTTCAGGAGGAGGCAGAAAAGACTGCATTGGAAAAAATACAACAAGCACTTCTGGATGGGAAACCAGCAAGATCAGTGCCTCTAACAGATTTTGAAAAGGAGTCTATAAATCATCTATGTTTGCTTACAATGAAGCCTGTGATTTACGTGGCAAATGTTGCTGAGTCTGATTTAGCCACACCTGAAAATAATCCTCATGTCAAAAATGTCATGGAACTTGCTTCTGAATTAAAGTCTGGCATAGTAACGGTCTCTGCACAGGTATTTGAAGTGGCAACGTTTCACTACTTAGGAGTTAGGAGTCGAATTGCATAAATACCATCCTTACTAAGGTGACAATGTCAACACATCTACACAAGAATGTATTGAATTGGGTTGTGTTGTAATTCAGTTGGGTCAATTGAAAATTTCAGCTAAATGGAAATGGGTTGATTGCGTTGCCCAAAGTCTATTCGTAGTGCATACAACCTTTTACTTCATTTGATTCAAAATTTAGATTACTAGTTAATTACTTTAGTAAACCATATCTGATACGAACCCATCCCATAATAGGCTCGCATCATGTCATAAGCTAGGTGTAGAACTCACTCCCAAAAGCTAGCTCAAAGGAGAAGGGGACACCTAGGCTTATAAACCACCAACCAATCTCATACTTGGCCGATGTGAGATCATATCAATATCCAAGATGGTCTAGGGCTAAGGTGTCCTGAAGGTCTCAAAAGAGACTTGGGTTCAACCCTCTCTGGGTAAACCTTGGGATGACCAGGGAATTGGTTTACGAAACGGCCACTGGAATACCACTTAGGCCGTATACATCCGAGCTAAAGGCTCAACTTTCTCCGGGTAGCTGGAACATGGATTCATCTCTGTTTACCCGTTTAGTTTACTACTTTAATAGATTGTGTTCTCTTGATATCAAAAACCTTCTTTATAAAAACGGTTTAATTTCATAAGCACTTGGATGCAACTGAAGTAGGTATCTACTTACAGGTGGAGTCAGAACTAACAGAACTCCCTTTAGAAGAAAGAGCAGAATTTTTAACATCTCTTGGTGTAGATGAAAGTGGGTTAGGAAATCTTATCAGGGCGACATATAACCTCCTTGGCTTACGCACATACTTTACTTCTGGAGAGAAGGTATAGAAACAGACATGTTTTTCTTACAAGTGCTTTTTATACATAGTTATTAAACATATTAAAGGATTTTTCTGATTTTTTTTACAGGAAACTAAAGCATGGACCATACATGCAGGTAATAATCTGTTTTAGTATGGTGGAAGATTGTTAGTGATACTTCAGATATAAAATTTTAGGGGATGGAAGGACGTTAGTAATATAAGCATGAGATTACTATCAGTATTTGTTCACATGCCACATAACTAGTGTGGGTGAACTGCTAGAGTAACTAATGTTTTTACCATTTGATGTGCTAGGAATGACTGCACCTCAAGCGGCTGGGGTTATCCATTCTGATTTTGAGAAAGGTTTTATCCGGGCAGAGACAGTGAGTGTGCTGGAGAATATGCTGATTACCTTTTCAATCTGTAAATCATATTTTCTATCAATGGCAGTTACCTGTAGATTAACATTGTTTTTCTTTTGTTATTATTAGGTGGCTTATAACGATTTTGTTGCTGCTGGTTCATTATCAGCTGCGAGGGAAAAAGGACTTGTAAGTTGATTCACTAATCTAGATCTCCAAGTTTTCATTTTGAGCAGCAAAAATTGCTTACAAGCAATATGGATATAAGCCTTTGCACATGCTTCAAGTTTTTCCTTACACGCATCAGAATAGAGTTCATACCATCAAGTTTTTCTGTCCATTCAATAAGTCCGTATTGTTCTTTTTAAAATGTGCCATGATAAATTATGGTGTCAAACACTAAATTTCAAGCAAGTCATGATTATAGGTAACAAGGAAACGATTTAATCTACATACTCAATGTTATGCTTGGAATTCCAGTTTCCCAACCAAAGTTCTACTTTTAGTGTAAGAACCTTGTAATTAAATGTGACAATTTCAACCAATTTGCGAGCACTATTTGGGTTGTGTCGTGTCTTCAACGGTCAATGGGTTGAAAGTTTCCCGAAGTTTATTTTGTATGCATACAGCTTCCTAAAATCATTTTTATTCAAAGATTCGTATTATTATTGTAATAATATTCTTTTTGCAATCATAAGTAAAACATTATTATATTGTTATTAGAGCAAATGCCGTAAATCGTCCTTGTTTATTATGTTTGATCCTTGTGTGTGTGTTTTTTTCTATCCGTGCTCCTCCTTGTACTGTCTTTGTATCACCGTCTGTCTCTCCGTTTAATAAATGTTAGCTTTTTCCCCATCAAGTCTCCCACAGAGAGAAGGACAGTGATACAAAGACATAGTACATGCCTAGGACGGGGGCGTTGATAGAAAAAAGCACTAGGATTAAACATAATAAATGGACTAACCGTAGGGATGATTTGTGACATTTACTCTTGTTATTATTATCAATTTATTATTACTATTAAGGAGGACAAACACTGTTTATGAAACAACCCCAACCCCGCGCATATCAACTATCTATAGTATAGAATGATGCATTTCACCTGTACAGTTGGTGCCGTTTTTGGAACTATGTTAAAATTCACAACACTTAGTAGAATGATCTGATTCAACTCAAACACGTTTTCACATGTTACCCAACCCACCCATTTTGCCAACATTATTTGAAATATTCCCATGGTGGTGGAAATGTACGAGTAATTTATTTTGAAGTGTAGCAGATAATTTCTTTTCCTAACTTCCTTTACATGTCTACCCTGGTAAATGCAGTTGAGGTCTGAAGGGAAAGAGTATATAGTACAAGAAGGTGATGTTATGTTGTTCCGGTTTAACGTGTGATGCACATTGGAGTCAATTTTGGGATACATTTTTCTTCAAGGTAAGCTTCTTATAGATGAGACAAGAAGTAATGATCATGTCTCATAGTTTTACATTTGATATCTACCTAATACAAATATTAAATACACTTATTTGTTTTTCAATTAAAAAAAAATGATTTGTTATCAAATTACAAAGCAAGGAGAGAGAGTTAAGGAGGGATTCCTTTGTAGACAAGAAACACTCTGATCATGTATTAAAGTTTTGATACAAAATAGATTCAAGTTGTTGATGGTATCAATTACAAACCACTAGTAGTGGTTGGTTGGCATTATTCTAATCTTGATTGATTGGGTCTTGCAATTGCTTTTAATCAAACTAATGGTGACTTAGAAGCTAGCTAATGCAAATGTTATGTATGTTGTATTCTTGTATCCACCTGTGTCGACATCGACCATCAAGTTCGCTATCATAATCTTTGTGCATAAAGAGACATTTTACGTTAGCTCCCACGTTCTTTTAGGAACGGTAAATAGTGATCTGATAGTATATTTGGATGCTTATTATCCACCACCTTTGTGGTAGGGTACGAGTGGGGAACGGAATGATGTCTTTTTATAAACTTTCCGAAAGACTTACCGACAACATTTTGTACCGTACCTCATGGTCCAAAAGTCGTACCTCATGGTCCAAAAGTCCTTGACCCCTGGTTCATAAGCAACCTTTACTTTTAGTTTAAAAACGTTAAACCATCCTAACATTTACAATTCAAGTTATAGTATCCTTAATTATTTTGTCTATCCTATATATATGGTAAACCTTTAACCGATAAAGTTGGTTGTTACGTATACTTGAACTAGATAAAAGTATCATCGACGATGAGATGATAGTTGGCTTTGTGATTGTTGTTGGGAAGTATGGACCGAAAAAGGTTGGTTACTTGATGAGACAAATATATACATCGACACATTGTGTATGAGTTATTATTTATTGAAAAGGAAAGAATTTAGTTGGATGAAAGGAAACAATAGTTGCTTTCGGTAAAAAAAAAAAAAAGAAGGTTGAAAAGGAGAATGGTATATTTTGTCTGAATGTGGGGAGAAAAGGTGAAAAACTGGAGTGTTGTCTGTTTCTAAATGGTGTACTAGTATATGGCGATGATTTACGGGGCCAAATTTATGTGGTAGCCCTGGTTTCCCGGATATGGGCAGAAACCGCCATTTTAGTTTTAATTATTAATGATATAATATAAGATTATAGGTTACTTGTATTAAAATAAAACAAAGCATGTTTTTACAACTGAAAATTGTCGTGTATTATGAAAATTTTTGTGCATTAATGTATGTGTTTGTGCTTTATGAATTTTTGTTCATCAGTTTTAACATGATGTAGTAGTCAAGATCTTATATTATTTATTTAGTCTAGTTATATGTACCAGTATTATGGTACATATATCATATTAGTAGCTTATACAATCATTTGGGTTATGTATGTGGACTGAAAACATGATTTTGAAGTCGATCGTATGCTAGGAACATTGTGGTGTAGAAGAACGAGTGAGAATGTGAATGTGAATGTTAATGTTAATATGATGTGAACGGAAGAATTCGAAGGCCAAAACCATATGTCCATATCCCCTAATGATAATAGAGCCCATGTGATGATATAATTGTACAAGTTCCTAAAATAAGATATCATATAGTAGCTTATACAATCATTTGGGTTATGTATGTGGACTGAAAACATGATTTTGAAGTCGATCGTATGCTAGGAACATTGTGGTGTAGAAGAACGAGTGAGAATGTGAATGTGAATGTTAATGTTAATATGATGTGAACGGAAGAATTCGAAGGCCAAAACCATATGTCCATATCCCCTAATGATAATAGAGCCCATGTGATGATATAATTGTACAAGTTCCTAAAATAAGATATCATATAGATACTAAATCTTTGATACAATATATTTAGTCTGTGCATAGTTTTGTTAAGTTTAAAAAATTCAACTACTTGCATGTGTCTATTGGAGGATGAATTACAGATATATGTATATGTATGTATGTATGTATTCAGATTCAGATTAATTAAGCTATTGAATCTACTAATACATATGCATGTAATCATTTCTCTTAGGGTTTAGATTATAGATACGTTATATATTTTCTAGTTTTAATTCTCTTAGGTACCTCTAGAAAGTACCAATGTTTATATAACATACTATAGGATTTTGTCCCAATAACAGTATATGCATAGCAAGTTTTTTTATGATGACACGTCGTTGTAAGATTTGAACAAAATTTGATATTGTATGCAGTTTTTATAAGCATTTTTTTTGTTGATATTGGAATAGAATTTTAAAGTACATTATATATACAGCATTGGTATTTGTTGAAATACGTTGAAACAATATTGAAAGCAAATAACTCACATTGGTATTTAGAAGTTCAACACCAGTATTTTTATTAGAAAGTATATAACCAATTTAGGCTTGAAGCCTTTCTCTTTTATTGCTTCATTTATATAATACATATGGTTTATACATAAGTGGTTGGTTGGAATAACCCATAAATTTATCAAAATTAGGCGTTTGTCTACAATATATGAATAGACAATGTGACAAATAAGATATAAGTATTTCTTTAATATTATATATTCTTATGTCTCACAAAGGTAGTACATTGGTATCGTTGGTTTCCAATATGTCTAAACTTGTTTTTTGGTTATTTCCCCATTTTTTCAGTCCCAATTGTGATATAGTGATAAGTTTTGAATATCTTTCATGAAGATATACTAAACTATATAAAAAATATTCCAATCCACACTTCTTTATACTTGGTACAATCTGTTATATTATGTGTATCACAGCGCTATTTCATAAGATTACGCGATTACTTTGTGAGATCCATCGATAAGGGCCGTCAAAAAATCGAAAATTAATATCAATAGTATTAAAAAGAAACAAACTTTTCAAATAATTAGTATAAGATAACCCAGGACATTATGATTCAAAAAGGTGTAATTTGTGCAATTGTGCTACACTTTTTCTTTACCTTGGTCAAAGTTAAAATGTTGTTATTTGTGTAACACACAAAAAAGTAAAATGTTGTAAATAGACCCTAGCTTGTTTTAGAGTTAAGTTAGCGGCCAAAAGATTGTTAGGTTGACGCCTTGACAAAGTGTGCTTTAATGGTGTGCGATGGTTGTGATATTGTTTACCGAATTATTTAAGTTTGAACACAAGTTTCGACTCATTCGAGTAGAGCTCTATCAAGTATAAATATTAATCAAACTCAAGTTCGAGCTCGAGTCAAACAATACAACTCAAAATATTTATCGATTCGAGTTCAAGCTTGTATCATATGTTTGGCTTGAGTTCTTATCGATCAAGCCTTATATAATACGAGTATATGTATGTATGTATGTATTCAGATTCAGATTAATTAAGCTATTGAATCTACTAATACATATGCATGTAATCATTTCTCTTAGGGTTTAGATTATAGATACGTTATATATTTTCTAGTTTTAATTCTCTTAGGTACCTCTAGAAAGTACCAATGTTTATATAACATACTATAGGATTTTGTCCCAATAACAGTATATGCATAGCAAGTTTTTTTATGATGACACGTCGTTGTAAGATTTGAACAAAATTTGATATTGTATGCAGTTTTTATAAGCATTTTTTTTGTTGATATTGGAATAGAATTTTAAAGTACATTATATATACAGCATTGGTATTTGTTGAAATACGTTGAAACAATATTGAAAGCAAATAACTCACATTGGTATTTAGAAGTTCAACACCAGTATTTTTATTAGAAAGTATATAACCAATTTAGGCTTGAAGCCTTTCTCTTTTATTGCTTCATTTATATAATACATATGGTTTATACATAAGTGGTTGGTTGGAATAACCCATAAATTTATCAAAATTAGGCGTTTGTCTACAATATATGAATAGACAATGTGACAAATAAGATATAAGTATTTCTTTAATATTATATATTCTTATGTCTCACAAAGGTAGTACATTGGTATCGTTGGTTTCCAATATGTCTAAACTTGTTTTTTGGTTATTTCCCCATTTTTTCAGTCCCAATTGTGATATAGTGATAAGTTTTGAATATCTTTCATGAAGATATACTAAACTATATAAAAACTAGATGGGTGCCCGCGCGATGCGGCGGCAAGAATTTAACGCACGACGTGACCGCAAAAATATTGTATGTTTCACTTTTCTTATAAAAGTAGTGGTCTTATTACATGTGTAACATGTTAAAGCTAAATCGCAAGAGAATACACCCATCATATCAAGATAAATTTGGTATTCATTACCCATTCATCAATATATCAAAATCCAATGTCTAGCACCAAGAGCAAAACTAAGCTATATTTCTGTGATAAATTGCAACCTATGTGTGATCTATTTCTAACTTTCCGTCTTTAATCCATATTTAAGGATCAAATACCTAGGATCAAATGTAAAAGCCTTATACGAAGATCATGATGATGCAAGTAGCAAATCAATTGAGTCAGCCGTCTTACTTAACCTCAGTGCAATGAACCCTTGTGCGCCCTAATGGGAATCATTATACGTGAGCTCCCATTTTGAGGCATGCCATTATATGAAATCATAGTTCCCATAGGAAAAGAAGTATTTCCTTAGTTGCTTATATTGTTGATTTTGATTACTGAAGTGGACGCTTTTGATCAAAAGATGTAAACACTTTTCTAGCTTGTACAAATTCATGTATTCTTCTTGAATCAAAAAATAAAATAAAATGAAATGAAAGACAATTATATTCTTTTTCAGAACAAAAAAAATAATTCTAATTAAAGAAAAATAAAGAGTCTCCAGTATTGGAGTATAAACATCCCTAAACAAAATTAGACAAATGGGTGAATTAGAGTAAAACCTTGATGGTTGCAGTTTTAAACATGTCTTCTCTAACAATGTCCATCATCTTCTGTGGAGCTACCATCAAAGTATTCTGCCGTCTCGTTAAGAAGTCATAGCTGCAAAAGGATATGAAAAAGTTGTAAGGGTTTAAACATCAAAATATAAAATATAAAGGGATAATACATCTTGAGTAAGAGTTATTTAAGAACCCTTTAAAAAAAAGAACGCGAGAATCATTCTGAACAACACATACTTTTTTTTCATGTCACGATGTAGGGTTTGTGAGATAAAACATTTTGAATGATTTGGATGAATTTTCATTTTTTATTGAAGAGAGAAAAAAGGAGAAAAAATGTGTGATCCAGAATTGTTCGCGCGTTCTTTTTTTTTTGAGTTCTCAAGATAAGTCACCCCAATATATCTTAGCACAAATATATCCACTTTAAAAAGCAGTAGCCCGAAGAGCAGCCAAACAATACCTATATCATCAACCAAATGAATAAAAAGTACTGTAATATAGTATTACCACTTAAAAAGGTCAAATAATAAAGTGGAGTCAAGCTCAACTTTAGTAATAACATTTTATAAAGATTTGTTAATCTATCACATGCATTTCATATAATCTATCCTCACCTTCATGGATCGCAGACCACATGTCAACCGGTGTGTGGGATTGACAGGTAAATGACCGTAACAGAAGTCTGAAAAACAGCCTTAAAGCCATCACATCAGCCAAATCGTAGTCTAATAAACATCTCACCAGTAGCAATAATATTTCATTAAAAGTAAAATGCAACGTTAAAAATCAAATATTGCTTCTATAAAAATCTAAAAAGCCAAAGAAACATGATGAATATATATATGGTAATATCAAACGCCTAGTTAGCTCCATCAACATTTTGAAAGCATAAAATCACATAAGTATTATCTTGGACGAAAGTGTTAAGTCACCTAAAGTTGAAGTTAGTCTAACCTTGTATTCATTCTTGATCCAATCTATTATATAACGTAACTATCGTCTATCTACAATCAATAATCATTTATATATCCCAAGATGCCTAGCAAACATTATGATATACAACAAACCATGACAGTCAAATATAACAACTCAATCATTTACAATTACCTCCAAATATTCATGTGACCAAAGTATGCAACCTGGATCACAATGATTATAACAGGAAACTTTTATTATATTTGAGGACCAAAAATTTCGGGTAGCAAATAAATACCACCAAGTTGATTTTGATAAATATAACACTTGAAAACATGATTGGCATTACCATTCCTACAAACCTTTCATCAAGTAATATATTGCTGGACATGATGTCTCGATGGCACAAAAGAGGATCACAATAGAAATGGAGGTATTCCTGAATGCGTAATGATAAAATGAGGAAAAAAAAGAATGTTCTATAAGTTTAAAAATGCATATCCACATAAATGACGAAATTCTTTTAAGTTGTATATCATTATTACCAAACCATTAATTTGCCACCGCAATTGCAATTTGAATTCTAAGGAATGGGCGGCTAAAGGTATAAGCCTAAGTCGATCTGACTAAAATATGATCTTTTAAACTGTTTACCCAAGTCATGCCACTCATAAAGTTTGCATAAAAAAGTATGTTGGCCACACAATCATGCCTTTTGACGCAATAATCGTATAATTTTGAAATTGCACTTTAACGGTATGAACATTTGAAGTATGGGATGGATGAGAGTTTTCTTTTAGTGCAGATAACAATTAAAAATTAAAAAAAAAAAAAAAAAAAAAAAAAAAAAAAAAAAAAAAAAAAAAAAAAAAAAAAAAAAAAAAAAAAAAAAAAAAAAAAAAAAAAAAAAAAAAAAAAAAAAAAAAAAAAAAAAAAAAAAAAAAAAAAAAAAAAAAAAAAAAAAAAAAAAAAAAAAAAAAAAAAAAAAAAAAAAAAAAAAAAAAAAAAAAAAAAAAAAAAAAAAAAAAAAAAAAAAAAAAAAAAAAAAAAAAAAAAAAAAAAAAAAAAAAAAAAAAAAAAAAAAAAAAAAAAAAAAAAAAAAAAAAAAAAAAAAAAAAAAAAAAAAAAAAAAAAAAAAAAAAAAAAAAAAAAAAAAAAAAAAAAAAAAAAAAAAAAAAAAAAAAATAAACAAAAAAAAAACAAATATATAAACATTACCAAATAAAGAAACTGCTGTCTAGATGGCGGGATTGGTGTATGATGGTGATGGCGTGGGTGGCGACGACATAGCTGCAAAAACTTTTGGGTTTTTATATTTTGATGAGGATATACAATAAGGAATGAAATCGGAAGAGGATACCGATTGAAATAACTCAGGAGAAAATACATTTGCACAAATTATTTTACCTTGGAATAACAAATCTATTTTTTGATTGAATAATCGGATCTTGCAAAAACAAATCGATCGAACAATCTCCTTTTGCCCATAAATTGATCAGCGTCGTCATCATTAACAGAGAGATAGAGATGGGGGAGGTGGCCGATGGTGGTGGCGAGAGATATTTAGAGGGAGGCGAAAGAGGTTTTCGTGGTGTTGTGTGTTTTTTCCAGAGCATGAGACAGGGACACAGGGTTTAAAGTTTGAGGGGTATTTTCGGTAGATGAGGGTGTAAGTATTTAGAGAGGTGAGGGGCAATTATGGTATATCAAAGTCTTAATTCAGCAAGGTCAGTTCTCTTTAAAAGAGAGTATAGATAGTTACGAGCTTTTGATCCAAACTCCATCATTTTGCGAATTTGTTCAAGTGGAGTTCGAGCTCACATCATGAAACTCGTTAAGCTATCGAATCGAGCTACAACCCAAAATACAATATTTGAATCAAGTTTAAGCTATGTCTAGCTCGAACTCACTTTATTTAATTTATTTTAAATGTGTAAAAAGATTATGCAACATATACATGTCAATTAAGATTAAGATACCTTGAAGTTGGAATGCACTAACAAACAAATTTAATGCTAAATTGTCACAACTAATCAGGATGGTATGATACTTTAAATCAAATTGAAAATAAGATGAGATGTTATAATCACTTATATAAAAATACAAATGGGACCCTTTATATTCTTTAAACATCCATATCACACCCACTTTCCATATTCATATATTTCCATAAACCACCCTTTACTACGCAAGAGTATATATGAAGCCATATATATCTATCTATCGATATCACCATCTAAACCTAATTCGATCCCTACAACTTCAACAAACATTATTCTTTTAACACACACCAATTAAAACATGAAGAAAAACATCAATCTCATGTTACGAAAGTGCAAAACATTATCAAGGCAACTAGTTCGAACTTCATCTTACACGAGTTTACGTTCCAAGTCCACTAACGATCGTCAAAAAGAATCAGCCTCAGTTAGCGAAGGAATAATGTGGAATACTAGCACGGTTATAGTATACGCATGTGGAGAAGAGCCCCAAGAGACGGTTTACGTTGGAAGTACAAGGAAACGATATGTTATTAACGCGAAACACTTGAGTCATCCACTTGTCAATGCTCTTGTTGAAAAATCGAGTGATGGGGCTTCGGTTATTAATTGTGAAGTTGTGTTGTTCGATCATTTGTTGTGGATGCTTGAGAATTCTGATTTGAACCTTACCTCTACTGATTCTTTAGACGAGTTAGCCGGTCTCTACTTATCTTAAAAAATCACTGTGTGTTATGTTATGTATGTCATATCTTATGATCTATATTAATTTTTTTCTTTGAGATTTAGGTTTAATTGTGAGATTTATCTCAAGAATTGAGATAATAATGTATAACTTCCTGCAATATTAATATTAACTATGAGTTAATTACTTATTCTTATAAATTCTATCTGTTTATCTAGTTCGTCTCTTTATAATAAGTATATTTGTTTTTTAATTTAACGGCAGTTTAAGAATAGGGAACGTCCGCCACCAACCAAAGTAGTCGATTGTGTTAACCGGGTCCCGTTATGTTCTCATTGAGTAGCAGTCCAAGGGTAAAAAAAAAAAACCACAAGTCCCCGTACCTCAAAAGAGGTTAATTAACAAGGATCGAATACTCATTTTTTGGGTAAAACCTAAGTATCTCAACCGGTTGATCCTTAATTATTAGTATTAGGTATATTTGATGTGTTGTTTTTCACGCGTAAAATATATTGTCAAGTTATATAAGTTACGATTATTGTGTTTTGGGAAGTAATTAATTATTTCCATAAACGGGGAATATATGTTTAATGATTAATACATGTATAGGTGTCATGCCAAAAATACTAATATTTTTTTTTTTGAACAGCAGTGGTGATTGGACTCAGCGGCATTGCCTCTTCATTGTCCGGTAGAGATCGACCACGTCACCAACACAGTCAATCCGAGGGCATGACTGGCGGTGGAAGTCTCACTACCGTTCTGGAGGAAACCAGCTAAATGTTAGAGAAAACCCCCATGCCCCACCTCATAGGCAAGGACCACGCTTAAATTTCAAATAAAGTTTGGAGAGTACGTACTAGCTAGCTTATGGTACGTACGTACATTAATCAAGAGGAAAAAGATTGAAGAAGCTAGGGGATGCTACACTGATTTATTTCATCCTATGAAAGCAACAAAGGTTTTTGTTTCTACCTAGCTACAGCACCAAATATAACTGTATTTGACAGAAAAAAACAATGCTAGTACTATATCAAGCAAACTTTGTCAATATTGAAATCTTTAAGATCGGAAGATCCTATACCTACACGTTATATCCTTTCTATATTTTTTGTAATTCATATCAAATACTAATCAAGTGACAAAGTTATCAAGTGTTTATAGTTTAATTAAACATTATGTAGCAATAATATGGCAATACCAAAATATGGATTTAATTGATATGTTTGATGCTAACTATATAGATTTTATTATTTCAAACCTCACACGATGATTAGATAAGATCGAGAGCCTATACAAATCTTATGTTTAAGATTGTAAAATTTGAAGATCAAGATACATCTAACAATAAGATTATTCCGAGACTTAATTAAAGAATTGCCATTTTTATAAGAGAAAAAACAATTAATGACATATTTTTGGTGGGAATTTTTTTTAATAGTCAACTAATATGATGTCATCTAGAAATCCTGGATCCGTCACTAAGGGCGTCTCAATGGCTTATGGTACGCACTATCTAGCCTAACCCAGACGGACAGGGCCCTTAACACACTTAACTCCATATATATTGCGAGAAGAACTTACTAACCGGTCCGTCCGTAGGCATGAAAACATATTAAATGGTAAAACCGGATACAATATTACTTGAACCTAGATCTTCTTAAACCAAGTTTTCATTGGTTCACTTCCATACAATCTTTTTATAAAAGGAATTTGCAGGCTTAATTGACAAATACTTAGAAAATTCGAAAAGTAATGGACTAATGGCAACAATGAAAATGTAAGTGTGATCGATCGCAAAATTCATGCCTGATTTCCAATGTCTAGTGAACACGGTGTGGTGTTATAACGTAAAATGGTAAAGTTCAATGTGGATTTCTCTTTTCATTGTGGCTTGATGTGATCATTGCAATTACTATAATAAACTTTTGGCTTTACTCATTCTTTTCGTGTAGATTATATTAAGTTTAAATATTCAGTTTAAGGTTAAACTTTTATATATAAAGGACTTATGGCATGATTAGTGTTATTTGCAGGGGCTATTTCTGTACAAAGAAGAAAGATAGAGTTGAGGGACTGCAAGTTAAGACGGTTACATCTTCAAGGGTGCCAAGAGAAATTTTGATTATATATATACTCCTTATATCTGGATTAGGGTTACTGTTCAATTAATCGATCGATATTCATATTCATATATTTTCTCTTTGTTTTTCCCAGTTAGGGTTTTAATACATTCGATAAATATCATCTTGATATTTGATCATCTTCTTGTAATTCTGTTTGATAATAAACATAATAATAAAATTTCTTATCAATCATTCTTTGTTAAGGTTCGATTCTTTAAAATCTCAAATCATAATAATAATTTTCTCATGGTATCAGAGCCAGGTTCTCTGATATCTGATTAATCTTAAAGTGTGTTTCGATATAAAATCGATTTTACTATAGATTAATTGTTTTTGAGATCAATCGATAAAAATTAGGGTTTTGATTATTTTGGGGATTCTGCTTCAGATCTTCGAATCGTTGATTGTTTTTTCCTAGATTAGGGTTTCTGAACCCTAATTCGTCTACTACAAATTCCGCTGCTGATTAGGTTACATCTTATCCTACCTGATTTTGGTAAAATCAGGACATCTCTTTATTAATTGTTTATTTGCTTGATCTGCCATCAGTTTTATTGCCAGAACTTGATTACTGGTAGCATTTTTTTGTCTTAATTTCATTGGTCCTTGACCTATCACTTGAGTGATTAGGAATCCTGGATAGACTTTGTTATTAAGATTTGCTGCTTAATTAAGTTCTTTGGTGATTAATAATGACTGGAGGTAGTGAAGATTTAGGTAGTGGAAGTAAATCTGCTGCTAGTACTATTGTTTTTGGTGATGAGATATATTTGCATCCTACTGATTCTAGTATTACTTCTTTTGTGTCTCATAAATTGAAAGGAACTGAAAATTATTCTGTATGGAGTTGTGCTATGAATATTGCCTTGCAAGCTAAAAATAAGTTAGGTTTTATAGATGGATCATGTAAAAGGTCTACTTATGATGCTTCTTTAGCTAGACAATGGGATATGTGCAGTTCTGTGGTGTTGTCCTTGGATTTTAGGTTCTATTTCTGAGGAACTTTATTTAGGTCAGATTTTTTCTACTAATGCAACTGAAGTTTGGAAGGAACTAAAAGAAACTTATGATAAAATAAATGGATCTGAAACTTTTAATCTGTATCAACAAATTAATAGTTTAAAACAGAATGATACTCCTTTGTCTGATTATTATCATAAGTTGAATGCTTATTGGAAACAGTTTGATGTTATTACTAAGTTGCCTGTTTGTACTTGTGATGCTCAAAAGTCTTTTAAAACACATAATGATTCTTATGAAATTGATGCAGTTTTTAATGGGTCTTGATGATGTGTATAAATCTGTTAGGAGTTCTTTGTTAACTAGAGAACCTCTGCCTGATGTTAAAACTGCATTTTCTGTTGTATCTAGGGAAGAATCTCATAGAGATTCATCTTCTTCTCATTCTACTGATATTCTTAAACCTCAAAATGCTACTTTTGCTGCTAAGTTTCAAAATGTGAATTCTGTGAACAATGGTTTTAAAAGATCAGTAAATAAAAATAATAATCTTGTTTGCACAAATCCTAAATGTGGTCTTACTGGTCATACTGTGGATAAATATTTTAAGATTGTTGGATATCCTGATTATATTAAGAAAAAATGGGCTGCTAGTAATTTGCAAAACAAAACTGTTAATCATAATAGTTCTGCTAATGCTTCTGTTGATAATTCTGTTGTTACTAATGGTTCACCTTTTACTCATGACCAAGTTCAACAACTTCTTAAGCTTCTGAATTCAAAACCTCCTGAGAATGTACAAGCCAATATGGCAGGTACATTCTTTTGTTCTAATACAAAAACTTTTTTCAAAATTTACAAAACTGACAAAGGGTGGATCATTGACTCTCGGGCAAATCAACATATGGTCACTAGTTTAGAAAATATGGAAAATATTGTAGATATTTCTGACTTGAAATTACAAATTGATCATCCTAATGGAACAACTGCTTATATTAAAAAGGTTGGAAACTTGAAATTGAGTGATACTTTGACTTTATATGATGTGTTGTATGTGCTAGAGTATAGTGTTAATCTTTTGTCAGTGCATAAGCTAGCTAGAGATAGCAAAGTTTTCGTTGGTTTTGATGAGTCAAAATGTTACATTCAGGACTTACATCTGAAGAAAACTCTGGGGACTGGTAGTCAGTATGGAGGTTTGTATTTCCTGGATTTTACTAGTCCTGGAAATTTGGTAAAATGTAATAATACTTATGTTTGTTTTTCAAATAATTTGTGGCACAATAGACTTGGTCATCCCTCTGACCAAGTCTTAAGAGTTTTAAAAGATAAAATTGATATTAGAGGGGATGGTTCTACTTCTCCATGTGACATTTGTCATTTTGCTAAACAATCTAGAGATCCTTTTCCTATAAGTGATCATATTTCTACTAGGGTTGGTGATCTCATACACCTTGATGTATGGGGTCCTTATAAGGTGAAAAGTAAAGAATGGTTTAGATATTTTCTTACTGTGGTTGATGATTATTCCAGGGCTGTTTGGGTGTATGTATTAAAAGGAAAAGATGAAGTATATAAATATATTGTTGTCTTTTATCAATATTTGATCACTCAGTTTTCCAAAGTTGTAAAAATCTTTAGAAGTGATAATGGTTCTGAGTTTGTGAATACAAAATATGGAAAATTTTTGTAATACTTATGGGATTATTCATCAAACTACAATTTCATATACCCCTCAGCAGAATGGAATAGGTGAGAGGAAACACAGACACCTATTAAATGTAGCTAGGTCTTTTTTGTTTCAGGGGGAATGCCTCTCAGCTTATGGACTGAATGTATACTTACTGCTACTTATCTCATCAATAGGTTACCTTCTTCTGTTCTCAAAGGGAAATCCCCTTATGAGTTGGTATTTGGAAAATCTCCAAATATTGACCATCTTAAATGCTTTGGATGCCTCTGTTTTGCTACTAATTTGAATAATCATGATAAATTTGCTAAAAGAAGTGATAAGTGTGTATTTGTTGGATATTCTAATAATAAGAAAGGATATAAGGTTTATAGTTTGGATATTTTCGGATATTCGGATATTTTCGGATATTTTCGGATATTTTCGGATATTTTCGGATATTTTCGGATATTTTCGGATATTTTCGGATATTTTCGGATATTTTCGGATATTTTCGGATATTTTCGGATATTTTCGGATATTTTCGGATATTTTCGGATATTTTCGGATATTTTCGGATATTTTCGGATATTTTCGGATATTTTCGGATATTTTCGGATATTTTCGGATATTTTCGGATATTTTCGGATATTTTCGGATATTTTCGGATATTTTCGGATATTTTCGGATATTTCGGATATTTTCGGATATTTTCGGATATTTTCGGATATTTTCGGATATTTTCGGATATTTTCGGATATTTTCGGATATTTTCGGATATTTCGGATATTTTCGGATATTTTCGGATATTTTCGGATATTTCGGATATTTTCGGATATTTTCGGATATTTTCGGATATTTTCGGATATTTTCGGATATTTTCGGATATTTTCGGATATTTTCGGATATTTTCGGATATTTTCGGATATTTTCGGATATTTCGGATATTTTCGGATATTTCGGATATTTTCGGATATTTTCGGATATTTTCGGATATTTTCGGATATTTTCGGATATTTTCGGATATTTCGGATATTTTCGGATATTTTCGGATATTTTCGGATATTTTCGGATATTTTCGGATATTTTCGGATATTTTCGGATATTTTCGGATATTTTCGGATATTTTCGGATATTTTCGGATATTTTCGGATATTTTCGGATATTTTCGGATATTTTCGGATATTTTCGGATATTTTCGGATATTTTCGGATATTTTCGGATATTTTCGGATATTTTCGGATATTTTCGGATATTTTCGGATATTTTCGGATATTTTCGGATATTTTCGGATATTTTCGGATATTTTCGGATATTTCGGATATTTTCGGATATTTTCGGATATTTTCGGATATTTTCGGATATTTTCGGATATTTTCGGATATTTTCGGATATTTTCGGATATTTTCGGATATTTTCGGATATTTTCGGATATTTTCGGATATTTTCGGATATTTTCGGATATTTTCGGATATTTTCGGATATTTTCGGATATTTTCGGATATTTTCGGATATTTTCGGATATTTTCGGATATTTTCGGATATTTTCGGATATTTTCGGATATTTTCGGATATTTTCGGATATTTTCGGATATTTTCGGATATTTTCGGATATTTTCGGATATTTTCGGATATTTCGGATATTTTCGGATATTTTCGGATATTTTCGGATATTTTCGGATATTTTCGGATATTTTCGGATATTTTCGGATATTTTCGGATATTTTCGGATATTTTCGGATATTTTCGGATATTTTCGGATATTTTCGGATATTTTCGGATATTTTCGGATATTTTCGGATATTTTCGGATATTTTCGGATATTTTCGGATATTTTCGGATATTTTCGGATATTTTCGGATATTTCGGATATTTTCGGATATTTTCGGATATTTTCGGATATTTTCGGATATTTTCGGATATTTTCGGATATTTTCGGATATTTTCGGATATTTTCGGATATTTTCGGATATTTTCGGATATTTTCGGATATTTTCGGATATTTCGGATATTTTCGGATATTTTCGGATATTTTCGGATATTTTCGGATATTTTCGGATATTTTCGGATATTTTCGGATATTTTCGGATATTTTCGGATATTTTCGGATATTTTCGGATATTTCGGATATTTTCGGATATTTTCGGATATTTTCGGATATTTTCGGATATTTTCGGATATTTTCGGATATTTTCGGATATTTTCGGATATTTTCGGATATTTTCGGATATTTTCGGATATTTTCGGATATTTTCGGATATTTTCGGATATTTTCGGATATTTTCGGATATTTTCGGATATTTTCGGATATTTTCGGATATTTTCGGATATTTCGGATATTTTCGGATATTTTCGGATATTTTCGGATATTTTCGGATATTTCGGATATTTTCGGATATTTTCGGATATTTTCGGATATTTTCGGATATTTTCGGATATTTTCGGATATTTTCGGATATTTCGGATATTTTCGGATATTTTCGGATATTTTCGGATATTTCGGATATTTTCGGATATTTTCGGATATTTTCGGATATTTCGGATATTTTCGGATATTTTCGGATATTTTCGGATATTTCGGATATTTTCGGATATTTTCGGATATTTTCGGATATTTTCGGATATTTTCGGATATTTTCGGATATTTTCGGATATCCGAAATATCCGAAATTTTCAAAAATCACTATCCGAATCCGAAATTTCGGATATCCGAAGTTCGGATATCCGAAATTTCGGATATCCGACTTTTCGGATAAAATCGGATCGGATTTTCGGATAACGGATTCGGATACGGATAGTTTTGAACACCCCTAAAGTTAAGTATAAGTCCACTGGTGAGGTTGAAAGGTTTAAAGCTAGGTTGGTAGCCAAAGGTTATAATCAAAGAGTAGGTATTGATTATGATGAAACATTTTCTCCTGTTGTTAAGATAGTAACTGTTAGATGTTTGATTAATATTGCTATTAACAAAGGTTGGCCTTTATTTCAACTTGATGTTAACAATGCTTTTCTATATGGCAATTTGAATGAAGATGTTTATATGTCTCTCCCTCCAGGATATTTTTCTGAAAATGATAATAGGGTTTGCAAACTAAAGAAGTCACTGTATGGGCTTAAACAAGCTCCAAGACAGTGGAATGAAAAATTGTGCAATACTTTGTTGCAAAATGGTTTTAAACAGAGTAAAAGTGATTATTCTTTGTTTATTAAAGATGATAAAGGTGTTTTTATTGTTCTCCTTGTCTATGTTGATGACAGAGTTATTACATGGGACAATATTAATGAGATTAACAAAGTTAAAACCTTTCTAAAAACAAAATTTTCATCAAAGATCTTGGTGAGTTAAAATATTTTTTGGGAATTGAGGTTTTGAAAACTGATGAAGGTATATGTCTTTCTCAAAGAAAGTATGCTCTTGAATTATTGGCTGAGTATGGCATGCTTGCATGCAAACCAGCCAAAACTCCTATTGAATCTAAGTTGGTTATCACCAATTCTCCTTTGAATGATGATGACAAACTTATTGAAAATGTCACTGATTATCAAAGATTATTGGGTAAATTAATTTATCTTACCCATACCAAACCTGATATATCATATGTTGTTCAGTGTTTGAGTCAGTTTATGCATTCTCCTTATAATTCTCATTTGAAACTTGCTTTTAGAATTTTAAGGTATATTAAGAATAGTCCAGGAAAGGGTGTTTTATTTCTAAATGTCCTCATATGAACATATCTGGATACACTGACTCAGACTGGGCTAAATGCAAAGTTACAATGAGAAGTGTGACTGGATATGCAGTGTATATGGGTGACTCTCTTGTTTCCTGGAAAAACAAAAAAAAAAAAAAAAAAAAAAAAAAAAAAAAAAAAAAAAAAAAAAAAAAAAAAAAAAAAAAAAAAAAAAAAAAAAAAAAAAAAAAAAAAAAAAAAAAAAAAAAAAAAAAAAAAAAAAAAAAAAAAAAAAAAAAAAAAAAAAAAAAAAAAAAAAAAAAAAAAAAAAAAAAAAAAAAAAAAAAAAAAAAAAAAAAAAAAAAAAAAAAAAAAAAAAAAAAAAAAAAAAAAAAAAAAAAAAAAAAAAAAAAAAAAAAAAAAAAAAAAAAAAAAAAAAAAAAAAAAAAAAAAAAAAAAAAAAAAAAAAAAAAAAAAAAAAAAAAAAAAAAAAAAAAAAAAAAAAAAAAAAAAAAAAAAAAAAAAAAAAAAAAAAAAAAAAAAAAAAAAAAAAAAAAAAAAAAAAAAAAAAAAAAAAAAAAAAAAAAAAAAAAAAAAAAAAAAAAAAAAAAAAAAAAAAAAAAAAAAAAAAAAAAAAAAAAAAAAAAAAAAAAAAAAAAAAAAAAAAAAAAAAAAAAAAAAAAAAAAAAAAAAAAAAAAAAAAAAAAAAAAAAAAAAAAAAAAAAAAAAAAAAAAAAAAAAAAAAAAAAAAAAAAAAAAAAAAAAAAAAAAAAAAAAAAAAAAAAAAAAAAAAAAAAAAAAAAAAAAAAAAAAAAAAAAAAAAAAAAAAAAAAAAAAAAAAAAAAAAAAAAAAAAAAAAAAAAAAAAAAAAAAAAAAAAAAAAAAAAAAAAAAAAAAAAAAAAAAAAAAAAAAAAAAAAAAAAAAAAAAAAAAAAAAAAAAAAAAAAAAAAAAAAAAAAAAAAAAAAAAAAAAAAAAAAAAAAAAAAAAAAAAAAAAAAAAAAAAAAAAAAAAAAAAAAAAAAAAAAAAAAAAAAAAAAAAAAAAAAAAAAAAAAAAAAAAAAAAAAAAAAAAAAAAAAAAAAAAAAAAAAAAAAAAAAAAAAAAAAAAAAAAAAAAAAAAAAAAAAAAAAAAAAAAAAAAAAAAAAAAAAAAAAAAAAAAAAAAAAAAAAAAAAAAAAAAAAAAAAAGAAAAAAAGAAAAAGATCTTTAATAAACTCGTTTTTATGAGCATACTTGTTGCATTTTTTTTTTTTTTTTTTTTTTTTTTTTTTTTTTTTTTTTTTTTTTTTTTTTTTTTTTTTTTTTTTTTTTTTTTTTTTTTTTTTTTTTTTTTTTTTTTTTTTTTTTTTTTTTTTTTTTTTTTTTTTTTTTTTTTTTTTTTTTTTTTTTTTTTTTTTTTTTTTTTTTTTTTTTTTTTTTTTTTTTTTTTTTTTTTTTTTTTTTTTTTTTTTTTTTTTTTTTTTTTTTTTTTTTTTTTTTTTTTTTTTTTTTTTTTTTTTTTTTTTTTTTTTTTTTTTTTTTTTTTTTTTTTTTTTTTTTTTTTTTTTTTTTTTTTTTTTTTTTTTTTTTTTTTTTTTTTTTTTTTTTTTTTTTTTTTTTTTTTTTTTTTTTTTTTTTTTTTTTTTTTTTTTTTTTTTTTTTTTTTTTTTTTTTTTTTTTTTTTTTTTTTTTTTTTTTTTTTTTTTTTTTTTTTTTTTTTTTTTTTTTTTTTTTTTTTTTTTTTTTTTTTTTTTTTTTTTTTTTTTTTTTTTTTTTTTTTTTTTTTTTTTTTTTTTTTTTTTTTTTTTTTTTTTTTTTTTTTTTTTTTTTTTTTTTTTTTTTTTTTTTTTTTTTTTTTTTTTTTTTTTTTTTTTTTTTTTTTTTTTTTTTTTTTTTTTTTTTTTTTTTTTTTTTTTTTTTTTTTTTTTTTTTTTTTTTTTTTTTTTTTTTTTTTTTTTTTTTTTTTTTTTTTTTTTTTTTTTTTTTTTTTTTTTTTTTTTTTTTTTTTTTTTTTTTTTTTTTTTTTTTTTTTTTTTTTTTTTTTTTTTTTTTTTTTTTTTTTTTTTTTTTTTTTTTTTTTTTTTTTTTTTTTTTTTTTTTTTTTTTTTTTTTTTTTTTTTTTTTTTTTTTTTTTTTTTTTTTTTTTTTTTTTTTTTTTTTTTTTTTTTTTTTTTTTTTTTTTTTTTTTTTTTTTTTTTTTTTTTTTTTTTTTTTTTTTTTTTTTTTTTTTTTTTTTTTTTTTTTTTTTTTTTTTTTTTTTTTTTTTTTTTTTTTTTTTTTTTTTTTTTTTTTTTTTTTTTTTTTTTTTTTTTTTTTTTTTTTTTTTTTTTTTTTTTTTTTTTTTTTTTTTTTTTTTTTTTTTTTTTTTTTTTTTTTTTTTTTTTTTTTTTTTTTTTTTTTTTTTTTTTTTTTTTTTTTTTTTTTTTTTTTTTTTTTTTTTTTTTTTTTTTTTTTTTTTTTTTTTTTTTTTTTTTTTTTTTTTTTTTTTTTTTTTTTTTTTTTTTTTTTTTTTTTTTTTTTTTTTTTTTTTTTTTTTTTTTTTTTTTTTTTTTTTTTTTTTTTTTTTTTTTTTTTTTTTTTTTTTTTTTTTTTTTTTTTTTTTTTTTTTTTTTTTTTTTTTTTTTTTTTTTTTTTTTTTTTTTTTTTTTTTTTTTTTTTTTTTTTTTTTTTTTTTTTTTTTTTTTTTTTTTTTTTTTTTTTTTTTTTTTTTTTTTTTCTTTTTTTTTTTTAACTTTTGAAATTTCCTTTTAATTTTTTTTAATTCATACCTCTATTTATACCCAACATAAACAACCATTTCATTCCACAACAAATATTTCAACTCTTTTATATCTTTCATTTTATTCAAACATCAACACAAAATGCCGATACGTGTGTGGAGTGAATCAGAAAATATCTTGTTGTCATGATGTTGGATGTTAAGGTTACCTAACCCCAATACCGGTAGATGTGAAATGAGTAACCCCAGCGAAAATTTTTGGAACGACATTACTGAGTTGTTCAAAGGGACACGACAGAAGGAACACGCAGCAAAAATGAACTAGTATCCCACTTTCACAAAATCCGAAAGGAATGTAAGTACTTTCAGGCAATCTATATGAGGTTGACTGATGAGCGTATTTACGCGAGCATCACTGATGAGCGTCTTTATGCGACGGCGCATCAGCGGTACCTAGAGAAGTATGGAAGGAGGTTCAATTACGAGTCGTGCTTTAGAGAGCTTATCATGCTTGCTTCATTTTAAATAAGTGTTTGAGTGTTTTAAATAAGTGTTTGAGTGTTTTAAATAAGTATTGAGTGTTTTGTATTTTATTTTTTTTAAGTAATGTCTTGTATTTTTTTTAATTAATGAAAAGTTTTATATTATTGTAAAGAGAAAATTACATTTTTCGTCCCTCAACTTGGCAAATTTCACAGTTTTGACCCTAAAGTGAATTAATTACAAAAAAACCCCTAAAGTTGGTCGTTTTTTTCATTTTACACTCCGCGACCTAACGGAGTTAGATTTTGGCCGTTAACCCTTACACGTGCCAAACACGTGAGGGCATTTCTGTCATTTTCACCTTTAAGACCAAAAATGAAAAAATATACAACTTTAGGGACCAAAAGTGAAAACATATACAACTTTAGGGACCAAAAACGTAAAATAATTAAAATTTGGAAAAATGAACTTTTATATTACACATGTCCTTTCCAACTCTCATCTTCTTCTTCCTTCATCATCATCATTCATCCAAAAACCCAAAATTTACAACTCCCATCTTTTTCTTCCTTCATTATCCTCATTCATCCCAAAACCCAAAATTTACATCTGATCTTAATAAAACTCATTTACAACAACTATAATCCTACAAATGCTAACAAACATCAACTATATAAATATGTATCTATTAGTTTTATATATTTATAGATTAAAAAAAAATACAAAAACTCAAACATACACTACAACCACCACCAAACTCCGGCCACCATTACCACCACCAAATTCTGGCCACCGTGAGCACAACAGTCATCGTTATGCTCATCCTTCATCGCCACCATATCTACCTATTACCACCACCACTATATACAGTGGCGGACGTATAGCTTAGGCAGGGTATACATTTGCATACCGTTTGACCATCCAAATTAGTGTAAAAAATTTAAATTGAGTTTTCTTTTGTAAATTTTTTATATAGAATGCATGAAAAAAAAATTTACATTGAGTTTTCTTATAACGTCATTTTCATTCATTTTCATTGGATATGCATTCTATATAAAAAATTTACAAAAGAAAACTCAATTTAAATTTTTTACACTAATTTGGATGGTCAAACGGTATGCAAATGTATACCCTGCCTAAGCTATACGTCCGCCACTGTATATAGTGGTGGTGGTAATAGGTAGATATGGTGGCGATGAAGGATGAGCATAACGATGACTGTTGTGCTCACGGTGGCCAGAATTTGGTGGTGGTAATGGTGGCCGGAGTTTGGTGGTGGTTGTAGTGTATGTTTGAGTTTTTGTATTTTTTTTTTAATCTATAAATATATAAAACTAATAGATACATATTTATATAGTTGATGTTTGTTAGCATTTGTAGGATTATAGTTGTTGTAAATGAGTTTTATTAAGATCAGATGTAAATTTTGGGTTTTGGGATGAATGAGGATAATGAAGGAAGAAAAAGATGGGAGTTGTAAATTTTGGGTTTTTGGATGAATGATGATGATGAAGGAAGAAGAAGATGAGAGTTGGAAAGGACATGTGTAATATAAAAGTTCATTTTTCCAAATTTTAATTATTTTACGTTTTTGGTCCCTAAAGTTGTATATGTTTTCACTTTTGGTCCCTAAAGTTGCATATTTTTTCATTTTTGGTCTTAAAGGTGAAAATGACAGAAATGCCCTCACGTGTTTGGCACGTGTAAGGGTTAACGGCCAAAATCTAACTCCGTTAGGTCGCGGAGTGTAAAATGAAAAAAACGACCAACTTTAGGGGTTTTTTTGTAATTAATTCACTTTAGGGTCAAAATTTTCTCTATTGTAAATATTAATATTATTAGAATGTTATATATGTTGTATTTTAAAATGTTTAAAATTAAATAAATAGTGGGTCCTAGAATAGTCTTGGCATTGTGGGTGTTTTGGGGATTAGTCATTGGTTAGTCTTTGTGCTGATGTGGTGCTGACATGGACTAGTCCTTGGAGGATGAGTGAAGGGCACTGTGAGTGCTCTAATGTAATAGTTTTCAAGTTCAAGTTGAATTCAGACAAAAAAATCATTGCTCAATTAGTTTCACAAGTTGAATTATAAAAGTTAATATTCAGTTCAATTCATTCGAAAGATAGTGTAGTTATTTCAATTGAACCAACGAGTATCAAATGAGTCCAACGAGATTTAACTGGAAAGAGTTTATGATCTTTTATGTTGTCAAATATTTATTATTGTAAATAAGTATTTAAGTTTATAGTTAACGTGTAGTAAAATAATTTTCATTTTTTCAACCATCTCATATAGCTTTTTTTTTATTGGTAAGTGATTCTTTTACTACCTCTTTTACTTCTCTTACTACAAACAATTTAATATGACATTTCTACCCTTACTAATAACTTTAGGGTTTTGTTAGTGACAGCCTGTCATTATCATTTTCCATAACTTTATAACCTTATTTTCTATAACTTTCACTTCTCTTACTACAAACAATTTAATATGACATTTCTACCCTTACTAATAACTTTATAACCTTATTTCCCATAACTTTCTTTTACGCTCTACTCTCACGTAACTCTTTCCCCCTATACTTTTTCTTTATTAAATGAATAAATTCTACCATCTTTAAGGCATATGTTCAAAACCAGAGTAGACAAAAAGAAATATGAAATTATGAATCGAAAAGTCTATTAAATCTTCACCAAACACAATGCATATTTCTATAAGGTTCATCTCCAGTAAGCAATTCCCACACTCACAATCCCAAATGAGTAAACATAAAATTTTATACGGTAAACATCAATCTAGATTCGCATACTAAAAAATATATGGTATTGCATGTAATAAACAACAATATATTGCAAAGAAATAATTAACAGGCAAGGGAGTTATTTTTATAATTTGATGCTTGGTATGTACCTTTTTTGTTACCAATATAATTTCTAATTTATAGAATAATATTAAAAAGAAAAAGAAATATCCAATTAACATTTAACGGCAGTCGAAAATGAGTAAAATATTTCTCAATTGCAACAGTGAACAAGGCTTCATCATATCTTTAATTTCAAATTTATTATGTGTTGATTTTAATGTTGCTGACACTAGCAAAAAGAAAGAAGTGAGAAAGTGTTTGGGACTCTTGAATTAATAAACGGAAAACTGAAGGTTATAAGTAAATTTTTTGATAAGGGCAAAAAAGTCATATTAAGTAGTTTGTAGTAAGAGAAGTAAACAGAATAAAAAAAAAAAAAAAAAAAAAAAAAAAAAAAAAAAAAAAAAAAAAAAAAAAAAAAAAAAAAAAAAAAAAAAAAAAAAAAAAAAAAAAAAAAAAAAAAAAAAAAAAAAAAAAAAAAAAAAAAAAAAAAAAAAAAAAAAAAAAAAAAAAAAAAAAAAAAAAAAAAAAAAAAAAAAAAAAAAAAAAAAAAAAAAAATTATCGTGAAGAATAAAAAAAAAAAAAAAAAAAAAACATACACAAAAACAACTAATGATTACTTGTAAGAAAAATAAACAAAACCTCAAAACGAAAACAAAAAACAAAAAAAAAAAAAGCAAATATATGACATAATGTCCTGAAATGATACAATAAGACCAGAAAAATAGTTGACAAATAATACAATGTTTATATTAACAAAAAAAATTGTCAATATAAATAAAAAGCATGTAGAAAATGGTTATACTAAAAAAAATCAATATAAATAATCAACATTATTGTAACAGAACGAATGAAAATAATACAAACCAAATGTTTAAAAATATTTTGAGGCTTATCATAAAGTTGTAAAGTTTAGAGGTAAGAAAAAAGCAAGCAAACTAAAGAATAACCCCAAAGGTAAAAACATAAATAAGTGAAATTTGTTTGATTAAAACATGAAAACTTAAAAGTTTGGTGTCGAAAAATTGAAAACGCTAACTTTGATGGATGATAAATATTAAAAGATAGTCATAGTAATTTTAAGGGGGTTAAAATTTAAATTAAAAAGAAAGTAAAGTTTTATTGTAACTCATGTTTATAGACTTGTATATAGATAATTAATTAATACGTATAAGAAAAGAGTACCTAATGTTTTAATACTTGTACTATTAACTACAATGTTTTTGTGAGGGGAGACCACTTTGGTTTTTAGTATATACAAAACATGTTATTGATGGGCTAAAATGTAAAAGATAAAAGTTTTAGGGGGTTAAAAGGTAATGAGGTAAAAGTTGATGGGCTAAAATGTAAAAGATAAAAATTTTAGGGGGTTAAAAGGTTAAGACGTAAAAGTTGATGGGCTAAAAGGTAAAAGGTAAAAACTTTGTAAGGTTAAAAGGTAAAGAGAAAACTTTAGGGGGATAAAAGGTAAAGAGGTAAAAGTTGATGGGCTAAAATATAAAAGGTAAAATCTTTAGGGGGTTAAATGGTAAAGTGTTCAAAGTTGCATGCATGTGTACTTGTACCTTGTGCATATAAACCTGTAAAAAACCACTTGGTTTTTAGTATATAGGGTCAATACCAGATCTAATCACAATTTTCATACACACTCTGTGTCTTTCATGTTATTTTCAATCTTTTTGTCGAACACACAAAGGAAAAACAAACAATTTCACACTCTTTTTTTTTTTTTGGGTTAAGTGCACGGAAATGTAATCAACTAAGGCCGAAAAGTTATTGTGTACATGAACTTACAAAAGGTTTATTGTATACATGAACCCTGCTATTTTTCTATTGTATAACGAAACCGGCTAAAGTCTTGATGTGGGCCGGTTAAGTGCATTAAAATGTAATAAACTATGCCCAAAAAGTTATTGTGTACATGAACTTACAAAAAGTTATTGTGTACATGAACTTACAAAACTTCTATTATTGTGTGCGGTGGTTTGACATCGTTTTTCATCAGTGATTGTGTTTGTTATTCATTTATTTGACATCATCATCATCGAGATATGGAGATCCGATTTTTTTTTTTTTAAATTCTTATGGTTCTAAATTCTGATGAATGTGTGTAGTTAGAACTAGTTTTTTGACCCCAGGGGGACGTTGTCCGGGATCGACACTGCGTCATGCAAGCATTTATACATACAACGGTACCTAAAAGTTTGGACACATAAAATTTACTATAGTTTAGTTAGAAACCTTAATGTAAGAGATAGAGAGTAAAGAAAAAAAAGATTTGATGATTAAAGTTAGAAACCCAAAGTTAATTGATAAAAATTAAAAACTTTAAAACTAAACTATAATTAAGTTTGTATACAAAAAGTTAGACTAAAGTTAAAAAAACCAATAAGTTAAGTGGTACAAATAAGTTAAAAGCGTTAAATTAAGAGATAGAAAGTAGAAAAAAAAATAAAAAAAAGTTGATGATTAAAGTTAAAATCCAAAGTTAATTGATAAAAATTAAAAACTTTAAAAGTAAGTTAAGTGATAAAAATAAGAAACTATAAAAATATACAATCGTAAAAAAAAAAAAAATAAAAAAAAAAAAAAAAATAAAAAATGCAGAAAATGACAAAATAAGAATAAGACAAAATTGCTGACGTCATGCTGACGTCAGCAATTTTGTAAGAATTCACAAGGGTTACCGGCTAAGGGAATAGCAGGTAAAACATGTACTCTATAACCATTTTTTAAGGGTTTATGTATACAATAAACCTTTTGTAAGTTCATGTATACAATAACTTTTCGGCCTTAGTTGATTACATTTCCGTGCACTTAACCCTTTTTACTACATGTATTATCATCTTTTTCGGTAAATAAAAAAAGGACATAAACTGTTGTTGCCGACGATGGTTTCAAATTTATTCACTTACCCAAATTCCTTCTTGTATGCACATGATCATATAATAAATTCATTCACTCACCCAAATTTATTTACCACATAATAACAAAAAGCTTTAGATTTGAAATAAAGTAAATTAAAGAAAAAATAAAATGAGGAAGAGAGACAGATGGAAACCAGCTGAATGAATGAAGAAACAAAAGGATGGCAAGTGTTCATCATCTTAGCTAGAGATAAAGATATGGAACAGAATGAGATAAGAGAGTATCTGCAACTTTCTTCTTAACAGAAGATATTTTTATGTCATTCATGCATAAGAAAGTTGTATGAAGAGCTTTAAAAGAAGTATATTGTACATTACGCATTAAGTATTGTAAAAAGTAGGTTGGTTTTTAGTATTCATGCATAAGAAAGTTGTATGAAGAGCTTTAAAAGAAGTATATTGTACATTACGCATTAAGTATTGTAAAAAGTAGGTTGGTTTTTAGTATTCATGCATAAGAAAGTTGTATGAAGAGCTTTAAAAGAAGTATATTGTACATTACGCATTAAGTATTGTAAAAAGTAGGTTGGTTTTTAGTATATAGGTAAATATGTACCGAACTTTATCAAATAAACACGAAATTCGTACCTTGATGACAATAATAAAATCTCGAGTTTATAATTAAATATGATCATAATAACTTATTTAAATAATTAAATGAAACTCGAGTTCGGCTGTTATACAAGGGTGACACTATAATTATTTTTAAATAAGGTCAACACTATCGTTTATGAAGACAGAGGTCAAAGATTCTATCATCATATTGTTAGCATTTGTAGGATTATATAAAAAAAATTTATAAAAAAAAAAAGAAACGTTAGGAAAAGGGAAAAGACTAACTTACCCTTACGTGTTTGTCACGTGTGAGATTTAACGTCCAAAACGTCTTTTGGCCGCGGTGTAAAATCTGAAAACAATTGACAACTTTAGAGATGAAACATGTAATTTGCTCGCTTTAGAATAATATCCGTAAAAATTATCAATTTGAGGGGAAAAAATGTAATTTACTCTAATTATTTTAATCTATAACTAAAACCTTTTTGAAATTCACAATAGAATTCCGACAACTGGACCAAGCACTCACACTATCTTCCCCAGTCAGTAGTAAGTCAAGTTTCTCCCATTTTGATCAATCATTTTTTATAGTAAATCTCTAATTTTGCTTGCTATTTATATAATTTCAGCTTCATCTTCTTATATTCTATAGATAGATATATAGATACAATCTATACATACATATATAGCTCTCTATATACAGCTGTAAATTATTTTATGTGATTGTTTCATAAATTGTTAAAGTAGTTAGGGTTTTAGTCTCTCTATATATAATATATTATGCACATAAGGTGTTTGTATAAATGCTTCACTGAAATGATCATCATTTAATGTCTATCTTGTATTAGTAGCTAACCACTAGTATTCCAGGGGTGAATTTAAGTGTGATATTATCATATGGATCAAACACGAGCGGACACGAGAGTTCGTTCATCGGGTTCAGAGGAATCAGCATTGGATTTGGAGAAGACTTGTTATAATAGCCAGTCAAACCAGCCGTCTCTTAGTCAGCCGACGCTCCAACCTTATGCGTCGGGTGGACAGCATTCCGAGAGCAACGCTGCATACTTTTCTTGGCCTACGTCGAGTAGATTAAGTGATGCTGCTGAAGAGAGGACGAATTATTTTATAAATTTGCAGAAGGGGGTATTACCTGAATGTATAGGTACGTTACCTAAAGGGCATCAAGCAACGACTTTGCTTGAGTTGATGACTATCCGGGCCTCTCATAGTAAGATCTTGCGGTGTTGTAGTCTTGGTACTGCAATTGGGTTTAGGATTCGTAAAGGCGTGTTGACAGATATACCGGCAATTCTAGTGTTTGTTTCACGGAAGGTTCATAAGCAATGGCTTACCCCAATTCAGTGTCTGCCGACTATACTGGAGGTAAAGATTGCACTATTTGTTTATTTATGGATTGGTATGAGTCTTTACATGCTTATTTTTTGTTGGTTAATCTTTATATAATCCAACAGGGACCAGGGAGTGTGTGGTGTGATGTGGATGTTGTCGAATTTTCATACTTTGGTACACCCGAACGAACAATCAAGGAACAGTTGTACACGGAGATTGTAGATGACCTCCGTGGAAGTGGCTCATGTATAGGTTCAGGCTCTCAGGTATTATTAGATTCTATAAAATTGTTAGTCATAGGACTTGATTGAAGTGTGACCCACCACTCTTATAGTATTTTTGATATCTTTTTCGCGAAAGAATATATATGCAATGGCTGGTTTATTGTTGATATGATAGGTAAAAAGTTATATTTGCTTAGATTCTATGTCATTTATATCTTTATGTTGGACATGCATATACTGAAAGATGCCACCTTTTCTGTATGTTAGGTAGCAAGTCAAGAGACATATGGGACATTGGGGGCTATTGTGAGAAGCCAAACAGGCAACCGGCAAGTTGGTTTTCTCACAAACCGCCATGTTGCTGTTAATCTAGATTATCCAAATCAGAAGATGTTTCATCCTTTACCACCGACACTTGGACCTGGTATATATCTTGGTGCAGTGGAGAGAGCTACTTCATTTATCCCAGATGACCTTTGGTATGGCATCTTTGCGGGCGTTAACCCAGGTTAGCCCTTTATAAACGTTCTGGTGGTTATTACTTGCCAACTTTTGCAATTATTAAACTGTTTATAAGATGCATCAGCACATTTAGTTTCTAAAATGTGTAGCACCATTGAAATGGTACAACTCAACTGAAATGATGCTCATTATTCAACTAGCTAGAATACTCCAATTTAAGTATTAACATATCAGTACAATATATATTTTAGTTTTTAAAAGTATAGTATTGTGTCTGTACTCTGTACACACGCTTTTGTATATGCACATGTATGTTGATACAATAATAAGAACTGCACAACAAACCTGTGTTCTTTAAACAGTTTAGAAGATTTCTGATCGATTACTTGGTGTAGCCATTTTCTTTATCAATGAAGAGTTTTTGATGCTCTCTCTAAATCTCTAATGGCCACCTGTTCTTTCTCTAATCTTTACTTGTCAACCAAAATGTGATACTGTAGCTGCAAACAGAATTTGTTGGTTAAATGACTAACACATTTGGATAGTCTGTTATAAACTAATAATAGTGCTGCTTCTTTTTTTATTTGGGCTGTTAATTGATGCAAAGGTAAAATTTTAGATTCTCTTTTATACTTGGATTCTATAGAAACTTTTATCGTATAATAAATCCTGTTTTTGGAATATTATTTACCAAGTTTACGCATACATAGTTGAACTCACAGCTATTAGACTCTCGTATAATATATCAGATTTGGTTTACATGCAGAGACATTTGTGAGAGCCGATGGGGCATTCATCCCTTTCAGTGAAGATTTTGACTTAGATACTGTTACTACATCTGTAAAAGATGTTGGAGAGATTGGAGATGTGAAAATTATTGATTTGCAATCTCCGATCAACAGTATTATTGGTAAGAAAGTGATGAAAGTTGGAAGGAGTTCTGGGTTGACTAAAGGGACAGTCTTGGCTTATGCTCTTGAATATAATGACGAAAAAGGGATTTGCTTCTTTACTGATTTTCTTGTTGTTGGAGAGAACCAACAAACGTTTGACCTAGAAGGTGATAGTGGAAGTCTCATTGTCTTGAAAGCTGAAAACGAGGAGAAACCAAGACCCATTGGGATCATATGGGGTGGAACCGCCAATAGGGGCCGACTTAAACTTAAAGTTGGTCAACCTCCAGAGAATTGGACTAGCGGTGTTGATCTTGGACGTCTACTCAATCTTCTTGAACTTGATCTTATAACCACGGCTGATGCCCTAAATGGTTTGTGCTCTCACTCAGCTTATTTCATGTTCTCTGTTGTTTCTTCATCTTTGCTTGTTATGTTGAACAAAGGCTCAATGCTATGTTTGCTCATGTTACAAGAAGATGTTTTCAAACTTGTGCCGTAAGGGCACTCGTTTTGGAGTGTTTAATGAACTTAATGTTTCCTAATAAAATTTCAAAATGCAATTAATAAGGAAACTTTGAGCTTATTAAACACGTTTAACAAATGCCTTTTAAGAGCAAGGTGGATTAATTGAAGATGTCAAAATAGTATATTTTGACAAACGGGGCCCTTTTTAGGTGGTTCCATTTTTGGCAGGTTGACCATAACAAAATCGATCATAAACTATTTATGATACCTTCCTAAACAAGCACATGAAGATCAGAACGTTCTGATTTTGCTTGATTTTTATATGAAATAAACATTAAAAAAACCGAAGTTTCTGGTAAAAGAAACTGGATAGGTTTAATTGGATTCCCTGGTTAAGGTACTTTTTAGCTTAATAGTCGGGCCAAAATGCACTAGCCATTTTGCCTCAATGTTCAAGGCATTTTGCCTTAAGCTTTGTCATGCTCTCACGGCCTTTTTAAGTTGGGCTTGTTTTATTCCGTCCTATTTCATGACACTTTTTTGTGATTATGTTGGTAGATGCGGTACAAGAACAATTAGCTGCATCAGGAACTGTGGTGGGTTCGACAGGTGAGAATTTATCACCCCCGGAAATAGTGCTTCCTAAAGATAAAGCAGAGCCATTGGGACTTAACATCCAACAGCATATCCCTTCGGAAGATGGGCCAGGAACAGGTGTTGGTGGTCCGGATATCAATTTGTCCCCTACAGAAAATGCAGCCAATTTGGAAGATGGGGCTAATTTGGGCCCAAGTATTGAACATCAGTTCATTCCAAGCTTCAATGGGCATTCACCACTGCACAGAAATGAGCGGCGGTGCAGGGCGGAGTCTGAGAATTTAAGTGCTTTGAAAAGTGCGACGGGTGAGGATCTTGGTTTTGGACTGCATTTGGGGGATAATGAGCCCAAGAGAAGGCGGTCTGATCCTTCGTCACCAAGTATGGATGAAGAAGCTAAATGAGGTTGTCGTAAGCCAGTGTACAAACCTTTGCAGGTGCGTATGTAAATTATGGTTTATAAACCTTTCATGTGTTGGACTGGTTAAAGATGACGATGTATTTTGTTGTATGCAAAGCTTTAAGCTGTGAGTTATGACAAGTCTTTAAATCAGTGAGATTATGTTTGTTCTATGTTATACTCGGTGCAGAAGTAACGATATGTTCAAAGTATAAATATACTTATAAACCCAACTATCGCAGCCTCGTTTACTTGTAAACATTACAGGTTGAACAGGTCTAAACTAATACTAATATAGCTGTTGTGATTTGAACCTAGCAGCAGCCGTTTTTGGCTATATAGTATGTTCAACAGATTTATGTCGAGTTAAATGTGTAAGCTGTCTGTGTTTGGAGCCCTGGTGGTCCTTGAAACCGTTCAAAAATTCATATAAATGACAACCGGTAGCAGTTCATTGACAAATTGTTGATACATAGAAACAAAAATCACTTGCAGAAACCAGAACTTACAAAAGAACTCTATTTTGTTGCTAGCATGTAATCTCAATTAAACAAACACTTTTATAAGAAACATAAACACTCAACAAGAATAATAAATCATGGTGATCTTCCACAGGATGTTCTTATAACTTAAAAGCAGGCATCCAACACGCAACAACAACATAGTGCAGCGCAACTGCAAACAACGTAAAAAAAACAAAAATTGAATTATTGAGCTGAAACAATCAGATAGAATGTAGTAAAAGGCATATGGTATTGCTGGTAATTACCATCCTTTCCAGAAACCATCACCCCTGCTCTGAGTGTGCATGGGAACTTGATTTTCAGGGACATCGGTTGTTGGGTATCCAACCGGTGGTGGTGGCATTGGTCCTTGTTTCTCCATTGGAGGAGGATAGGCAACTGCAAAAAAATTTCATGAATTCCCAAACCGATAGAAAGAAATCATAATCTTGCATAAGTTAGTGAATTATGGAGATCAAATCAAACTCACCAGGGATCTCTTGTTGATTGTTGCGGCTCATGGCTAGCTAACTCCGGATATAGATAGAAGGACTGTCTTAGAAGCTAAGTGAGTATGGGTGTGTATATATAGAAATGGAAATAGAAGAATAAAGAGTCGTACAATATATAGCTGGGCCGGCAGAATATATAATGAATACAACACAAAAACAAGAGACTAACATGCTTTTTTATGATGCCAATTCTCAACTTTCTCTTTTCCATGAATAAATCAAAGAATGTGACAGTTGGGTTTTGTTAACCAAAAAGATTAAAAGAAAGTTGTTTTTGATGTGATGTACTTGTATAAATCCATATTCGTTTCATAAACATAACAGGTTAACCTTGAAATTTTGAAGTTGCATAATGTTTTCAATCTCGTTTATTTGGAAAAGCATAACTTTTTTCTCACATATATCTTGCACATGCGTACAACTATACAAGATTATTACGTACAAAATAAAGGAGTTTTGATTCATATGCTAGTAATGCTACCATTAATATAATGTTTGTATATAGTTTACTGTAAATTTCATATAAAAGTAATATACATCACACCTAGCTATGCATTAATATTATGTACAGTTTATTATGTTAGAAATTGACTACAATAACAATTCATCTCACATGAATTTTGCATTGGGATAATATGTATTTTAGTGTTATTGTTTTGACTGCAAAATCAATAACTTTCTTTAGAGAGGATTTCGAATATGTCTGTGTTTTTCAAACTATCCCACCAATGATAAGAAATATGAGACGATTTTAACTACCTTGAACTTCCTTTAGAATGTATTAGGATGACTGTTATAGGCACAACAAATTATCACTGATGGTACCATCACAAGTGGCGCTTCTTCTAGACCGCACAACTGGGTGTATTTTGGTCACGGACACACATTGATTTATACAAGCGTGCATTTTGTACCTCCTAACCTGTATAAAGTATAATGACCATTAAGTTAAAATAACAACATAACGTATTATATTTGATATAAGAAACACTTAAGATAATTCAATGAAAAATGTATCATATTTAACTCTTGTAAATAGTTATTCACCTGTCGTAGTTTTGTTTTTTATTTAACTAATGCCTAGAATCAGGCATGAACTCAAGACCTTCGATCACGACCATAAGGTTTTGAAAAGCTACCAAAATCGGTAACACAAGAGCCATACATTGGGAAACTAAGATTGAAAGTGACTCGTAATATATATCAATTTTTTTAACACTAGAATTATATCAACGCAAAGTAACGATAATGATCACATTGTTACGATTTTTAGCAGTTTCCAGATATTTTTTTGCTGTTTTCAAGTGTTTTTTTACTTTTAACAGCTTCCATTTCTCATTTAGTTTAAATATGACTTTATAAGTTTCATTGTTAAAAAAATAATTGCAAGACTTTAGAGTTAGCTATATTGACTATTATTTCATATTTTTAGATATGTAACACCAATAAAAAAACACAATGTTTTTTGAAAAATATTTAGGTTGCGTGCATTTCTCAAACTCATAGCTCGGACTAGTAGCTCCACTGCAGGAGCCCTAAGTTACACTAACCATATTAACATTTGCAAATATTTGCTTCATTTATATTCTATGTCAAACATTAGCTTTTTTGTAATTGACATATTCTTGTCTAACAAAGTAACAAGTTTTCGTCATTAATTTTTACTTAAAAGATATGTCCTTTTGATATAACTTACAGGCTTACGGCAAAAACCGATTTTTGTATCTTGTCATACTAAATCATGCATTACTTAAAGAATCGATTCCAAAGCTTTTAGTGGATCAATTAATAACCTGTAAATTCGAAAGTTAATTAGTTAAAGCCACTTTATAAGATGGAAAGTATGGATATCACATGCGATAGAATATCTCAATCTGTCTAAATCCATTTCTATATCATTTTCAATTTTATAAAGCAGACGTAAATCTCTATTCCTTACATACATATATGTTTTAACAGTCATATACTAAAGATTGATGATATATACACTTTTCAACAACTGAGTGATCAAACGCGGTTCTTGACTTTGGGACTATAAAGTTTCGTATCTTCATCTTTTAGTTAAATAAAACATACTTGCAATTTACTCACAAATCGAAATATCTTATTGATGCTTTGTTCGCTATTCAAGCTCATTAAAAATTAATTAGAATGGGTTAATAGCCCAACGGTAAGGAAGTCGCTCTGTGAGAGCTTGGATATTGAGAGACCAAGTCTAAAGGGACAAAGTTTTCTCCTAATATGTTGTATCGTGCTTTTGGGTAAACTATTAGGGGCTTTTCCTCCGACGTACTAAGTATTGGATGAGGAGTGATAGCAACAACCTTCTCAATTGGATCGAAACACCCGAACGAAAAGTTATTATCAGAATTGCAACGAACCTCCACAAGTTACAGACTCACCACTTGAGAGTTTCGAAAGGCAGAAAATCTAATATGCGTTCTTGATACAGTTACACCACAAAAACTAACAATATTAGCTTCCAAGATCACCTCCTAATTACTGACAATAATTAAGATAGCAATGGAAATAGAATTCTCAAAGAGAATGAAATCTTAAAATATAACCGTCTGCCTTTTTCCTTTCTGAACGAGTACATAAATAAATAAAAAGGGAAATAACTGCAAACAAAAGACACTCCCACGTTCCTATTTGTGTGGTTCTAGAAAACAACTTCCACTTGACCACTTGAGTACTATTTAATTAAAAAAGAAATAACAACGAAATGAAAATAAATACTAAATGTAGACCAGACATTTATTTTTAGCTTCAATTGGTGACATGCTCTAACTGGACCAGGAGATTAAATTCTGGTTGGGCTTGGGTTGCTGGATGGGCCCGTGAGTCCCTATCATCCTCTCCCGCTTTTTCGGAAAAGTTTGCCCTCAAACTTGACATGGGTTCATAAATATCAAAATATGGCTGGAAACCATTGAAGGTAGCTGACACCCCATAAGTACCTGGCTGATGAAGCTTGTATACATTGTCTATAACTTTGGCTAAAACTTTGAAAGGACCACCGGGATCAAAACGAGGATGCAAATCAGCTCCAACATTCAAAGCATGAAATTCAGCTTTAGACTCTTCTAGCAAATATGAAAAAACTAATATAGATATAGTAAACTCCCAGCTACATCAAAAACAGGCTGTAATAAATGGTTAACAAGTGGTTGTGGTGTTAATATGAATTTAGCTACCACATCATCATTCAAACTCACTAAACAGAGCTTCTTAACAGCCTCATTATGAAATTGCCCAACTCTCACTAATGCATCTAGTGAACGTGGTGGTTTAGTTGTTTGAGTAGTGTGTGATATAGGAGTAATAACAACCTTTCGACCATTGTAAATGAATGTATGCATCATAGATCACTCGGCGATCAAACTGCCACAGACGTCTAAGCAGCACTTGGCAAGCGTCCATTGGGAGGACGTCGCACCAAATTTTATCACTATATGATCTACCAATACTTAAAGAAAGAAGGACACGCTAAGAAACGTGAATACCTTTCCCTTGATTGAGCCAGTGAATCTTGTACGGCGAGGAGTGTGGTTCGGTGGGCAAATTCAGCTTGTTAACCATGGTTTCAGAGGCGTGATGAGTGTCAATTTTGTGATTATTTCCCCTATCGTTAGGCCGTGTTTTAATGTCTAATTGAGTTTATATATGTGAACTTATGATACTTAATGAGATTTACAATTAACACAGGTTCACAGATAATGTCGCATATTGGACTCAACTAGATGAGGCGTGACTGCAACATATGATATGGACTAATAAATTTAAGTCCAAGGTGGTGGTGTCTCGTGGACTAGCCCAAGCAGAAGAGAGAAAGAAATGGGCTTATGCCCTTGTCCACGTGAAGTAGCAGCAGCCCATTTGGGCCTTGTCTTGCGTGAACCCAGAAGAAAGAAACAAGAAACAAGTGGGTCCAGCTCACTGTCCGTCCGGCCCAGAAGAAGAAAAAGAGGGCACGACCCCTTTGTTTTGTACGCAGTCCTGATCGAAAAGGAGCAAGAGCAAGGCGAAACAAGCAATATTGAAGAATCTGACGTCGTTTCGGAGGAACCAGAGCCGTTGGTCCTGCAGACCAGAGCCGCTGGCGACCACCAGCGCCGCTGGAAGCCTTCTCCCAGCGCCGCTGGAAGCCCCGACAGCAGCCCAGATTCACGCGATTTATCATTTTAGCTCGTTTTCAAGGTGCCGATGAAGCCCAAATCGCTAGTAATTGCAAAATCAATCAAGATGAGGCTATTTCAAGCACCGAGGAGGAGACGATCTTCAAGAAGTCGAGAACAAATAAGAGCATGTAGTCCTGAAACAAGAGGAGCCGAATAAAGGGAGTCACGTTGATCAAGGTGAAGCACCACATCCGGAACGAAACAAGAGGAAACTTGTTGATGTGGATATCGTTTCCTCAACTGATGGAGAAGTGCAGGTCATACGGGAGCCGAACGGAGAAGAAACGGACAAAATCGAAAAGTCAGACGCTGTTATGGAAGAACCAGCACCGCTGGTGACCACCACCAGCGCCGCTGGCAGCTCCAGTTCGCGCGAAAACTCGTTCTTTGTTCCACCGTTGAATGCCGATGACGCCCAACACTCTTATAAATGTTGTTAGGTCTAGTTTTGGTGAAAACTGGAGAGTCTCCAGCTACATCTGGAGACCAGAAGATTTGTCCAGAAATATTAGAAGTCCAGTGACCAGTGTACAGTTGATGCCACTAAAGCTTCACTCCAGTTGAGATCTGATCAAGAACTGAAGACATTCCAGTTGAAGTCGAAGATAACAAGTGGAAGATAGAAAACATACATGGCAGCGAAGCCAGTGGATGTTTTACCCAGATCAAGACTGGAGAGCATCAGTGTAAAGTACTTACAAAGCTTTACACTAATAACGAGGAAGACCTTTTTGCTTTATGTACTATTATCCGGACAATAGCATTTGTCTATGATTAAAGTACAAAAGTGCATAAAGCAGGTTGGATAAAGTGACTTTATGTCTTACTTTATCAAGCATTTCAAAGGAATTTAATACACTTCCTTAAATGCTCTCAACCACTTGAGTGGTTCTAGAAAACAACTTCCACTTGACCACTTGAGTACTATTTAATTAAAAAAGAAATAACAACGAAATGAAAATAAATACTAAATGTAGACCAGACATTTATTTTTAGCTTCAATTGGTGACATGCTCTAACTGGACCAGGAGATTAAATTCTGGTTGGGCTTGGGTTGCTGGATGCAACCGACATCAACACAAATATACATAGTTTAAGAAGCTGCTCACAATTAATAACGCAGCACACATTAATTGTCCTAGGGTTCATTAATTACTAGGTCAAATTGATTAGAGAAGAAACAGGAGAATTAGACGAGGGGTGGTTTCGGTTTGTGAGGTGCGGCCGAGAGGAATACACAAAGGAGGCAGCAGCCGTGACTTTGGGATCTTCGAAGTCGACATCAACATCAACTAGCCACATATCTATTCGTTTGATTCGTACTCTTTACTTTTATTATTATTATTGTTATTAGGGTTACTATTGCAAGACTATTTTATTTAACAATTATTTTTATGGATTTATTTATATTAATAATTGTTAGGTTTAATTATTTTGCCATGAGTAGCTAGATAGTTTTGCGTCTATTTGGATAATGTGATCATGCCGTGATATTTTATATTAGATTGTTGAACGTTTCTATGCTTATCGCAGATCCATGTTTATTGAGTCAGACAAATGTTATTAGTTTTCATATACAAACTGATTTATTGATTTGTTTGGGAGGATTTGATTCGGTCTCCTTAGAGTCATTAATCTGTTTTGCGAAACATTAATCGGTCTATAATTAATGTGGTCTTCTGACTTGTAACCGAGCGGGGATGGTTAATTAATAATTTGACTCAACTGAACATGTGTTTTATTAAATTGTTTTAGTTGATCCGGCGAACGGAAACCGGATCCGGGTGACTAGAATAGTTAGCGTCTAGAGAATTTAATTAGGACCTAGACTTACATAAAAGATCAAGTCATAGTTACAAAACTCAGGTTTTAATGCATAACAGTGAATCTAACGAGAATCTGTCTATAGGGTAGTGTCAGTCTAACGACAGCTCTACAAAATAGTTTGGTGAATCTAACGAGAATCCAAACGTGAGAAGAGTTGTTCAACAAATCTAAACTGTTTTCTAAATGGTCATGGCATGTGAACTGTTCCAAATAGATGCAACATTTTAATTATTATTGTCTTTTATTTTAGGTTATTATGTGATTCCTCGCTAGACCAAGCGGTTGGAAACTTTGCTAGATTTAATTGCTTTTCTTATTTTATCGTGACAAACCCCCAAATCCTAGAATTACACCTAGCTACTTTCTTAGACATAGTCCCTGAGAACGATCTTGTACTTATCACAACACTAGCTACATTCGATCGGGTCCACTGCCCGTTAGTGTGTTTTTAGTTAGAGGTATTTACTTGTACTTTATAAATTTAAAACGTCTTTTTGCAAACCTCAAAGTTTCAAAGCACATCACGTTTTTGGCGCCGTTGCCGGGGACTATTGACTTATGAATATAGTTAGGTTAGGGTAATTCGACTTTTTCATGTTTATACGGAAAAGTTAGTTTTAGTCTTTTTAGGATTAGTTTATTTTCTTCTTAGTTAATCTAGTTTAGGTGTTCTTTTCATTTTCATTATTATTAAAAAACCATAAAAATTTAAAAATTTGAAAAATACAAAAATATTTTCTTTTATTTGCTTAGAACAATTTTAGTTTTAGGGATTTTCTTTTTATTGTGTTATCAATAAAGTGGTACGTTTCACGGGTATGTTTGACTTTCAGGTACATCGAGGTTTAGAGGAGGTAATAGAGCAATTTCAGGATTCAAACAAAGGGAAGATGAGGATTTTGTGGAAGCCTTGGAAAGGTTGAAGACCATAGCTCGAAAGATGGGAAGATTTTGCCCCCCTACACGCGCCATTCTAAACAATTATTACATGGGGCTAAACGAACCAGTCAGGGAGGCGTTTTATGAAGAAGGGATCTTCAGAAGCAATGATCCTCAAGAAATTTGGAAGTTATTGGAAAGAAGGATAAACGCCGAGAAGCAGAAGCTAACCAGCGCCGCTGGGGAGCCTTTCCCAGCGCCACTGAAGGTCCAGACAGCCCAGATCCTAACGATGAACCCTTGTATCGACGGCTGGAGCGTAGAATTGAAGGATTCAAAAGTTTACCGGGCGAAGAATGGGATGAAGCTTGGGATCCTATGAAGAGGATGGAATGTAGACTGGAGGAAGAAAAGCGAAAGACTTATGATTTCGTTTTATCCTATTATCGTGGCTTGGATGACCCAGTAAAAGGGGAGTTGCATCGGGACGGCGGTTACCCCTCTATGTTTGACGGGAAATGGAATGAAGAGGCTTATAACGTCATGGAAAAGATCTCTCGATTCAAAGCAAAACGAATGTTTCGGGAAATGAAGAGTGTTTCCTCAACCATGGATGCAGTCCTGATCGAAAAGGAGCAAGAGCAAGGCGAAACAAGCAATATTGAAGAATCTGACGTCGTTTCGGAGGAACCAGAGCCGTTGGTCCTGCAGACCAGAGCCGCTGGCGACCACCAGCGCCGCTGGAAGCCTTCTCCCAGCGCCGCTGGAAGCCCCGACAGCAGCCCAGATTCACGCGATTTATCATTTTAGCTCGTTTTCAAGGTGCCGATGAAGCCCAAATCGCTAGTAATTGCAAAATCAATCAAGATGAGGCTATTTCAAGCACCGAGGAGGAGACGATCTTCAAGAAGTCGAGAACAAATAAGAGCATGTAGTCCTGAAACAAGAGGAGCCGAATAAAGGGAGTCACGTTGATCAAGGTGAAGCACCACATCCGGAACGAAACAAGAGGAGCCGAATAAAGGGAGTCGCGTTGATCAAGGTGAAGCACCACATCCGGAACGAAACAAGAGGAAACTTGTTGATGTGGATATCGTTTCCTCAACTGATGGAGAAGTGCAGGTCATACGGGAGCCGAACGGAGAAGAAACGGACAAAATCGAAAAGTCAGACGCTGTTATGGAAGAACCAGCACCGCTGGTGACCACCACCAGCGCCGCTGGCAGCTCCAGTTCGCGCGAAAACTCGTTCTTTGTTCCACCGTTGAATGCCGATGACGCCCAACACTCTTATAAATGTTGTTAGCACTTGTAAGTCCCAACTCGTTAGATGGTACTACTGAAGACACCTCTATGTCGATGGTGGAGTTACTTTGCAATATATGCACTGAACTGGAGACGACCAGTTGCAGTGTGTATATACCAAGTTCTAGATAGATTACTTATATAAATGACAATAAGTAAAGAACAATGCAATAATACAAATAACTTGTAAGATAACTTGATGAGACAATATGTATTTTTCAATGTGTAATTTATTTATTGATATTAAACAAATTACAAGGTTGATGCGGAACCAAGATAATACACGAATGTAAATATCCTAACAACCTATGAAATACAATTGATCTATACTCGGAATTTCTCAAGACAATCGAAACACTTAAAGTTGTGAAATGTTCCTTTTAGCGATTGAGAGAAGATTGCACAAGTTCACCAAGAATATTGCAGGTTTGCAAAGTGTGAAGTTATTCGTCTTTGTGAAATAACTTTGTAAGATCGAATACTTGAATTCTTGGTTGTGCAATGACTTGTATTTATAGGCAAAGTTAACATTGGGATGTTAACTTTAGCCGTACAAATGTGGTTGGGAGCATTTAAGGAATAGCATTTAATTCCTTAAAAAGCAGTGTAAAGTCGCATGTTAAAGTGACTTTACATAACCACCTTTATGTACCTTTTAATACTTAAATAATAAGATAAGACTTATTATCCGGGTAAAGGTACATAAAGCATACAAGTCAATTCCTCGTAATCAGTGTAAAGCTTTAGTTTTGGTGAAAACTGGAGAGTCTCCAGTTACATCTGGAGACCAGAAGATTTGTCCAGAAATATTAGAAGTCCAGTGACCAGTGTACAGTTGATGCCACTAAAGCTTCACTCCAGTTGAGATCTGATCAAGAACTGAAGACATTCCAGTTGAAGTCGAAGATAACAAGTGGAAGATAGAAAACATACATGGCAGCGAAGCCAGTGGATGTTTTACCCAGATCAAGACTGGAGAGCATCAGTGTAAAGTACTTACAAAGCTTTACACTAATAACGAGGAAGACCTTTTTGCTTTATGTACTATTATCCGGACAATAGCATTTGTCTATGATTAAAGTACAAAAGTGCATAAAGCAGGTTGGATAAAGTGACTTTATGTCTTACTTTATCAAGCATTTCAAAGGAATTTAATACACTTCCTTAAATGCTCTCAACCATATTTGTACGGCAAGGTTGACATCCCAATGTCAACCTTTGCCTATAAATAGAGGTCTTTGCACAACCAAGAAACAACTTTGCATATTCAGACATTTGCATTCTTGGTGAACTTGTGCAATATTCTCTCAATCGCAAAAAGGAACATTTCACAACTTTAAGTGTTTCGATTGTTAAGAGAATTTCCAAGTATAGATCAATTGTATTTCATAGGTTGTTAGAATATTTACATATTTGTATTATCTTGGTTCCGCAACAACCTTGTAATTTATTTAACATTAATAAATAAATTACACTTGAAAATTACATATTGTCTCACCAATTTACTTTACAAGTACTTTATTATTGCATTGTCTTTACTTATTTACTTTGTCACCTTAATAAGTAATCCTCCAGTTGACCTGGTATACGTTTCATTGCAACTGGCAGATTGTCTAGTTCGTTGTAAGTATTGCAAAGTGAACTCACCATTGACATAGAGGTGTCTTTAGTAGTACCATATCTTGAGTTGGGACTTACAAATGCGACATTGATCTACTTGAGGCTGAATCGAGCAAGGGAGTTGCCGGAAATGATGCAAAAGGTGAAGAAACTCCAACAAAGAATGAGGCACTTAAAGAAGAGAAGGAGACGAATGTTCATGAAGTCAAGATGGGAATCGTTTCGAGGCTGAAGAATCAATGGGAAAGGATTATAGCATCAAAATAAGAATCGAAACCTTCTCACCCGCGTCCGAAACAAAACAAGATCACTTTTGTTGACGCGGATACCATTCATTCGCCTCATCATGGGACGAAAATGACGCGTGCTACCCAAACACACTTAGGACATCCAAAAGTTGCAGATCGGGTCACACATCATGTCAAATGCGAGAACTTCTCACCATTTAAATTTAGACCACCCAACACTTTAAGTGTGGGGGAGTCTATAATCCCACCGACTCGAAACAAAGTGAATCATAAGTTCACTTATTCAGGTAAGTCTTCTAAACCTTTTCTTGATTTTACATTTATACCTGAGAATAATTGGCAGGTCCCGGAGATTGACAGCTTAAAAGTCAAGAAGAAGATCGAAGAACCGGAACCTGACCCAGACAGAAGCAGCGCCGCTCCTACTGCTGGGGAGCGCCGCTCATGGCTCCTGAACAACAACCAGCGCCGCTTAACACTGCAGGCCGCTGGTAGCCCCGCATAAGTCACATTCACGTTCTAAGTTTGTCTGGACACCGGAATGGACTTCCAATCAGATCCGGATCATTTTTCTACAACAAACGGAGCGTGAAACAGGTAAGCATTTTAACTTATTTGATTTATTATTTACTAAAATGCTTTCCTTTGATTTGCTCGCAGGAGTGCCAAAGCCATTGACATCTTTCAAGAAGATCATGGCACGGAAGAAGGAGTAGGATAAAGGGGATACGACTCTCATAATGGAGGAATGAGAGGACACAAGTCGAGATAATTTGCAACCCAAGTCGGGTTATTCAGGGAGCTTTCTAACTTTTTATGCTTTAAATAGTTCTGAATGCATTGAGTTGGTTAATCTTAGGGCTAGTAGTAATTTTATGCATTATTGTTTATTCTTTAAACTAGCCCCGGACCCCTTAGCTCCCGAAAGTTTTGAATGGACGGATATAGGCCTTAACATGAAATACTTAAAAATTCCATGCCACAACAAGATTTTAGAGATTTTATATGTTAGGATGAAAGGTTGGATTTTTGAGATGAGATTTGAAAAGAAAACTAAGGATTTTGACATCTTAAAAATGAAATGAATTTTTGATAAGGTGAAAGAAATGGTTTGGGTAATGATTAAGATTAAATTTACATTCTATTCACCTTATTCGCGTAAACCGCCCAACACTTTAAGTGTGGGGGCGTTTAAGACCCCACCATGGTAATTTGGGGAATGAGTCCGGCTGAAGACTCGGTAAATTTAGCGCTTCTTGGGAGGCAACCCATGTCTATGTTTTATTTTTCATGTTATAGTTATTTAGGTTAGTTTATTTATTTGTTATTTCGTATAATAATAAAATTGCTTCTTGTTCTATATAAATGTAAGTAGTGGATTATTCAATTATCCTTGGCCAAGATTCTTTAGGTTCACTAACTATGTTTATGAAAAGTCGATCGATCTATAATCGACTAAGGCTACTTGTCTTTTTATGAGTCGGGTGGTTGAACAAGCAAGTAATCGTGTCTTTTAATTTTAGTTTAATTTCTTTGTTTTAGTGTTAGTTTGTTATTTTCCGTTTTGATATTTTGATTTAGATGTGCAGACAACAGGTTAATCATGAGCTTTGTAGATCATTGCAAGTGGTGAGGAGAAGAACATCAAGGAACAAGGTTACACGAGCTCAAAGAGGTGTAGTGACGGTTTGGAGAAGAATCGGTTCAAGATTCAACAATCAAGACAGAGGGAAAATGGTTGACATGGAGAATTTGGCATTGTCATGGTATTTTGACCATAACTTTTTCATCCGAAGTCCATTTTTAACGAGTGACTAGGCCACGGAACCGGGAAAGAGAGAGCTACAACTTTTATTTTGGTCAAAATTCGTCATTCAGAACCTACCAGCGCCGCTGGCTAGGTCCAACAGCTACAGAACCACTCCCAGCGCCGCTCAAGCCTTTACCAGCGCCGCTCAGATGCCCAGTGGCCGTTCGAACTTCATTTTAAACCTTGTAAACACATCCTAAGCCCTCTCAATCACCCAACACTTATCAAGAGCCGCTCAAATCCGTTAGCACATTCATATCACCAAAAAAACCAAAAAAATCAGAAAAACCCAAAAATCCAAAAAAAAATCAAAAAAAATCAAAAATACCAAAAAGAAAAGAAGATGGAGGAACTTCAATGGATCGCCATCAAAGGATTTGACTCGAGCTTTACAGAGGATCTTACACAGTCGACCGAGCATTTGCCATCTCCAACTACTTAAACCCGGGAAGTTTCGTTACTCTTATTTTTATTTTTGTTTTTCCTTTTTCCCTTTTGATTTTAATGTTTAGTACAACGAGGACGTTGTACAATTTAAGTGTGGGGGGATGGAATAGGAAAAACCCGGTGTTTTATTGTTTGAATAATTTAAGTTTTCTACTACTCATTTCATGCAAATTTTTAAATTTTTCTTGTGTCAAAAACATTTTGAGAATAAGAGTTTTGCAAGTAGACAAAAGATGACGATAATTAAGCGATATTAGCTTTGGTAGGATGAACGGTTAGCTAGAACTTTTAGTTTAACTATAGATTTGTGGTTGTTCATTTTTCCAAATGGATTAGAGCTTAGACTGAAACTTGTATGCGATTAAGTTACTATAGCACACTTAACCGGACTTTAATATGCCTAGCAATTTATTGATCAGTGTACATGATGTGTCTCAATATATACATATTCCTCACATCTTATTTGGACGTTTTGTACACGATTTATAGCCGTTTATACATGTTTTGTGGTGCTTTATGGCATTTGCTAGTGGTTTCAGGATTACAGCAGGTACAAGGCTCATAAATGGTAGAAAATAGCTTAACGATCGTCCATATGCGCTAACGGATGAAGAATGGTTGATAACGAAACTGAAACTGCGCGACCAGTCACATCTCGCGGCGCGAGGAAGGTGGCTCGCGTCGCGAGCCGTTCACGAGCCCGTTCACCCAATCCAGTCGCCAGCCCGTTCACCGTTCACAAGTAACCTCGCGGCGCGAGAAAGAATTCTCGCGGCGCGAGTTTTTGGTCTGAAATCTTCTGTTCGATGTCAAGTTAACTCGCGGCGCGAGCTAGGGAGGTCGCGGCGCGACCCGTGTCTGACAAACAGCTTTTTTTCCTTTCAAGGTTTTTCACTACTCCAACATCATTTGAAGACTTGAAGATTAATTTTGGTTCTTGAATAGTGATTGTAGCTCGGTTGTAACCTCGATTTGGATTACTACTTCATATTTGGTACATAGATGGCTTTTTAATTATTTGTTACAACTCCAACTATTTTCGTGTGCTCTCGATTGACGCCGGTTGAGTACTTTAATTTACTTGTTAATTACATAGCTTTCAGAAACGCAAAGTGACAATTCGGTCACAAACCAAACTTTCTCTTGATTTACATTTTAACAGCCTTTAGTACGACAATCAGTCCTTGTGTTCGATCCTGGTCTTGCCAGTTAGCTATATTACATACGAACGGGTACACTGCCCGTAAGTGTGTTGTAGTCAGTTAGCGGTAGATCTTGTTATAAATTATAAACTAGATTTCACACATCAAGTTTTTGGCGCCGCTGCCGGGGATTGATTTTAAGTACTTTTGGTTGAGATTCTGTGAATCGATCCTTTTTCGTGCTTTGCACGGAGAAGTTACTTGCTTTATTTCATTTTATTTTGCTTTAATTGTACTCCAGGTGCTATTAAGGTTTGTTTGTTGTGTTGTGTTCGCAGAATATTTCCAGGTAGTGGATGAACACTCGAACTTCTGGGAGACCATTAGTGAAGGCCACATCCAATCGCGAAAAACTCAAAAAGCGCACCAAAACACAAACATCACAACCATCAACTTCTGACCCATTTTTCATAGATACCACTCCTAGACCCAAATCCGACCACATACTTCACGAGACTTATTACGAGTCGGGAAGTAACGAGTGGGGTTACCATTCCGAAAAAGAAGAACCACTTTCCGATAAAACACCTACTCCACCCGAATCACCGAGAACAACCGTTAACATGGCCGGGCAACAAAACCCCCCGATCTCTTCAACATGAAGATCGAGGACCTTCCTCGAACTATACCAACTTCCCGCCAATCGGCCATTCGTGCACCCAAAATTGACACCTTTACGGTGAAAGGCAATCACTTGCAAATGGTTAAAGATTTGTGCTTTGACGGAAGGCACAAAAGAGACCCTCATGAGCATCTTGACAAGTTCGAGATGATTTGTAATCTATTCAATTATGGGGAAAATCAGGCCAACAACGTCAAGATGAAACTTTTTCCCATGTCTCTCACGGGAGAAGCTCACAAATGGTTGAAAGGTTTAGCACCGGATAGTTTGACTACTTGGGGTGCGGTTAGGGAACGTTGATTGAGAGGTTCTTCCCCGCTAATCGGGAAAGAGAGCTCATACTTGTAATTAGATCTTTTAGGCAAGATGAGGATGAGTCTATAGTTGAAGCGTGGTTAAGAATGAAAGATCTATTGTGGGAATGTCCCGGGCATTGGGTGAGTGACACCGAAATTGTGGGGATATTTATGGATGGGTTGAATAGGGAGAGCTATGAGAAAATGGTAATGACGTGTGGAGGTAGCATTAGTTACAAAACCTCGAGTGAGCTTTGGAAAATGTTTGAAGATATGGCAAAAGCTCAAGTTTCTAGGACTTCAAATAGAGATAGGAGGTCACGTAAGGTAGTGGCTAGGGTTGATGAAGGGGAAACATCCGAGGTGATTTCTGAAATTCGGGCACTTTCAAACCGAATGGACGAAAGGTTCTCAATGGTGGAGAACAACTTTGGTGGACTTGAGCGGGATGTGAAGATTATGGTCGGGGGATGTACTCATTGTGGAGGTCCACATCATCCCGATGAGTGTGATTCGGTTGCCCAAGAAGATGTGAATTTTGTGCAAAATCAACGCCAAGGCCAATACCAACCTCTCTTTCAACGGGGTGGCAACTTCCAAAGCCGATATCAAGGTAACCCTTCTAACTCTTTTAATTCTTATTCTAACAATCGTGGTGGTAATTTTCAAGGTAGGTGGCAAAAAGATGATAATCATGGAGCACCTCAACAACAACAACCACCATCACCTCCTAGGAAGGAAGAAAATCAAGGTGAAGGCTCACCTCTCATGGCCATGATGGCCAAGTTTCTCGATAAACAAGACAAGAGGGAGGAGGCTCAAGAGAAGCGAAATGCTTCAATGGAGAATTACTCCAAGCTTTTGAATGACAAGATTGGAGGGTTGCATGACAAGTTAGACATTAGCAACCGCAACAACCATGCTTTGATCTCCAACTTGGAAAAGAGAATTGATAGAATGGGAAACCAAGAAAGGCAACCGGGTACTCTTCCGAGCAATACCCAACAAAACCCGAATCAAGGCCAAAGAGGATCATGGAGAAATGGGGATGACAAGTACAAAGCACCCAAACACCGGAATGAAACCGTCAATGCCATAACCACACGGTCCGGAAAGGTAATTACTCCTCCTATTGATAATTCTTGTATTTCTAATGTTTCTCCTCGAGTTGGGCAGTTTGAAGAAGATGTTGATGAAGAGGAAGAGATGGAGTCACCGCCGGTGGTGACCACCTCGGTTCCTAAAGCTACACCAATCAAGGAACCGGAAGTAAAGCCGTACAAGCCCAAGATTCCTTTTCCTCAACGCTTGAGGAAGGAAAAGATTCAAGAACAATACAACAAGTTCTTTGACATGATCAAAACGGTGACCATCAATGTGCCGTTAGTTGATCTCATTTCGGGCATGCCTAACTATGCCAAGTTCATCAAGGAACTTGTGACGGACAAGAAGAAGCTTGATGAAGCAAAGGAAACTTTCTTGAATGAAGAATGCTCGGCGGTCATCTGAAACAAGCTTCCACCTAAGCTTTCGTATCCAGGGAGTTTTCTTATCACTTGTACTTTTAGTAGAAAATTGTCTTATAAGGCGTTGGCCGATCTCGGGGCAAGCATCAACTTGATGCCATACTCCATTTTCAGAAAGCTTTCTTTGGGGAAATTGAAACCCACTAAAATGAGCATCCGCCTTGCGGATCATTCTTTTCAATACCCATTGGGGGTGGCCGAGAACTTGCTAGTGCAAGTAGGCAAATTTGTGTTTCCGGTCGATTTTGTTATTTTGGAGATGGAAGAGGACACAAGGGTGCCTCTCATTTTGGGCCGACCATTCCTATATACCGCGGATGCCATCATTCGGGTAAAGGACAAGGAAATTTCCTTGGGGGTCGGGGAAGACCGGATTGTGATTAAAATTGAAAAAACCTTGCAACATTCTTATTCTTCCGATGACACTTGTTTTAAAATTGATGTTATAGATAATGCGGTTGAATTGGAGATGTTGGAGCTTGTTGGAATTGATGGTGAGGGAAATGATGATCGCTTGGCTAGCATTGGAGAGAGAGATGTCACTAGTGACCAAGTGGAAGAGATTGAAGATATTATGGCACTAAGCATGGATGACACCCCATTGGAGGAAGATGGGTTCGAAGAAATTGAAAGAATTCCAAGTAACAAGCTGCCCACTTCCATTGATAATCCTCCTACGGATTTAGAGCTCAAGCCATTGCCCGATCACTTGGAATACGCATTTTTGGAAGGTACGTCTCTTCTCCCCGTTGTTATCTCCTCATCACTCGTGGGTGAGGAGAAGGCTAAACTCATGTCCATTCTAAAGGCCCATAAAAAGGCCTTTGCATGGAAGACATCCGATATACCCGGAATAAGCCCCGACTTTTGCAAACATAAAATCAATCTAATTGAAAATGTAAAACCGGTGATTCAAAGGCAAAGAAGGCTTAATCCTAACATGAAAGATGTTGTGAAAAAGGAAATTGTTAAGCTACTTGATGCGGGAATTATCTTTCCAATATCGGATAGTCCATGGGTTAGCCCGGTACATTGTGTACCAAAGAAGGGTGGGATCACCGTTGTAACTAATGAGAAAAATGAATTGGTCCCAACTAGAACGGTCACCGGTTGGAGAGTTTGTATTGATTACCGTAAGTTGAATGAGGCCACCAAAAAAGACCATTTCCCTTTACCCTTCATGGACCAAATGCTTGAAAGATTGGCGGGTAATGAATTCTTTTGTTTTCTAGATGGTTTTTCCGGGTACTTCCAAATACCCATTGATCCTAATGATCAAGAGAAAACAACTTTTACTTGTCCTTTTGGAACATATGCTTATAGCCGAATGCCTTTTGGTTTATGTAATGCACCGGGCACTTTTCAAAGATGCATGTTGGCCATTTTCCAAGATATGATTGAAACCTCCATGGAAGTTTTCATGGATGATTTTTTGGTGTTTGGTAATTCATTTGATAGTTGTTTGGCTAACTTGGATAAAATGCTTGAGAGATGTGAAAAAGCACATTTGGTGCTTAATTGGGAAAAATGTCATTTTATGGTCAAAGAGGGCATTGTGTTGGGTCACAAAGTGTCAAGGGCGGGTCTTGAGGTTGACAAGGCTAAAATTGATGTCATGACTAAATTACCTCCACCCACAAATGTGAAGTCGGTAAGAAGTTTTCTAGGTCATGCCGGGTTCTACCGGCGGTTCATCAAAGATTTTTCTAAAATCACAAGGCCTATGACTAGATTGTTGGAAAAAGACGTTCCTTTTGAGTTTAATGATGAGTGTCTAAACGCTTTTTCTCTTTTGAAAGACAAATTGACAAATGCCCCAATAATGACTTCACCCAATTGGTCTTTACCCTTCGAACTTATGTGTGATGCTAGTGATTATGCTTTGGGAGCCGTTCTTGGCCAAAGGGATGAGAAGCATTTTCGGCCTATCTATTTTGCTAGCAAAACCATAAACCCCGCCCAACAAAATTACACCGTGACCGAAAAAGAGTTGTTGGCGGTGGTGTATGCTTTTGACAAGTTTAGACCTTACTTGGTGTTGAATAAGACCATCGTGTTCACCGATCATTCGGCCTTGAAATACTTGTTCTCAAAGCAAGATGCTAAACCCCGTTTGCTTCATTGGGTCTTGCTTTTGCAAGAGTTTGATATTGAAATCAAAGACAAAAGTGGGGCTGAAAATGTTGCCGCCGACCACTTGAGTAGGCTCGAAAACCCTCACCTTGAGGTGTTGAAGGAGCATGAGATTAATGATTCTTTTCCCGATGAGTTTTTGATGCAGGTGGAGGATGAAGAAGCACCTTGGTACGCCGATATTGCTAACTATTTGTGTGCAGTAATTTTGCCTAAAGGGTGGTCTTCGCAACAAAGAAAGAAATTTTTCTCCGAAATCAAGCACTATTTTTTAGAATAGCCGTATTTGTTCAAGGTGTGTGCGGATGGCATGATTAGAAGATGTATTTGGGGAGGTGAGACTAGAAGAATTTTGGATGAATGCCACCATGGACCAACCGGTGGGCATTATGGTCCATCAGTGACGGGGAAATAAGTGTTTGACGCGGGATTCTATTGGCCTACGATTTTCAAAGAGGCTCAAACACTTGTTGAAACATGTGATGCTTGTCAAAGGCAAGGAACTATCACCAAAAGGGATGAGATGCCTCAACAATCCATCCAAGTTTGTGAAGTCTTTGACGTGTGGGGGATCGATTTCATGGGCCCATTTCCACCATCAAACAAATGTCTCTATATTTTGGTGGCGGTTGATTATGTCTCGAAGTGGGCTGAAGCAAAGGCCTTGCCAACCAATGATGGCAAGGTAGTGATCGACTTTTTGAAGGCTTTATTTAGCCGATTTGGTATGCCAAGAGCTCTAATTAGTGACTGGGGCACACATTTCGCCAATCATCAATTGGCAAAGGTTTTAAAGAGATATGGAGTAACTCATCGTTTCTCAACTTCATATCACCCACAAACTAGTGGGAAAGTTGAGAACACGAATCGTGCTTTGAAAAGAATTCTAGAGAAAACCGTTGATGGAAACCCCAAGTCATGGTCCAAGAAGCTAGATGATGCCTTATGGGCATTTCGAACCGCTTTCAAGACCCCCATTGGCACCACTCCATATAGACTTCTCTATGGCAAGACTTGCCATTTGCCGGTGGAAATTGAGCACAAGGCATATTGGGCCTTGAAACATTGCAACATGGACTTGATTGAAGCCGGCGAAACAAGAATGTTGCAACTCCATGAGCTTGATGAGCTTAGGCATGGTGCTTACAACAACTCGTTGTTGTACAAAGAAAAGACAAAAGTTTGGCACGACAAAAAACTCAAGAGAAAGGACTTCAAAGTAGGAGATAAGGTGTTGTTGTTTCTCTCCAAGTTCAAAATCCACCAACCAAAGCTTACGTCTAGGTGGAATAGACCCTTTGTTGTCAAGCATGTATATCCCTCGGGATATGTCGAGTTGTTTAGAGAGGATGGGAGCTCATTCATTGTTAACGGGCATCGCTTGAAGTTGTATCATGAAGAAGAAGTTGGGGAGGGGGCTTTTGTCGAGAAGCTCCAACTTTTTGCTTGAAAATGAGGTTTGATCGAGTCAAGCTAATGACTCGTAAATAAATAAAGCGCTTCTCGGGAGGCAACCCGTGTGTTTTTTTTATATCATTTTTAGTCGTTTTAGTACTTTTCTTTCTGTTTTGTGTGTTTTGTTGAGATTTACAGGTGATAGGTCGTCCAGGTCGAACCGATAGGTGAAATTGTGTGTTGAGAAGTCCGAAATCAAAGATACTGGGAAGATCGCGACGCGACCTATGAGGCTCGCGGCGCGATTTTGGCAGCATCATGGTCAGAGAAAAATCTCGCGGGGCACAAGAAAGAAGGTCGCGGCGCGAGAGAATTGGGGAAATCGCGGCGCGAGGCTCCTGGGTCGCGGCGCGAGTTTAGCGACATCTTGATCAGAAGATTTTCTCGCGGGGCGCGAGAAAGGAACTCGTGGCACGAGTAGCTGGGGTGGATCGCGGCGCGAGAGAATTGGGGAAATCGCGGCGCGAGGCTCCTGGGTCGCGGCGCGAGTTTAGCGACATCTTGATCAGAAGATTTTCTCGCGGGGCGCGAGAAAGGTAGTCGCGGCGCGAGCGACTTGGAGAGGTCGCGGCGCGATCCGCTCGTCTCGCGGCGCGAGGCGTGTCCGGCTGGCCAGGTAAGTTTCTTTTCCATTAAAAATTAAATAAAATAAAATAAAAGAAACTAAATTAGACCACAGGGCCGATCCATTTCCTTGTTACTTTCTTTCTTTCCCTCTCAAACTCTCTTTTTCTCTAAACACACAAACACATACACACGACTACATCACACACACACACACACTTAGGGTTTGTAATTTCTTCTTCCTCTCTTCAAGATCTTCTTCTCTTCATCCTCATATCATCATCCTCATCATGTCAAGGGTAAGTTTTCTTTCCTTTTCTTTTTAATCTTTATTTCAATAATAATCAGGGTTTATTGTATCTTTAATTTTTTCTTTCAATTGATGCTTGTTGATTGCTTAGATAGTGTTGTATTGATGTTATGTCACTTAGTATTGTCTAATTTTGGAGATTAATCTTAGAAAAATCCAATTAGGGTTCCTGATTTTCAATTTGGGGCTTTTTAAGATTTAATCATCCTTTTGTTCTTTTAATTCAAATTAGTTACTACATTGTTAACTAGTGAGAAAACCCATCCAGAAAATCCAAAAAAAGAAGAAAAAAAAAACGTACTGACTCGCGGCGCGATCAGGGTAACTCGCGGCGTGAGTTTTTGCCCTGTGCGCCCATTTTTGTCGTTTCTTTGCCTTAGCTTTTCGTTATCGCCCATTATTGTCTCCCATCACTTATGTAGTACATTTTTTGTTGTTTTTGTCAGAGGGAACAGGTACCACAAAGGTATGAGGACAACGTTTGGCCGGAAGGTTATCAGTTTGATTACGTGGATGAAAGCTACAAGGCCCCTTCTGAGAAACGAAGCAGCATAATTAAAACGTTGAGAACACCAACCCACCCTTGGCTTAAGTTCCCTAATGCTCCAAAGGAGGAACGTCAAGCCTACATGAATAGGTTGTGTGTGATTCAAGATTATGACTTGGTCTCCCCTAGGACCATAGATTGGCAAATGATTCGGGAGGCGGGTCTCATGGATTACTTTGAGCAAAGAATGTTCACTGAGTTTATGAATGAAACAAGCGGTAGGATGGTGCGGATACCGATGTGGAAGAGAATTTTTGAACTAAGGAAGACAGTTGTTAAAGAGTGGTGTCAGGAGTTCTATTCCACTCTCGTGGTACAGGAGCTACCCATTGATGAATTTTGTGAGGATCGGGTGATCCATTTTCGGTTGGGGGGTAGGCAGCGCCATTGTACCGTTGCTGAGTTTGGGTATCTCTGTGGGATGTTCGAGATTGGGGAGTTTGAGGATGGCTCGGTCTATCCGTTTGTGGGCAGGAGTTCATTTCATACCTCTGGCTTTGATGATAACATGACTTTTGACTCTTATTGGTCTAGTATTTCTGGGAAGGAGAAGTTTTATTCCGGGGTGAGTAAGGTGTCGGACATTAGGTCCAAGAGGCTGAAGATTCTACATAAGATGATCACCTACTCATTCCTCCATCGGGGAAATGCGACCGATAAGGTCACCACCGATGATTTATGGTTGCTTAGACAGTTTGAGGAGCTCCCCACTTCTGGTTGGTTCTGTTGCGCTCTTTATGTTTTGGCTAGACACATGTATAGGTGTAAGGAGCAGAGGTACTTGTGTGGTCACTTTGTGACCAAGATGGTAGAGAGACTAGGTTGTGATACATCCGAGGGTCAGTCGGAGATTACTGGTAGGGCAGAGACCACTCTTATGGACATTAAGGAGATGAAGAAAGCCAAAGTGATAAGGACTACTGACCCGCGGGATTTATACTCAGATGGCGAGCAGGAGCCGCCTGCACAGAGGCAGAGGGTGGAGCCACCACCCCAGATGCAGCAGCAGCAGCCTAACCCTTATCCAGCTTATGATTTTGCAGGTTGGGGAACCAAGCTCGATGAGATCCTGGGACATCAGCGGGAGCTCCAGGACACTCAAGACATGATGATGGACGGTCATAGAACCATGTGGAGCCAGGTGAACCGCATGGGCTTCCAGTGCGAGTCTTGGTCTCCCTACATTAACCATTGGATCCGACCGGACTCTCCGCCTCCACCACCGCCTACTCAGACCTTCAGTCCTCCTTCCATTTTCATGCCAGCCAGCACCACTTTCGGGTTCTACAGCCCGCACCCAGGTCAGCAGCATCCGCCACAGCAGCCCGGTTGGGCAGGTCCGAGTTCGAGCACAGCAGGTGCTAGCAGCAGCACAGGGGGAGCTCAGGATACGCCCCAGTTTGGGACCTATAGACACACGACTGGGGAGCGCTACTCAGGGCCCGCCTATGATTTTTACAGGGGTATATTTGGTGGACCAGCCGATCCTGATGCTGGTGATGGTGTTCCCTCTTCCCAAGACATGGAGGAGAATTGATCTTTCTATCTTCTTTCTATTTTCTGAGACTCTTTAGACATTGCACTTACTTTATTTCAATTTGGTTGTAATTCCGCCGTTTAGGCGATGAGACATTTGTAGTTGTTTCTTTTATTTCCTTTAGTATGAACTATGTAGTTTGTCTGGTCTTTTGTTTAAGGTGATTGTCAGGTGAAAATTTTGGGTTTGCAAGTTGAATTCTGGAAGATTGCTTTTGGAAATTTTGGAATAAACAAGCGGGTTTATGCTGGCAGTCAGTTCAGCACCCACTTGAATTTTGGCTTCAACTTTGCAATGGTGATTTCACGCTTTCACCCGGAGGTTTTTCATTGTTCCTTTCTACATTTTGCATTTTTCCCTTTTTTCCCATTATTCGCCTTAGTTATTCGTCCATTGAGGACAATGTCCAACTTAAGTGTGGGGAGGGGGATGGTAAATTGGAAAAATGAAATTTTTTGAAGTTTCTTACCTTTACTAGCATTTTGGTTATGTTTTTAAATTTTTGAGGCTATAGGTTTTGTGCAAAGACGAGAAATGAGGACTTTAAATTTTGCTAATCTACGATGAAACTTGAGATTGTTTACCTTTAGCTTTCCTTTCCTAGTGCTTGTGGCATTTCATCGTTCCAAGGGGTCATAGGTTTGTTCCGAACTTCAATATAATCTAGGTTGCTCGCTAATTGTACCTTAATGATGAACCTAATGTGAATAATAGCTTCACTAGATGATGTATTGGTAGGCACCGCTTGAGGTTTTCCATTTGAATTTTGCAACTTGTGTGCACAAAGTGCTTGAAATGTATTAAATATGCTTGTGGTAATTTGACTTAACATATGGTTGCACACCGGATGTCCGGTCCTTAATTCTTATGTTATAGGTTGTAGCTCTAGTCATTATGTTTGGTCTTTATATCGGGGTGTCTGGGGTGCTTCGGCATCAAACGGGTGGCACATGTGGGAATGCGCATAATCTTTTTTCCAATAGTCTAATGCTAATGTGGTCTTTGAGATTCGAACAAGTAAGTCCTTGGGGTAACTTCGTTTTACCTAGCTCACCTAAAGCTTCCAACTTGGGATGGGTTGTCAGAAAGTTCGTTACACGGGTCTCATCGAAAATCACGGGTGTTAAATTATAAAACTTTTTATTCTCACATGCGTTTGTGTTTAGAGCATGGTCTCTGGATATGCAACCCAACCTTGAGTTCTGGCGTATGTCTCTTAACGATACTCACGTATCCGTAGCGAACCACTGGCCGGACGCTTAAAGTACACTTTCGTATGATCACCTGATGTGTGGATAGAGTTGCAATTCTAGACCGTAGGAGTATGTTTTGTCAAGGGACTCATAAGTATACCGTAATGAAAACCTTATGGAAAACCAAGGGCGTGAGTGTTTAAGTGGACAAATATACCGATAATCATTGTGGAATATTGCTTATGTTGCCAATAATAATTGTGAGGCTTGCTAGTGGATTATAAGCTTAGTAAGAACGAGCTTAAGGTCAATTGGAACGATAGAAATGTTCAAGAGGTGTTAACACAAGCATAGGTAGGATTCTAATTGTAACTGAAAGATGGTTTTGCTCTAGATTAGTCGAATTTTCTGATTTCATCTTAAACTTTGTTCATTAGTTTTTAAATGCATTTGCTTTTGGTATTCAACACCGTGTGGTCGGAAACTTCTCATTTAACTATTTTTGTTTTGTGAAATCATGAATAATTGGTTATTGAGATTTGATTTAAGTGCATACTTGCTTGAGGGCAAGCAAGGCTTAAGTGTGGGGAGGTTTGATGTGTCTCAATATATACATATTCCTCACATCTTATTTGGACGTTTTGTACACAATTTATAGCCGTTTATACATGTTTTGTGGTGCTTTATGGCATTTGCTAGTGGTTTCAGGATTACAGCAGGTACAAGGCTCATAAATGGTAGAAAATAGCTTAACGATCGTCCATATGCGCTAACGGATGAAGAATGGTTGATAACGAAACTGAAACTGCGCGACCAGTCACATCTCGCGGCGCGAGGAAGGTGGCTCGCGTCGCGAGCCGTTCACGAGCCCGTTCACCCAATCCAGTCGCCAGCCCGTTCACCGTTCACAAGTAACCTCGCGGCGCGAGTTTTTGGTCTGAAATCTTCTGTTCGATGTCAAGTTAACTCGCGGCGCGAGCTAGGGAGGTCGCGGCGCGACCCGTGTCTGACAAACAGCTTTTTTTCCTTCTCCTAGGTATAAATACCAACATCCATTTTAACCCTAAACCTAACTTTTGATACCAGAGCCTACAAACTTTTCTTCCAGACGATTTTTAGGGTTTTTCAAGGTTTTTCACTACTCCAACATCATTTGAAGACTTGAAGATTAATTTTGGTTCTTGAATAGTGATTGTAGCTCGGTTGTAACCTCGATTTGGATTACTACTTCATATTTGGTACATTATGTTCTCCTTTTTATTTGAATATCTAGTTATTTTCATTATGAGTAGCTAAATCTCTATACATCTATGAAGATGAAGTGAAACAATTAGTTATGGTTGCATAATATTTTGAATTCAAGTTGGTTTTACTTAACATTTTGTCAAGATCTTAATGAAGTGATTTCTTCTATTTAAACTTGTGTTCTTGGTGATATTTGTGTTCTTCGATAGTGGTACTAGTTGAATGCAAGAATTATTTTAGTTGTTTGTCTATGAATAACTATTGCTAGGTCATGGTATGATAGTAAAGAATACAAGTCTAATAGAAATTACTTTGTTAAGTGGATTTAACGGTTGGTAGTACCACGTTTCTTTCACAAGGATAAAAATTGTTATTTAAATAATCAAACAAACTAGTTAGTTCGAGGAATTGTAATAGGGTTGGTGGTACCACTTGTTGCAAGAAATTGTATCGATTAGGTGATTGAGTAGATTTTACAAACGGAGTGCACGCCGGTTGTGTTTTTGTCTTGTCACGATTATTATCACCAACATTAAAGAATTTTGAGCTTAACCCATATGCAACCTAGACTTTTTGTGTAGCGGATTCGACATAGATGACTTTTTAATTATTTGTTACAACTCCAACTATTTTCGTGTGCTCTCGATTGACGTCGGTTGAGTACTTTAATTTACTTGTTAATTACATAGCTTTCAGAAACGCAAAGTGACAATTCGGTCACAAACCAAACTTTCTCTTGATTTACATTTTAACAGCCTTTAGTACGACAATCAGTCCTTGTGTTCGATCCTGGTCTTGCCAGTTAGCTATATTACATACGAACGGGTACACTGCCCGTAAGTGTGTTGTAGTCAGTTAGCGGTAGATCTTGTTATAAATTATAAACTAGATTTCACACATCAGTACATGTTTCTCAATTTAGTTTTAAACAAAATAGTTAAGTATTTTTTCTCTTATTGTATGATTAGTTTATTTCAGGAACTTCTGGTGTAAATATATATTGAAGAAAGGATGAAGTTTGAAGTCGGTTTAAGAGAGAAGGACTAAAAGTGACAACTGTTAAATCTTGAAGCTGCTTATGAAACTTTCGAGCCCTTGTCTTTATTTACTGGAGTTTTAGATCGAGAGGATTAACAACATACATTCATCATATTCATTCAATTCATATTTCTTTCTGATCTCTCTATCATCTGATTAGAGAATCATTTATTCATATTGATTTCATCTCATTATTTCTGTATCGATATCATCTAGATATTGATTCTATTTGTAATAACTATTCTCATTCAATCATATTAATAATGATAATAATATTTTGTTCTTGTTTCTTGATTATATTCTGAGTTTGATTCAGAATATAGTTTGATATAATAATAAATTTCACATGGTATCAGAGCCAGGTTTGATATCCGATTGAATCTATTGTTAGGGTTTCGATCTGGTTCTCTCGATCCAGGGTTTGTATAATTAGGGTTTTAAATAATTTGGGGGTTTTTTCATAAGAAGATCAGATCCTCAAGTGTTTATTCCTTGATTAGGGTTTCTGAGCCCTAATTCGTCTACTACAAATCCGCTGCTCAAATTAGGTTATTTCTTCCCTACCTGATTTTTGTAAAATCAGGATCTGCTTTTATTGTTTAAAATAATTTGCTCTGCCATCAGTCTTAACTGCCATCGAATCGATTACTGGTAGCATACTTTTTTTATTTGATCATTGGTCCTTGACCTATCACTTCAGTGATTAGGAATCCTGGATAGACTTTGATCTTTAAATTTGCTGCTTAATTGTGTTCTTTGTGTGATTTAATCATGACTGGAGGTAGTGATTTAGGAAGTGGTAGTAAATCTGCTGCTAGTTCTATTGTTTTTGGTGATGAATTGTTTTTACATCCTACTGATTCAAGTATTACTTCTTTTGTTGCTCATAAATTGAAAGGAACTGAAAATTATAATGTGTGGTCTTGTGCTATGACTATTGCTCTGCAAGCTAAGAATAAGATAGGTTTTTATTGATGGTAGTTGTAAAAGATCAACTAGTGATAGTTCTTTGGCTAGACAATGGGATATGTGTAATTCTGTGGTACTTTCATGGATACTTGGTTCTATTTCAGAAGAATTATACCTAGGACAAGTTTTTTCTACTAATGTTGCTACTGTTTGGGCTGAACTAAAAGAAACTTACGACAAAATTAATGGTTCTGAAACTTTTAATCTCTATCAACAGATAAATTCTTTGAAACAAAGTGGTTCTTCTTTGTCTGATTACTATCATAAATTGAATGCTTATTGGAAACAGTTTGATGCTATTGCTAAGTTACCTGCTTGTACTTGTGATGCTCAGAAAGCTTTTAAAACTCATAATGATTTAATGAAGTTAATGCAATTCTTGATGGGTCTTGATGATGTGTATCAATCTGTTAGAAGCAATCTGTTAACTAGAGATCCTATTCCTGATGTGAAAACTGCCTTTTCTGTGATTTCAAGAGATGAGTCTCATAAGAATTCTAGTCATATAGCTCATGTTACAAAACCACAAAACACTGCTTTTGTTGCTAAATATCAATCTTCTAATCTTGCATTTAAGAAACCTGTGTCTAAAAATAACTCTCTTGTATGTTCTAATCCTAATTGTGGTCTTACTGGTCATACTGTTGATAAATGCTACAAGATTGTTGGTTATCCTGATTACATTAAGAAAAAATGGGCTGCTAGTAATGCACTTAATAAAACATCTAGTAATAATAGCAGTGTGCCTTCTACCTCCTCCCCTTCTCATTCTACTAATAATTCTTTTGCTTCTCCTTCTTATAATTCTGCTATGCCTTTTACACAAGATCAAGTTCAACAGCTTTTGAATCTTCTTAATTCAAAACCTCCAAGTAATGTGCAGGCCAATATGGCAGGTACATTTTTTTGTTCAAATTCTAAAACCTTTTTTAAAATATATAAAACTGATAAGGGTTGGATAATAGACTCTGGGGCTAATCAACACATGGTTACAAGTTTAAATAATCTTGAGAATGTGGTTGATATTTCTGATTTGAACTTGTCTATAGATCATCCAAATGGTACTACTGCTTTTATCAAAAAGGTTAGTAACTTAAAGTTAAGTGATACTTTTACCTTGTATGATGTGCTTTATGTTCCAGAGTATACTGTCAACTTGTTATCAGTACATAAACTTGCTAGGGATAGTAAAGTTTTCATTGGCTTTGATGAATCTAAATGCTATATTCAGGATTTACTTCAGCAGAAAACTCCGGGGACTGGTAGTCAGCAAGGAGGTTTGTATTTCTTAGACTTTTCTAAACCTCCTCCTTTTGTTCAATGCATACTTATGTGGGTTCTTCAAATATGTTGTGGCATAATAGGCTTGGTCATCCATCTGATCAAGTTCTTAAAATTTTAAAGAATCAAATTGATATAAGAGGTGATGGTTCAACTTCACCTTGTGATATTTGTCATTTTTCAAAACAAACTTTGGGAACCTTTTCCATTTAGTGACCATACTAGTACCTCTGTTGGTGATCTTGTACACTTAGATGTATGGGGTCCTTACAAGGTTACTAGTAAAGATGGTTTCAAGTATTTTTTAACTGTTGTTGATGATTTTTCAAGAGCAGTTTGGGTTTATCTTTTGAAATCAAAAGATGAGGTTTATAAAAACATTGTTATCTTTTATAATTTGCTTAAAGCTCAGTTTTCAAAACAAGTTAAAATTTTCAGAAGTGATAATGGTTCAGAGTTTGTGAATAATAATATGGAAACTTTCTTCAATACTCATGGCATTGTACATCAGACTACTATTGCTTACACTCCTCAGCAAAATGGGATTGCTGAGAGAAAGCATAGACACCTTTTGAATGTTGCAAGATCTCTTTTATTTCAGGGTGGAATTCCATTGTATTTGTGGACTGAGTGCATTCTTACTGCTACATACTTGATTAATAGGCTTCCTTCTTCTGTCTTAAAAGGCAGATCACCATATGAGTTAGTATTTGGAAATTCTCCAAATCTTAACCATCTAAGATGTTTTGGCTGTCTCTGTTTTGCTACTAATCTTAATAATAATGATAAGTTTTCAAAAAGATCTGAAAAATGTGTGTTTGTTGGTTACTCAAATAATAAGAAAGGTTATAAAGTTTATAGTTTGGAAAACAAAACTTTGTTTTTTTCAAGAGATATTAAGTTTTATGAAAACATCTTTCCATTAAAAATGAATAAGAATGATAAGTTTTCTGGTTCAGATAATTCTGACTTAAATCAACAAAACTTTTTTGATTCTATATATTTACCTAATTGTATATCAACAAACATTCTACCCTATGATGACACAGAGACTAATACCAAAACTAATGTGCAACATGGTTCAATTGGAAGCAATGAGGAGAATGCCAGTGATAATGAGTCACTTGGTGATTTCCCAAATGCAAACATTGAACATGATGGTACATCTTCAAGTGATGAACAATCTGATCAAAGTTCTTCTAGTTCTGAGGGTAATTATAATGTTCAAAATTTGTTTGATGATAATGATGGTCTAAGAAAGTCTAACAGATCTACTAGGCTTCCTATTAAACTTGGTGATTTTGTTCTTGATGGAAAGGTCAAATATGGGATTGATAGACATGTAAATTATTCAAACTTGAGTAAAGATAACTTTTGTTTCTCAACAAGTTTAAATAAAATCATTGAACCTAAAACTTTTCATCAAGCATGCACCAATAAGAATTGGATTGCTGCTATGAATGATGAAATGGAGGCTTTACATAGGAATGAAACTTGGGATATTACTTAATTGCCACCTGGCAGAGAACCTATAGGCTGCAAGTGGGTTTATAAAGTTAAATATAAATCCACCGGGGAGGTTTAAAGGTTTAAAGCCAGGTTGGTAGCTAAAGGTTACAATCAAAGAAAGGGGGTGGATTATGAAGAAACATTTTCACCAGTTGTAAAGATTGTTAGAGTTAGGTGTCTTACTAGCTTGGCTATTAATAATTTCTGGCCTTTATTTCAATTAGATGTGAATAATGCTTTTCTTTATGGAAGTTTAAGTGAAGAAGTATTTATGACATTACCACCTGGATATTTTTCTGTTGATGATAGTAGAGTTTGCAGGCTAGAAAGATCATTATATGGGCTTAAACAAGCTCCAAGACAATGGAATGAAAGGTTATGTAAAACCTTGATTCAAAATGGCTTCAAACAAAGTAAGTGTGACTACTTTTATTTGTTAAATCTGAAAATGGGATTTTTGTTGCACTTTTGGTTTATGTTGATGACATTATTGTCGCAGGTAATAATATAGATGAAATTAACAAATTTAAAGCTTATTTGAAAACAAATTTCATGATAAAAGATTTAGGGGAGTTAAAATACTTCTTAGGCATAGAAGTATTAACAACTACTTCTTAGGCATAGAAGTATTAACAACTGAAGATAATATTTGCTTGTCTCAAAGAAAGTATGTTTTAGAGTTACTTTAGTAATATGGTTTACTTGCTTGCAAACCTTTTAAAACTCCCCTTGAATCAAAACTTATGATTTCTGATAAACCAATTGTTAAGAATGACAAAAAATTTGAGAATGTCACTCAATATCAAAAACTGCTTGGGAAGTTAATATACTTAACTCACACAAGACCTGATATATCCTATTATGTGCACTGTTTGAGTCAATATATGCATTCTCCTTATGAATCTCACTTGAAGCATGCCTTTAGAGTGCTTAGATACTTGAAAAACAGCCCTGGACAAGGTATATTGATTTCTAAATCCTCTAATATGGATTTAAGAGGGTATTCAGATTCCGACTGGGCAAAATGCAAGGCCACCAGAAGAAGTTTGACTGGTTTTGCAGTTTATATGGGTGATTCTCTTGTTTCTTGGAAAAGTAAGAAACAAAGTGTTGTTTCTAGATCCTCAGCTGAAGATGGGTATAGAGCCCTTGCTTCTTTTACTTGTGAAGTTATGTGGTTACTAAACCTGCTAAGAGACTTAGAGGTAAAGGTTAAGGTACCAGTTTCCTTGTTTTGTGATAATAAAGCTGCTTTGCAAATTGCTTCTAATCCTGTCTTCCATGAGAGGACTAAACACTTTGAAATAGACTTGCATTTTGTTAGAGATAAAATCAATGATGGTACCATTAAACCTTTAAAAATTGAATCAGCTAATCAGGTAGCAGATATATTAACAAAAGGTCTATCTATAGACCAACATTTCAAACTAGTTAAAAGTTTGAAAATGATTTATTTCTTTAAAACTTAAATTGAGGGGGTGTATTGATCAGTGTACATGTTTCTCAATTTAGTTTTAAACAAAATAGTTAAGTATTTTTTCTCTTATTGTATGATTAGTTTATTTCAGGAACTTCTGGTGTAAATATATATTGAAGAAAGGATGAAGTTTGAAGTCGGTTTAAGAGAGAAGGACTAAAAGTGACAACTGTTAAATCTTGAAGCTGCTTATGAAACTTTCGAGCCCTTGTCTTTATTTACTGGAGTTTTAGATCGAGAGGATTAACAACATACATTCATCATATTCATTCAATTCATATTTCTTTCTGATCTCTCTATCATCTGATTAGAGAATCATTTATTCATATTGATTTCATCTCATTATTTCTGTATCAATATCATCTAGATATTGATTCTATTTGTAATAACTATTCTCATTCAATCATATTAATAATAATAATAATTTCTGGCCTTTATTTCAATTAGATGTGAATAATGCTTTTCTTTATGGAAGTTTAAGTGAAGAAGTATTTATGACATTACCACCTGGATATTTTTCTGTTGATGATAGTAGAGTTTGCAGGCTAGAAAGATCATTATATGGGCTTAAACAAGCTCCAAGACAATGGAATGAAAGGTTATGTAAAACCTTGATTCAAAATGGCTTCAAACAAAGTAAGTGTGACTACTCTTTATTTGTTAAATCTGAAAATGGGATTTTTGTTGCACTTTTGGTTTATGTTGATGACATTATTGTCGCAGGTAATAATATAGATGAAATTAACAAATTTAAAGCTTATTTGAAAACAAATTTCATGATAAAAGATTTAGGGGAGTTAAAATACTTCTTAGGCATAGAAGTATTAACAACTGAAGATAATATTTGCTTGTCTCAAAGAAAGTATGTTTTAGAGTTACTTTAGTAATATGGTTTACTTGCTTGCAAACCTTTTAAAACTCCCCTTGAATCAAAACTTATGATTTCTGATAAACCAATTGTTAAGAATGACAAAAAATTTGAGAATGTCACTCAATATCAAAAACTGCTTGGGAAGTTAATATACTTAACTCACACAAGACCTGATATATCCTATTATGTGCACTGTTTGAGTCAATATATGCATTCTCCTTATGAATCTCACTTGAAGCATGCCTTTAGAGTGCTTAGATACTTGAAAAACAGCCCTGGACAAGGTATATTGATTTCTAAATCCTCTAATATGGATTTAAGAGGGTATTCAGATTCCGACTGGGCAAAATGCAAGGCCACCAGAAGAAGTTTGACTGGTTTTGCAGTTTATATGGGTGATTCTCTTGTTTCTTGGAAAAGTAAGAAACAAAGTGTTGTTTCTAGATCCTCAGCTGAAGCTGAGTATAGAGCCCTTGCTTCTCTTACTTGTGAAGTTATGTGGTTACTAAACCTGCTAAGAGATTTAGAGGTAAAGGTTAAGGTACCAGTTTCCTTTGTTTTGTGATAATAAAGCTGCTTTGCAAATTGCTTCTAATCCTGTCTTCCATGAGAGGACTAAACACTTTGAAATAGACTTGCATTTTGTTAGAGATAAAATCAATGATGGTACCATTAAACCTTTAAAAATTGAATCAGCTAATCAGGTAGCAGATATATTAACAAAAGGTCTATCTATAGACCAACATTTCAAACTAGTTAAAAGTTTGAAAATGATTTATTTCTTTAAAACTTAAATTGAGGGGGTGTATTGATCAGTGTACATGTTTCTCAATTTAGTTTTAAACAAAATAGTTAAGTATTTTTTCTTCTTATTGTATGATTAGTTTATTTCAGGAACTTCTGGTGTAAATATATATTGAAGAAAGGATGAAGTTTGAAGTCGGTTTAAGAGAGAAGGACTAAAAGTGACAACTGTTAAATCTTGAAGCTGCTTATGAAACTTTCGAGCCCTTGTCTTTATTTACTGGAGTTTTAGATCGAAAGGATTAACAACATACATTCATCATATTCATTCAATTCATATTTCTTTCTGATCTCTCTGTCATCTGATTAGAGAATCATTTATTCATATTGATTTCATCTCATTATTTCTGTATCAATATCATCTAGATATTGATTCTATTTGTAATAACTATTCTCATTCAATCATATTAATAATAATAATAATATTTTGTTCTTGTTTCTTGGAAAAGTAAGAAACAAAGTGTTGTTTCTAGATCCTCAGCTGAAGCTGAGTATAGAGCCCTAGCTTCTCTTACTTGTGAAGTTATGTGGTTACTAAACCTGCTAAGAGATTTAGAGGTAAAGGTTAAGGTACCAGTTTCTTTGTTTTGTGATAATAAAGCTGCTTTGCAAATTGCTTCTAATCCTGTCTTCCATGAGAGGACTAAACACTTTGAAATAGACTTGCATTTTGTTAGAGATAAAATCAATGATGGTACCATTAAACCTTTAAAAATTGAATCAGCTAATCAGGTAGCAGATATATTAACAAAAGGTCTATCTATAGACCAACATCTCAAACTGGTTAACAGTTTGAAAATGATTGATTTCTTTAAAACTTAAATTGAGGGGGTGTATTGATCAGTGTACATGTTTCTCAATTTAGTTTTAAACAAAATAGTTAAGTATTTTTTCTCTTATTGTATGATTAGTTTATTTCAGGAACTTCTGGTGTAAATATATATTGAAGAAAGGATGAAGTTTGAAGTCGGTTTAAGAGAGAAGGACTAAAAGTGACAACTGTTAAATCTTGAAGCTGCTTATGAAACTTTCGAGCCCTTGTCTTTATTTACTGGAGTTTTAGATCGAAAGGATTAACAACATACATTCATCATATTCATTCAATTCATATTTCTTTCTGATCTCTCTGTCATCTGATTAGAGAATCATTTATTCATATTGATTTCATCTCATTATTTCTGTATCAATATCATCTAGATATTGATTCTATTTGTAATAACTATTCTCATTCAATCATATTAATAATGATAATAATATTTTGTTCTTGTTTCTTGATTATATTATGAGTTTGATTCAGAATATAGTTTGATATAATAATAAATTTCACACAATTGGAACTATTTAGTTATTAGTATAGGTGTATTAATTGGACTTTAATGATTTAAGTGCTTGTGTAAGAACTATTTTAGATGTATGGTTTTACCTTAATTCTTACACTACTGATTGTAAACTAGTTGCATGCTAAGTAAGTGTATGAGTCATCTGGGGTCTTTGATAATGTCTATGCATGAAATATGTATAAAATCTTAAGAAATACAATCGGTAGATTAATAAAAGAGTTCAATGAGCTATTAAACGAGTAAAATTATACACATCAAGTTATGTCGCTTTGCGCGTAGGGAACCACCGACCTGTCACCATTGTCTCAACTATTAAAGATGATATTTATTGTACAACTACTTTAGTATCTAGCTAGGAGGCATGACTGTAGTGTGAGAGTATATCTAAGTAGTGAAGCACAAGTACAACTAATAATAAGATAAAATGTCTTACTAGTAGCTAGTAGAACTGATTGCTATACAAACTTGAATTAAGTGCTTAACTAGTCTGCATTAAGAAGTAAGATTGAGCTGTAGGACATGTGGAATTATAGAACGGTTTTAGAGGTATTAACACAAATAAAAGTTAGCTTTAAGTTTTGATTGATTGATTATCTTTACCTCTAAGCTATAGCTTTCTGACTTTGTCTTAAGCTTTCTCAAAACATTTTGCATGACTAATCTTTGAATGTTTTTGAAAGTAGAGAAACTTTAACACTTAGGTTGTCCGCTCATCTTTAAATGTTTATTTTTCTTGGACTATTTGTTTGAGGACAAGCAAAGACTTAAGTGTGGGGTATATGATGAGCGTTCATTTTATGATTATTTCCCCTATCATTAGGCCGTGTTTTAATGTCTAATTGAGTTTATATATGTGAACTTATGATACTTAATGAGATTTACAATTAACACAGGTTCACAGATAATGTCGCATATTGGACTCAACTAGATGAGGCGTGACTGCAACATATGATATGGACTAATAAATTTAAGTCCAAGGTGGTGGTGTCTCGTGGACTAGCCCAAGCAGAAGAGAGAAAGAAATGGGCTTATGCCCTTGTCCACGTGAAGTAGCAGCAGCCCATTTGGGCCTTGTCTTGCGTGAACCCAGAAGAAAGAAACAAGAAACAAGTGGGTCCAGCTCACTGTCCGTCCGGCCCAGAAGAAGAAAAAGAGGGCACGCCCCCTTTGTTTTGTACGCAGCAACCGACATCAACACAAATATACATAGTTTAAGAAGCTGCTCACAATTAATAACGCAGCACACATTAATTGTCCTAGGGTTCATTAATTACTAGGTCAAATTGATTAGAGAAGAAACAGGAGAATTAGACGAGGGGTGGTTTCGGTTTGTGAGGTGCGGCCGAGAGGAATACACAAAGGAGACATCCATACTCTTTACTTTTATTATTATTATTATTATTATTATTAGGGTTACTATTGCAACACTATTTTATTTGACAATTATTTTTATGGATTTATTTATATTAATAATTGTTAGGTTTAATTATTTTGCCATGAGTAGCTAGATAGTTTTGCGTCTATTTGGATAATGTGATCATGCCGTGATATTTTATATTAGATTGTTGAACCGTTTCTATGCTTATCGCAGATCCATGTTTATTGAGTCAGACAAATGTTATTAGTTTTCATATACAAACTGATTTGTTGATTTGTTTGGGAGGATTTGATTCGGTCTCCTTAGAGTCATTAATCTGTTTTGCGAAACATTAATCGGTCTATAATTAATGTGGTCTTCTGACTTGTAACCGAGCGGGGGATGGTTAATTAATAATTTGACTCAACTGAACATGTGTTTTATTAAATTGTTTTAGTTGATCCGGCGAACGGAAACCGGATCCGGGTGACTAGAATAGTTAGCGTCTAGAGAATTTAATTAGGACCTAGACTTACATAAAAGATCAAGTCATAGTTACAAAAATCAGGTTTTAATGCATAACAGTGAATCTAACGAGAATATGTCTATAGGATAGTGTGAGTCTAACGACAGCTCTACAAAATAGTTTGGTGAATCTAACGAGAATCCAAACGTGAGAAGAGTTGTTCAACAAATCTAAATTGTTTTCCAAATGGTCATGGCATGTGAACTGTTCCAAATAGATGCAACATTTTAATTATTATTGTCTTTCATTTTAGGTTATTATGTGATTCCTCGCTAGACCAAGCGGTTGGAAACTTTGCTAGATTAATCATTTAATTGCTTTTCTTATTTTATTGTGACAAACCCCCAAATCCTAGAATTACACCTAGCTACTTTCTTAGACATAGTCCCTGAGAACGATCCTGTACTTACCACAACACTAGCTACATTCGATCGGGTCCACTGCCCGTTAGTGTGTTTTTAGTTAGAGGTATTTACTTGTACTTTATAAATTTAAAACGTCTTTTTTGCAAACCTCAAAGTTTCAAAGCACATCAAGGCGATATTCGTACAACTCCCCCCCATCGATTATCATGGTACAAACCATTTGTGCAACAATGCATTTGGTGTGAAATATAGATTTTCGTTTGTAATTCTCCTCACGGTTTGGTAGACTGTTGAGTGCCCGCTGGACAACCAAGCATTCACCATCATCGGGACCAACCAGTTCTTCTTCTACATCTTCGATTACTGACAACATAGGGCTATTTTCGTTACCAAACTTATACCCGCTGGCCTGTTCGAAATCAGTTAAATTGATAACTCTTTTATTTGGGCATTCAGAAGCGATATGCCTTAGGCCTTGGCACCTGAAGCATCGACGGGGTGCCTTAGGGGTATCGGTGTTGTGAGTGGTGGTAACAGGGGGCAGTGTCGTGATGGGTTTCGTGGATGGTGTAGTTCTAAGGTTTTGATTCGGGTTGAAGGTATGGTCTGTAACTTCATGCTTGCCTTTAGCCAGTTGTTGTGAGTCAACTTTGTGGGCCAAAACAGTAAGTTCAGCCAAGGTTTCATACGTATGTAATTCCACTACATTGTCCACATGAGGTCCCAAACCCCCAAGATAACGTACTAGGGTTTGAGGATCGTCTTCAGGAACATCACATTTCATCAATAAATACTCAAAATTAAGTGAGTAATCTTCCACGGTACCCGTCCCTTGATTTAAATTGTGTAGTTGAGAAAAACTTGCCTGTAAGTAGTATGATGGGAGAAACTTTTGTTTCATCTTTTCTTTCATCTTTGGCCAAGTTTTGATCTTTTCCTTCCCCATTCGTTCACGTTTCTGACAGACATTAGACCACCAGGTTGAAGCGTATTTGCGGAGTTTAAGGGAGACAATCTTCACTTTGTTGTCATCATGTAACAACCCTCAATTTTCGACGAGGATAATTTACTTGGACTTACCTAACCATTTTTCCCTAGAGGTTTATTAAGAGAATTAACCTTCTAGATATTAAGGCATAGTTATAATTGCCCTCTAGTTCAATGGAATGCCCAAAGATAGCTAGTCATCTTAGAAATGCCAAACATAAGCCAATCTCAAAGTGAAGAATTAATGACAATCTTATAAGAATGTAACTATAATTAATCAAGTCAACTTCGAGAATATGTAAAGTAACAACAACTTTATAATTATTCAATCTAACAAACAAGTACCTATGTATCCAAAATGTAATCAATAACTCAAATAATAGAAGGTACATTAAGAAATTTTATAAAGTTTAGTACCAATATATATATATATATATATATACACGACATACATACATATACTTATATCTTACAAGAGCTAACATTTGCACTTAACACAAGTACATATTTATATCTATGCATACACATATAATTACAAATCCAATACTTGTATAATTTAAATTTACATAATCAAACCATTACTACATAACTTGATTAAAACTACCCTCATTTTGAATCTAGACTACATTTGGAACCACCCAACACCACACCACACCTCCTAGCCAATGGATATCACTCCACCACTCCCACTAGCCAATAAGCTTGCCCCCAACTTCTTTCCTCCTCCTAAATCACGTGGGTATGCCCCTCCCTCTCTCATTTTCAGATTTCTCTCTCAAACCAACACACACACATCTCCAAACACTCTCTCCAACTCTCTCAAAAATTCTGCACTTCATCCTCTTTCATTATCGGTTCAAGCAAGGTAAAAAGGGGGTTAAATCTTTAAGTAAATCAACTATAACAATAAGGGTTCATGCTAGATCATTCAAGGGTGTGATAAAGCAAGCTAAGGAGTCCATTTTGGGGTCATATGGTCGTGAGTTTGGCTGCCCAAAACAGCCCCCATTTCGAATTCATCAAGGGTATAACTCATCATCTCTTTGTTTAATCTATCTTGTTTTTGTATATACTAAAAGATCTTTATCAAAAATCTTGTTTTCTTTGATTTTCTTCTTGAGAATACACTTAATGAGGGCATGTTGATAGAATCTTTCCTATCATGCCATTGCATGTCAAGATCTAGAGGAAAGATTCAATGATTCAACTCAAATAAGACCCAAAAGTGATAGTTCATGACAAAGATTCAAATTTGTTGATGGATCTTTACAAAAATCTTGTTTTCTTTGATTTTCTTCTTGAGAATACACTTAATGAGGGCATGTTGATAGAATCTTTCCTATCATGCCATTGCATGTCAAGATCTAGAGGAAAGATTCAATGATTCAACTCAAATAAGACCCAAAAGTGATAGTTCATGACAAAGATTCAAATTTGTTGATGGATCTTTACAAAATCGGTTTTTGTTGATAAAAATGAAGCTTACTTTCTGTGATTTTTCATAGATAAACTCATTTTGTTGTTGCAAGAAAGATTTAATAAAAGTTTTGTTGTTAAAATGGTTAGATGGTCACATGCATTCACTTTTTGGATGAGTTTTGCAAGAACCAAGTTTATTGATTTTTGTTTGGTGAAAGTTCAAGTATAGATGATGATTGATGATCTTGGAATTGTTTGAAATCTGTATATTTGATGTTAAGAGATACAAAATGAAGTGATAATCTTGTTAGTGGTAATTTAGAGGCTAAAACAAGCAACCAACACCATTGGTGGGTTGTGTTAACCAAAACACTTTCTGACAGAATCATTCTTCTGTCTTGGAACGGATAAACTGAACATGTGAGTGCCGATTGAAGCAAAACTTTCAAAATAAAAGTTGTAGATAAACGAGTTAAGTTTAACCACCAACTGGAATCACTCAAAAATACTGAACCAAACAAAATGATACGATTTTTCTACTAAAACTGGTCAAAACTGCATTTTTGTCTGAATATTTTATCAACTTTAACAATTTTTATCTCCTAATCCATAATGTTCCAGGAGGCCATACTTGGTGGAAAGTAAGTCCAATGTGTCCTAAACTTAAAATAAAATCATGGAATTTTTATTAAGAGCAAAACCCAAATAACTTTTATAAAACTTTCGAGTATGCAAAACAGTGACTGTTTTGACCACTTCCATTTATAAAAATATTTAGAGGTAGTAAACATTCTTTATAAATTAAGACAAAAATTAAAAAATAAGTGTACATATATAGGTTATGGTATAAAAATCAGGATGGTCCAAATAATTCGGTTTAACCCCAAAACAGTAGCCAACATTTCATAAAAATGTGAAGTAAAAACAGAAAATTCTGAAGTAAACCAATAATTTGTGTAATGGGCTAAAAGATACACTAAGGACCATAATGGGCTAACCCAACCCAAATAATAAACCCATTGAACCATAAATCAGTAGGCCCACTTGGCCCAATAAACCGTATAGCCCAATAACCAATAAAACCCACTAAGCACATAACCCAAATAAGGTTAAGCCCAATAACCAATAAAACCCACTAAGCACATAACCCAAATAAGGTTAAGCCCAATAACTGATTTAAGCCCAAAGCATTTAGAAGCCCATGACACTTAAGCCCAATTGGTAATGGCCCATAACACTTAAACGAATTTCATGAACCCGAATAATCATAAGACATATCGAGAAATGTGTGAGTTAAAAGATAAGTGTAATCAAAGTAACACAAAATATAATTAAGTGAGATGGACATAAGTAATTACATTAACCAAACTATAAGACGATATCACAAATGTTAATTCGTATTAAAATTGGTTACACATCCAATAATGTTTAAGAGAACATAACTTAATATGGCATTCCCATATGATAACCTAAGATGCCAAACGAAACCACAAATGAAGGCAAGTTACCGAAATTCTAACAACTTATAACTACATGTATAATGAAAGTGACATTTCACACCATCACTCTCTACAACCAAAAAGATGCGAATATTAGCAATACACTTGGATCCCATAATTGATGACAACATAATGAAAGTGGCATTTCTAAGTGATGACTTAAGATAGGAACTTACGTATATTAGTCCTCTCGTAGGGATAGTCTTGGCTTTGAAATGTGGTTGAGGACCATGATGGAATATATGATCAAGGAAGCAATAGATGGGAAGTACCCATTTTGGATAAGTGGTTATGATGTGCGTCATATCAAGGTGAGTCATAGCCCCCTTTCAAACTCTTTTATATGTTTTACTTGCGGGGTGAAAAACATGATTAATTAAAATGACTTTCTCTTATGAAATGATTCTTTGAAATAATGATAATGATATGGGAATTATATTGTATGTTCAACGTGTTATATATTATATGATGAGCTTGAGTACTGTCAAACTGTTTCACCTCAGTACACTACTATTAACTCTTCGAGAGGCCTGTAGTTTGAGAGTTGCGCAACTAGGACTTGTCCCCTCACCCAACGAGTAACGGTGAGATGTTTGGTTGCCTTTGTGACGACCTTCATTCCCAGTCCGACCACGCGGTGCTCTAGCTACTATATCAGTGGTCATGCCACGCCCCTTTATATTATTGGTCGTCTCCATGGCACGACCCCCATTATTATTATTATTGCACATGGTTGACGGCATGTGCTTCTTATTATCTTGGACATAACCGGTCTTAGTAGTGGCTCAAGCACAGACTCATCAAATTATGCCTTTGGCTAAATATTATTGATATTATTTATGGTTGGATATTATGGATTGAACATACGGTTTGGGTATTGGCTAATAATGTTTAAGAGAACATAACTTAATATGGCATTCCCATATGATAACCTAAGATGCCAAACGAAACCACAAATGAAGGCAAGTTACCGAAATTCTAACAACTTATAACTACATGTATAATGAAAGTGACATTTCACACCATCACTCTCTACAACCAAAAAGATGCGAATATTAGCAATACACTTGGATCCCATAATTGATGACAACATAATGAAAGTGGCATTTCTAAGTGATGACTTAAGATAGGAACTTACGTATATTAGTCCTCTCGTAGGGATAGTCTTGGCTTTGAAATGTGGTTGAGGACCATGATGGAATATATGATCAAGGAAGCAATAGATGGGAAGTACCCATTTTGGATAAGTGGTTATGATGTGCGTCATATCAAGGTGAGTCATAGCCCCCTTTCAAACTCTTTTATATGTTTTACTTGCGGGGTGAAAAACATGATTAATTAAAATGACTTTCTCTTATGAAATGATTCTTTGAAATAATGATAATGATATGGGAATTTTTGCCGATCATGTGGTTTGGGTATGTTGATACCTAATAACATGTTTTCTAAGTGTTTAAAATGGTTAAGTAACGGATTTATTTAAAAACCTATGCACTCACCAACTACGTTTTCGTAGTTGACACTTTTTCTTCATGCTTTTTAGGAATTAGCGTAAGTTTTGAGGAATTATATGCATCATGATTATTTGCATTGCACTTTGGAGTCAAAGATCAAACCTTGTGATGGGCAATGGAATCCGCCTTGATCATTGTAGTAAATCGTTTCATGTATTTGTTAATTGTCTCGTGGACTTAATATCCAAGTACGGTGGACGCATTGTACTTGGGGATTGGTTCACATGCTTGTGCATTTGTAAACTTCTTTTATCATTTAAAGCTATGGTGAATGTTATTTATAATCCTTTGTTTTGAATACTCGACTTTCTGTACATCTCATTGTTCCGCCTTAGTTGGGGTGTTACACATCAGACGTCTGCTTGTAATCAAATACCCGTTCTACGGTGCGGATCCATTCTACAAACTCATCAGGATCGAGTTTCCCGTCGTACTCGGGTATATCAACTTTTATATCATTCGGATGCCAACCAGTATTATCCTTATGACGTCCAGTTCCCGACCCGCTCGTTCCTCCAGAATCAGCCTCATCTTCACCTCGTCTATGCTGAGAAACAACAAGTTCTTGGATCTGATTTTGTAAGTTTTTTATCTGTTGGAACCATCTCCTGTCGATCAGCCTCAAGAACTTCGGCTATCACTTTCTTCATCTCCGTGACACTTCGGGTATCCATAGCTCTGATACCAGATGATAGCAGCAACCTTCTCAATTGGATCGAAACACCCGAACGAAAAGTTATTATCAGAATTGCAACGAACCTCCACAAGTTACAGACTCACCACTTGAGAGTTTCGAAAGGCAGAAAATCTAATATGCGTTCTTGATACAGTTACACCACAAAAACTAACAATATTAGCTTCCAAGATCACCTCCTAATTACTGACAATAATTAAGATAGCAATGGAAATAGAATTCTCAAAGAGAATGAAATCTTAAAATATAACCGTCTGCCTTTTTCCTTTCTGAACGAGTACATAAATAAATAAAAAGGGAAATAACTGCAAACAAAAGACACTCCCACGTTCCTATTTGTGTGGTTCTAGAAAACAACTTCCACTTGACCACTTGAGTACTATTTAATTAAAAAAAGAAATAACAACGAAATGAAAATAAATACTAAATGTAGACCAGACATTTATTTTTAGCTTCAATTGGTGACATGCTCTAACTGGACCAGGAGATTAAATTCTGGTTGGGCTTGGGTTGCTGGATGGGCACGTGAGTCCCTATCAAGGAGGCTCTATAACGGTGGACCCGGAACATAATATAGACCTTTTGTTGTGATATTCGGTTTTCAAAAAAGATACACTATGACTTTTTTACTTAAAAGTTTTTAATTGTTGCCAAAAAAGTGCATGTGTTTGTTAATTTGTGCAATAAACTTATCCAGAAAAGAAAAAGAAAGCAGCTTATCTTCTTTTTTTTTCCCGAACATTAGCAGCTTATCTTCTACATATGTATTACCATATACTTATGGATCATATTTTTATGATAACTATCAAATATGTTTGTGGCCTTTTGGGAGTCGATCACATATTCACATGGATAGCCAATCTTACTTTTGGACAATCGGCTCAATCATGTATGGCCCAATATTAAACTTGAACAATGGGCTCCAAGCCTCCATCCTTGCAACGGTCCAATATTAAAAATGTTTTACATAGATTTGGGCTCCAAGCCGATAAAATGTTGATCGATGCCACCTGAATTAGTAAACTTTTTTAGCATAGATTTGTTTGTATCATTTCTCAATCTAAAAAGTGTAACCGATTTCCTTGCACTCAAAATACCGTTTTCTTTTACGTTTTTTATTTGAGAGTTACTGATGTTCACTGATCACTACTAGACAAGTTAATAGAAGAAATAGTAATGATACATAAGATTAATTGACAGGCTTACAAATATATAAAAATCTGATGTCACATGATATGATCAAAATAAGATTTATGCATAGTCTTTTTTTTTTAATATAACCTAACCATTAATGTTATCATGCGTCAGATTTCTAAAAATATTTACAAATGATCAAATAAGACGCATTTATTCATAACTTTCCGTAGAATAATACAATAACAGTTTTACCTAATCATTTTCTTGTACTATTGCAAGTGTATGGTTTGTATATTAACTTGATATACCATATAATTCCTTAAGAAAATAGAAGTCGATGTGTTCCAAAAATCAAAGATACCATTGTCTTTATAAAACTAAATTAACTATGCAAACAAATTGAATAGATACAAAAGTAGTTGATGATGTGTATCAAATCAAATAAAATCAAGGAATATAATGTTGCGGTAATTTCATGTGCTTATGACATGCGTGTCTTAAGGCGGGACCGTCGAATAGAAATTTGATTAAATAGGGACACATCATATTATCGTCCGCCTGATTTAGCTATAAAAAACATCATGAACTCTTCGAAAATAACTAACATACTTTTGGGGTGAAGTTGTACGTTGACATAAAGTTTGTTACTTTTATCTTAAGTTTTTGTTTTTTTTACTATACTTCAATAAGGAACAAGCTAACACTATATGTAATTACTAATATTTTACATCGGTGATGTTTGGGGTGACTTTGTTTAGGGTTATCTCAGTATTGACGTTGATCGGTATTATTTATTCTAATTTTTTTAAATCAAGTAAGCAAAGTTAGATTATTGATTAGTTTTGGTTTGTTTGTGAAGAAGATGCTACGCAACATGGATAAAAGTGGTATGGGGTGACAAGGAAACTAAAAATTTGACGTGATTCTAATATAGCGTCTAAGATGAGATCTTGCACAACCATTTTTTTTATTTTTAAAAAGAGACAAGAATGCAAATATCTAGAATTCAACATTATGGATGATGCGTTGCACACTCGATTCTCTAGAAAAAAGATAGGAATACAAATTCTTAAAATTCAACATCAACCGAAGATATAACTATTAAGTATTTTTGAATGTTATATATCTAGTAACAATATATATGAATATAACAAAAAGTCCACTTTATCCTCTAGATGTGTGAATTAGAAACACTATTGAGAGAATCTAAAACAAAAAAAGACTCACTTTCTCGTATCTATCGTCAATGAAAGTGTTAGAGCCAGAGGATTAAATATTGATAGTGACAAAATATGTATGGGTCGCTGATCTTATTATCTTTGAAGTTAGGGAAGTGAATGGGCCGGGGAACAAGCATAAATGATGGGTCAATTCTAAATCCAAGTCTGACAAACATTTGAGCCACCGGTTGCTATTTGATGCACACACGATATAGATGCTTTCCCTATATTGCTGCCTAACTCTTGTCCATGTATCATGATGCCCCATTTCCATATGTCAAATTCAATCAATTTATGTGCCAAGATTTGTCAACTCAAACTTTATCAAGATTTTATTATATGAACTACAAAAAGAAAAAAAAAAGTCCACTTTATCCTCTAGATGTGTGAATTAGAAACACTATTGAGAGAATCTAAAACAAAAAAAGACTCACTTTCTCGTATCTATCGTCAATGAAAGTGTTAGAGCCAGAGGATTAAATATTGATAGTGACAAAATATGTATGGGTCGCTGATCTTATTATCTTTGAAGTTAGGGAAGTGAATGGGCCGGGGAACAAGCATAAATGATGGGTCAATTCTAAATCCAAGTCTGACAAACATTTGAGCCACCGGTTGCTATTTGATGCACACACGATATAGATGCTTTCCCTATATTGCTGCCTAACTCTTGTCCATGTATCATGATGCCCCATTTCCATATGTCAAATTCAATCAATTTATGTGCCAAGATTTGTCAACTCAAACTTTATCAAGATTTTATTATATGAACTACAAAAAGAAAAAAAAAAGTCCACTTTATCCTCTAGATGTGTGAATTAGAAACACTATTGAGAGAATCTAAAACAAAAAAAGACTCACTTTCTCGTATCTATCGTCAATGAAAGTGTTAGAGCCAGAGGATTAAATATTGATAGTGACAAAATATGTATGGGTCGCTGATCTTATTATCTTTGAAGTTAGGGAAGTGAATGGGCCGGGGAACAAGCATAAATGATGGGTCAATTCTAAATCCAAGTCTGACAAACATTTGAGCCACCGGTTGCTATTTGATGCACACACGATATAGATGCTTTCCCTATATTGCTGCCTAACTCTTGTCCATGTATCATGATGCCCCATTTCCATATGTCAAATTCAATCAATTTATGTGCCAAGATTTGTCAACTCAAACTTTATCAAGATTTTATTATATGAACTACAAAAAGAAAAAAAAAAGTTCAACACAATGTGTTTGAACCATTAAATTTTCAAAAAAGTATAACTTCAAGAACCAAATCACCTCAAACTAATTGGTTGATGATGAGACTTTGGTATATGAATTATTTTCCAGTTACTTATTATTCTTGTCTGAAGTAATTAATTATAGAAGAAAAAAAAACACTTAGATAGCTAATACTGCAATTCGGATATCTAAATTGCCAGTTTTTTGGATTTTAACCGAATCACAACCCAAAACATGCAATTTGGTTCAATAGTATAACTCGACGTGAAGGTAAAAAAAACAAATAGCAATCTATATGTTGCGCAACACATGAGCAAATCACATGGTGTAAGTTGCTATTTGTTGCCTATTTAATTTAATGATATTTGGCACTAGTTATCGTGCATTTAATGAAATCCGACTATTTTTTGATTATTGAGTAAATAAAGACTTCATTAAATATTTGATAACTAGTGCTTCAGAAGCATTAGTTATCAAATCCATTAATTTAAATCCAAAAAAAACTAATTAACACTTAATTGAGATATTGAGTTACGTCTTTTTCACCTAAGTTTTACTAAAAGATATATTAAATTAGTTCGACTTTTATTACTTGATAAGTCTTTTTTCTTGATATGTCAGCGTATTCTATTCATGATTTGCGCCTTTAGGAGATGCTAGAAAACATGAGCCGTTACGAAAGCCAATTTTGGTTGTGTACTCGTTATTTATCAACTTTTGGGTTCTAACTTTCATTTGTTATAACGGTTAACCTTTTGGGGTTTTGTAGAAACTTTATAACAATTTCAGCAAAAGCAAACAGGACAACTCTATACATACAAAAAACATATCAATAATTTTGCATGGAAAATGAACAGTCATAAAAAGATGAGTGGATATATATATGATCTTAGTAACAAAGCAAAGTTATTTCTGATGATGAGCCCAAAAGGATAAGGGCACATAACTTTTTATGAATCTTTTACATATTTCCAGCAAGTTACACCTCGTTGCGAGATTTCAACCACAACTTTCCCCGTGGTCCTAAAATCGACGTGTTTTTAGATTTGCTGATGTCATAGGCCATGGTTATCTCTTTAAACTCATGATGGTAGAGCTCACAATTGACCTATCAATGGTTATCTCTTTAAACTAATGATGATGATATTTTGATATATTCATTTTGTATATATTCTTCTTTAATGGTCCCGAATGAGTAGAGCTTAGTAGACTTGCATTAACTTTAATTCTTTATAAATAGGTATAGTATGTGACGGCTCAAGGTTTATGATGTCCTTAAACGAGATCAATTTTTGGGGCATAATTCATTAACATACTAATTAAAAGAGAAAAAAACCTCAACTTATGTTTAGCCCCTAATTAAAAGAGAAAAAAAAAATAAGGTATTAGATTTTTTGTGGCCTAAAACGATTGTTTAGCCCCTAATTATAATAGAGCAGACTATGAATAGGTAAACGGATGAATTACGTTACGTTATTTGTTCGGGTTATTCAAAGATTGCGATGTTTTTGACTCAGACGTAAGATCTTGACATGTTAATAATGAGTGTGCAACACAAGATCGAACTAATTTGTTACTTTGTTTAAATTCAACTATCAAGAATTAGTGACACAAATCATGATGGAATGGTAGTGTTTTATACTTTTATTATAGTGACAGATTGCCGCCCAGTCCCTACGCCACTTTGGACTTAACATTATCTTACATCCTATTTGATTACTACCTTCCTTCTTTATCTCATATTAAATCAAACTTCTTGTCATCTTTTCAAGATTGGTACCATTTAAATATGTATGTACGTGTACGTGATCCTTGAATTATTATAAGAAATATAATATATAGGTGCCTCAGTAATTATTCATTACTCTAACCAGAAAAGTTATAAGTTATAGATAGTAATTAAGTTATATGTTACGTAGAGAAGGAAGACATGTATATATATGAAATATTTCATATTTGTGTGCATCTAGGCCCCCCTCATTAGATGTGTATTTTGGTCTAATATCTGTACTTGTCGACATTATAATAGAAAAACATTGAAAACAACATTAAACTTAATTTACTTTCTAGAGAAGAAAAACTATATATGTATTATATTATTATTATACAAAGTAAGCTTTTAGGGAAGGTTCATTCAATTCTACATCACAATAGTTTAATAACAGAAAATTTGATTTTGATTTCCAGGAAAATTCAAGTCTAATAACTTTTCTAAAAATTGTATTTGACATTGAACACACACAGAAAGAACATTTAATTCGATGCATAAAGAAGAAAAAGTGGCTCAACATGTCTTTGGTCCTCAACATTTATACCCATTTGGTCCAACTTTGGAAAGATGTAATAAAGCTAGTTTGGTTTTTAGTTATGATTCAAGATATATGAAATAATATAAGAATTTGTTAATATGACATATAAATCTTTAATCTTCATATTTATATTAAGTGGTTCTCTATAACTTTAAAAAAAAATAAAAATTATTCACACTAGCACAAACATTTAACTACAAACTTACAATAGATAAAAATTACACCAATTGTTCAAATTAGTGAACATTGAGTAGATCTAATCCAAAACGTGTATAGACAAATGATAAACTAAATAAGTTTGTTCGTCATTATAATATTAGACTGAACACAACTAAAGTTTGACCTATTAGTTTACATATATTAGTTTACATATATAATCCATGAATTAATTGGAAAAAAGAAAGAAAACTGAAAAGATGAAATATATATATTGGTGGTAGCAACGAGACACTATCACTCTTTTTCCACCACCCTATGGAGATTGTGACCCATCCACCCACACCTCCTCCTTTTTATCATTAAATTTCAGCGCACCTCTCCCTCTACACATTTCTCAATTAATCTCACTTTCATTATCTTTGACCAAAAGCCAGCCAGCCAGCCAATTTTTTTAATTACCATTAATTTTATTACCATTATCTATATGTAACATCGTCCTTGAGCTTTAGCTCAATGGTTAAAAGACTATCCCCTTACATGAGGTCTTGTGTTCAAGCCTCGGGAGGAGATAGAAATTAAGTCCCTTTATGAGGGCTTGACTTGGGTATACCCAGGTTCAAGTCTGAAAGGACAGAGTTTAGCGGGTTAGTAATTGCCCAACAATAATCTCAAATTGTTGTTAAAAAAATATATATTCCCTCCGTCCCATATTAAGTGTCCTAGTTTGACTTTTTGAGTCTTTTTATTTCAATTTTGACCGTAAATATTTTTGTTTATATTATATAACACTTGATATAATATATATGAATTGATTGAGTTTTAAATGTACTTTTCATTGATATAACTTTCATCAACTAATATATAACACAAACAAATATATTTACGGTCAAAATCGGAAGAAAAAGACTTGACCAGTCAAAATAGGACAATTAAAATGGGACGGAGGGAGTAGATCATTAAAGAGTAAGGGTCTGTTTTTTTCTAGTTATTAAGTAATGGGTGTATTAAGTGGCTGAATGCATAAATAATGTCTATATGTATTAAGTAAAATATAAGTAATTGACGGTTATTTTTGTTTATTAAGTCAGAAAATAAACATGAAATTTGACCAAATGACTAAGTTCTTTATTATTAAGTTTATTAAGTAAAAAAAACTGTTAAATCTTTTTCTTTTCTCCTTTTGAAAATCAAAGACTTATTTAACCGAATAATATAACATTATTGTTCCACATAGAACTTCAATTCACAATCAAACCGATTAAACAACCGACCCACTTCAATATTAAATCTTTCCTTTGGTCCATCATTGCCAATACGTATATATAAAAGGAAAAAGAAAGAAAAATGGGTGTAAACAGGTAGAAATTAACCTCGTGGAAAGAGACACATATTATGCAAATGGGGCCAGGGCTTAAAGAAATGGAGCAAAAGCCCAAATCAAAAACCTGTGCCATACGAGACAATCAACGGTCCCATCTGACCATATTAACGTGGCAGATAGACTAGTCATGATCATCATTCCTTATAAATAGAGTCAATTCAAAAAACAAATAACACCAAAAAAGCCTCTCTCTTTTTTTGCTTCTACTATGGACCAACTTTCACTATTGCTTTAAATCTGTGTGTTTGTGTTGGTACTAGTACTAGTATTGGTATAACAGTCATATCACACAATCAGCAGGCAGGCCCCTTTTTCATTACCCAACCACCCACTCACCTATACATATACCCACACCTATATCTAACACATTCATGTACATGCTTTTACTTTCATTTCCATTTTATGCTCCATTTATATATATTTGGTTCCATCATTTAGCTAGTTACCTTTATTCACATTCTAGTGTATAGAAATATTCATTCAAAAGTTTGTTATTCATTCTAGCTTTATTTATTATAATGATGATTGACAAATATGATTCCGGAATTATGACGCCCGCTATCAAAACTGACAGCGGGCTTACGTCTGTAATTCCGGTTTCAAGAAAACTTCCATCATCGTCTCTCAATCAACCGATTATTAATTTGAACCAACATCTTCTTGGATCGTTCATGTTTCTCAATCAAGATATCTCATCACAAATGTATCAACAACAATTGGAGATTGATCAATTCATCACTCATCATGTAAGATCACATTTCCTATCATTCATATAAATACTCTTCTGTCACAAAATAAATGTCCACTTTATTGTCAGCATTTCTAGAAACGTGTCAATACCATAATTTTTTTATATTTTCTTCCAAGAAACCAAAATAGTAATTTTTTTTGTGGATAATAATTTGTGGTTTTTGAAAATTGCAGACGGAAAATGTGAGAAGAAATATAGAAGAAATGAGAAAACGAAACTCAAAGAGATTGATGGAAGCGGCACAAGAAGGAATAATGAAGAGACTAAAAACAAAAGAAGAAGAAATAACAAAAATGGGACAATTGAATTATTCACTACAAGAAAAAGTCAAAACGTTAACATTAGAAAATCAAATATGGATGGAATTAGCTCAAACAAACGAGGCAACAGCAAACACGTTACGAAACAATTTACAACAAGTCCTAAACCAACTTCAACTACAACAAGAAGACCAACAACACAACACAACAAATATAATTAATGTTGATGACACGCAATCATCATGCTACGGAAGCAATTACGAAAATAATAATAATAAAAATAGGTTGTGTTGGAAATGTAGAAAGAAAGAGGCATGTGTATTGTTATTGCCTTGCAGGCATTTATGTGTATGTAACGTATGTGATGATTCTGGTGGTATCAGTATTTGCCCAGTCTGTAAGTCTACAAAATCTGCCGGGGTTCATGTTAACATGACCACGACTTAATTAATTTATTTATTTATTGACACATCATCCTTTTTTTTTAACTTTTTAGCATAGAGAATTATTACTTTATTTTTATTTTGTATATTTTTTATCTGGGAAAAGGATTTGTTTATTTGATTGTCAGTTTGTGCAGTGGAGTGTTGTTTGGTTTCAGGTTAAAAAAATAAAGTGATAGGAGGAAAAAAGAGGATTGAGATGGCGTTGGGTAAACGCCTAAAAACTGGGCAAAGAAAATGACAGGCACTAATATAAACGTTGATATAATTTATGCAAAATGTTGATACTATTTATAATTTTATATGTTTGCATGGTGTATAATAATTATTATTTTTTGACCGACAATAAATTTTTAAAAACAAATTGCTAGTATAAAAAGTTAACCGATACAAGTGAATACATATTTCGATTCAAAGTAGAAAACAAGAATTCAAACATGGCTATAACAAAAAAACATTAACACGTAAATTGACATCGACTACTATAGATAAAAAGGAGATCCTAATGAAACGTAGATAAAACGACCTCTCGGATTCTTCAAATTTGTTGCTCGCCTCTTTGAAGCACTGTGTAGATGAGTATTTTCTTTCTCGGTAGCAGATGTTCTCCAAATTTTAAGATCGATAGGGAGATATTCGTTCTACTTATGTAAAATTTCAAATACCCGATGGGGGAAGTTCCTCTATTAAACCGTCCGAAGGCACGACAATTAATAGGAGTAAACTTTGTCCCTACAGACTCAAACTTGAGTAAACCCAAACCAAACTCTCATTGAAGAACTGCCTATATCTCATATGATGAGAGGTAAATCACGAAATATTACGATTGTTTGTACTTCATTAACATTCATTTTTATGATACGTGACCAATTGATCATCACCACTAGGATATATATCATTAGGACCGTCTTACATGTAGGTTACAATTACATTTTTAGTTTCAAAACATATAAACAACTCTCATCGGCTAATTATAACTTACACATCCAAAAAAGTGATTGGACACCAGTACTATAAGTCATACATATATAAAGTACATGACTTTATAAAAAATATAAGTCACGAGGGATGTGTTCATGACTTTATACTAAAGGGAAATAAAGAGGGGGCCTTCGAAATTGCAAAGTGTCGAGATATGGCAGCGTATTTTGCGCCATCATTGCGTATCCCACACGAAGTCTAAACTGTCGGTCTCTCTTTTTAATGACCATTTTCATAGGAGCAAATAATATATAGGGGGGAACAGAGTGCACGTTAATTAAGTGGGGTTCATTATATTATTATTTGTACTACTATATGTCTATATATCTTTATTTGACGGGATGTATTATGTATGTATATATATGTAAACAAAGATTAAGAGATAGTGTTAAACAAATAGTAATAATAGATTGAGGGCCCTAAAAAAAAAAAAAAAAAAAAAAAAAAAAAAAAAAAAAAAAAAAAAAAAAAAAAAAAAAAAAAAAAAAAAAAAAAAAAAAAAAAAAAAAAAAAAAAAAAAAAAAAAAAAAAAAAAAAAAAAAAAAAAAAAAAAAAAAAAAAAAAAAAAAAAAAAAAAAAAAAAAAAAAAAAAAAAAAAAAAAAAAAAAAAAAAAAAAAAAAAAAAAAAAAAAAAAAAAAAAAAAAAAAAAAAAAAAAAAAAAAAAAAAAAAAAAAAAAAAAAAAAAAAAAAAAAAAAAAAAAAAAAAAAAAAAAAAAAAAAAAAAAAAAAAAAAAAAAAAAAAAAAAAAAAAAAAAAAAAAAAAAAAAAAAAAAAAAAAAAAAAAAAAAAAAAAAAAAAAAAAAAAAAAAAAAAAAAAAAAAAAAAAAAAAAAAAAAAAAAAAAAAAAAAAAAAAAAAAAAAAAAAAAAAAAAAAAAAAAAAAAAAAAAAAAAAAAAAAAAAAAAAAAAAAAAAAAAAAAAAAAAAAAAAAAAAAAAAAAAAAAAAAAAAAAAAAAAAAAAAAAAAAAAAAAAAAAAAAAAAAAAAAAAAAAAAAAAAAAAAAAAAAAAAAAAAAAAAAAAAAAAAAAAAAAAAAAAAAAAAAAAAAAAAAAAAAAAAAAAAAAAAAAAAAAAAAAAAAAAAAAAAAAAAAAAAAAAAAAAAAAAAAAAAAAAAAAAAAAAACCTCAACACCCATGTAACAAATATAGAAAGAAAAAAAAAAGGCAAACAAATAAAAAAAAAAGAAAAAAGAAACGAAATAAACTACAGCTCGGCCCCACTCCCTCTCCCTCCTTCTCGTCTACCCTCTTCGGTGCATGGAAACGGCTTGAAGGATGAGGGCTTCGACGATTTGTACTACTATATGTCTATATATCTTTATTTGACGGGATGTATTATGTATGTATATATATGTAAACAAAGATTAAGAGATAGTGTTAAACAAATAGTAATAATAGATTGAGGGCCCTAAAAAGCATTTACTTCTATGTTTCGGAAAGATGAAATCTTTATTATATGAGTTGGCAATGGAAAAGAAAGCTTTATTAGCCATTTTTACATTGGTTCAATGCATGTGCTATATGGATGCAATGTAAGTATCTTTGGTTTTATGTGGTCAGAGGCACGCATGCTTCACAACGCAAAGATGAAGTAAAAAATAATAGTAGATGGGTTTGGGTTGTTGTTACGTCTTGATATCAACTTTCTTGGAAATTGCCACTTAGGCCTCTCCCTAAGCTAGAACACCCAACACCTCTTCCACACCTCTTCCACCCTGCCACATCAGCTTTTCTCTCTCTTCATCCACCTCTCCACCTCTTCCACACTCACTCCCTATAACCCCTCTTCCACACCTCTTCCACAACTTTTATTTATTTTATTTTATATTTACACAAAAAAATATAAATTATTCTTAAATCAAACATTACATTACCATTACATTAACTAAAATAATAAATACTAGTATATCATTAATATTTAGTATAACATTAATGTCAATAATATAAGTATATTTATCTAAATATGCAAGGTATGTAAACTAGAGGGGGCATAATGGAATTTCAAACAAATACAATGTCTTAAAAAACAATTATGAAATTGCAAATAAGCCTTCTTCTACCCATCAGTCCATCACCAGAGCTGCTTTCATTTTCTTTCAAAAAAACCTCAACACCCATGTAACAAATATAGAAAGAAAAAAAAAAGGCAAACAAATAAAAAAAAAAAGAAAAAAGAAACGAAATAAACTACAGCTCGGCCCCACTCCCTCTCCCTCCTTCTCGTCTACCCTCTTCGGTGCATGGAAACGGCTTGAAGGATGAGGGCTTCGACGATTTGCTCCCTAAGTCTTCGTGGTCGAAGAGCTTGTCGAAGAGGTGTCGACGAAGGCTTAGGGAGAGGCCTTAGTACTATGGCATTTTATTAAATTTTGTTTCTTTATTATTTACACTTATTATATTGATAATGCTATTACCAGGTAACAATATGGTTAAATATTTGTTATATCATCCCGCCAGAATCCTAGCTGAATTTATGAGCCATTCCATGGTTCGGTCAAAGGTTAATTTTTGAGAGATATTCTTTAATTTCAGGTGTTAAACTATTTTTGAGGGTTATCTTTACACAAGAGTCATGCTAATTTTTTCTGTATCATTCCACTTTTATTGGATGTCCCCGAAAGGACGATGTTAGACTATTATACTGATTTTGACAATTCACTTATGTATGTAAAACTTCTTTTATATGATAATCATTAAATGGGTTTTGATTTTGAACTTTTTTAATTAAACATTTTGGAAGTGAAAACACAAATGATTATGTGAAAACCCGATCAAACCACATAGATCTCAATTAAACACTTGTATTTGCTAAATTAATATATGAGCGTAGCTGAAAAAGTACGTTTGAGATCTTGAAGATTTGGACTGGTATAAAGCTTTGACCTCTTAGCATTTACGATGATCACTTAACCAATTATCATCATAAAGTTAGATACTAGATGAGAAAAATGTGATATTAAGCTAAAAAATTAGACGACTAACAAAACTTGCACTGATTGGTTATTAAGCTATATATGGATATAATGGTTTGAGCTAATTATGATAAATAAGAATTGCTATCATTTTTTAATTTTTTCTTCTTTGAAAATGAAATGATCTAAACCAAATATGTAATCTTTGACTACTGAATTACAAAGCGAAACTTTTAGGTTATTAAGCACGGTACCCGTGCAATGCGGCGGTAGTGGCCGCGAGGGCGGTCTGGTGATGCCGTAGACGGTGGGGGGGGGGGGGGGCAATGCGGCGGTAGTGGCCGCGAGGGCGGTCTGGTGATGCCGTAGACGGTGTGATGGCAATGACTATTGGTGCCTTGGTGGTGACGGTGTCGAGTGCTGTAGGTTGATGTAAATGTAACTGATGTTGGTAGAAATATTTTACAAAATAAGAACTAATTGTGTAAATTAATTTATTAAGGGTAACATAGTTATTTTGTAACTTTTTCTTTCTATAATAGTGTATAATGTATAATTTTTATATCTATACTTCCTTATAATAATTATTGGGTGGTGTTGAAAGTTTAGAATTTTTGGGACATGCGAATTTACTTATTTGCTCCTACACATTATTCCTACCCCTGCTCTTCCATACTCTATAGTTATGACAAACACCCTCCATTTCTCGATCTCTCTAGTTCTTCCATCTCCAAGAACCATCTCCCTCTTCTCCCTCTCTATCTCCGGTCGCCATCACCACCACTTCGACCTCTGTGCCACCATCAGCCCCTCCGCAACATCGACACCACCACCAACAACAATCGCCCTCTATGGGTTTCCTCTTTCCAGATTTGGGATCGAGGTGTCCATGGTATCCACCGCAACGTGGGGTACCATGCTCGTAGTAGGATAGAAGAATTACTTTATTATTGTGAACATTTAATTGAAGTGGTGCTACTGATTTTCGTTTGAATATATTAATGAAAAGCGGATATTGTAACTACAATTCACAATAAATATATATAATTTAGCACATTAAAAGCAGTTGTAAGGCTATCTCCAAGGTTAAGGACGCCCTTAGGCGTCTTTGAGCTGTCACATCATATCCTTACAAATCCTTATACATCCTTATAAATCCTTCAAATCCTATAATTTTATCTCCAACCATACAAACATCCTTACATATCCTTACATATCCTTTAACTCCAACTAAAAACAAAAATATATTAAGTAATGACAAGTAAGGGCATTTAGGTAAAGGCAAAGGATGTTCAAGGACACCTAAGGGCATCCAAATGCACCCCATTGAAGATAGCCTAATAGAAGTATCAAAGTAATAAAACTTTATTGCAGAGGTGATGAAAGTGAGAAAATAATGGACACGCATTCAGTACATTATTGTATAGTCACGAGATGAGCACTTGGAAATATCAGATGTTGTCTTTTAAATTGTGACGAAATTGATAATGCGATCTGATTTATTATTATAACCATATGGATAATCTTTTGATTGTAAAGATAACATTGGATCCTTGCATCTCAGATGTATTATTATCCTTACTGTTAATCATCAATATCTATTAGTTAACTTTTTATTTTTAGACATGCTCCAAAGTACATCATTGCCAGAATTTAAACTCTGCTCATTTTTAAGCCTCTATCACCAATGGTGATCACATCAATTAGTCAATTGCTTAGTGTCTTTGATATTGGTTGGGCCCAAATATTATTTAATTCTTACCACATCTTCTTTCTTTCTAGTTCTTAATTGGCTTTTATTATTCATTGTACAAAATTCAAAATTTGGCCACTTAAGTTTTAGCAATGTGATTGATGACAATGGTTGGTTTGGTTGGACAATGCGAAGATTGGTAGATTGTGTATTCTCCCATTAACCACAATTGTTAGGTGAGGGGGGACGAGATGCATTCCAGAATAGTACTCAAAATTTGGATGATCCACCTAACAATATAACCACTGGCCAATATCAAAAACAAAGCAACATCTACCCAACAATTCAATATCGTGTGATTTAATGTTAGCAAGTATTTTAGACGAACACTATTTATCATACTTAACGTGATCTATACATGGTGAAGAATGTAGCTCATAAACACGTTTTTAATTACATTTCGATTAGGTGTATCCATCTTAAAATTATAAAAAGATGACCCTTTTATTTTCGCCGCGCGTACCCCAACCAGGGAATTTTGGGTTTCCCGACCAGTCACTTTCCGCAGCGATGTCGCCGCAGAAAGTCCAACCACGTCATCATTCCACCAACCACCGCCATTATTACTTTGACCAGTGGGACCAGACTTTCCGCGACGACATCGCCGGGGAAAGTCTCCTCAATTTTCGTGATTCAAAATTGGCCATCCGTTTCTTTCTTATCTATCCCCATCCTTCTTTCTTTACCCCCCCACCCCCAATCTTTCTTTTTCTTCTTTCTTTCTGCCGAACACCACAAAACTCTCCCCTCTTCAAACCCAAAAATCACAAATTCACCCTCTTTTCTCCACAAAACTTTCCGCAGCGACTTTGCTTACCACCATCCCCATCATCAGTGACTTTCAGCCGCGATTTTTCAGGCCACCACTCCTTCGCAACCGGCGTTTCGATTCCGTCCATCCCGTTTTTTGGTAAGTAGATTCGGTCCATTTTTGTATATATATATATATATATTAGTATTGTTAGTATTAGTGTTGATATGAGATAATACTGATTTTTATTAGGTTTGTTAGTATTGTTAGTATTAGTGATTTGTATTGTGTTGATATGAGATAAGATTGATATGTTAGTATTGGTATTGATTTTTAATAGATTAGTTAGTGTTGGTATGCTAATTTTGTTAGTAAAGTTAGTATTAGTGTTGATATATTAGTCCCCATATTCTTAATAATGCTCATATGTTAATGTAGAAAAATATAGATGAAAATAAGTATAAAAAGTATAAATACTAGATAAATAGATTGTAAAAATGTAGAAAAAAAAAAGAAAAAGTATATACAAATATAAGTATACATAAAAGTAATTATAAAAAAGTTTTAAAAAAAAGAAAAAATAAATAAATATAAAAAAAAGTTATAAAAGTAGAGTATATAAGTATAAGAAAAGGTTTTAATAAAACATTTTTTTTAAAAAAGTATAAAAAACAACTTTCAATAAAACTTCAAAAATATGTATAAAAAAAGAAGTATAAAAGTAATATAAACATTTACAAAAGAAATTTTAAAATGTATTATAAAAATAAATAAAAAAAACAAGTATAAAAGTAAATAAATTTTTTGTATAAAATGTATATTAAAAATGAAGTATAAAAAGTATATACAAAAATAACTATAAAAAGATATATATAAAAGTAACTATAAAAAAGTTTTAAAAAATTAATATAAAATACTTGTAGAAAAAAGTATACAAAAATATAACAAAATATAAGTACGAAAAAAGAAATATAAAACAAGTTTAAATAAGTATATAAATTATAACTTTAAAAATATACGTATAAAAGTAATAAAAAGATAAGTTGTAAATAGTATAAAATAATATGTGACAATTTGTATAAAATGTATATTAAAAATGAAGTATAAAAAGTATATACAAAAATAACTATAAAAAGATATATATAAAAGTAACTATAAAAAAGTTTTAAAAAATTAATATAAAATACTTGTAGAAAATATAACAAAATTTAAGTACGAAAATAAAAATATAAAACAAGTTTAAATAAGTATATAAAATTATAACCTTTTAAAATATACGTATTAAAGTAATAAAAACATAAGTTGTAAATAGTATAAAAAATTATGTGACAATTTTACCTTTATCGTTTTGTTGTATGTATTATTAATATGGGTATAATTTGATTTGTAATTTGCAGTATAAATGGCTACAGCTCACGGTGGGGATGGTGGTAATGAACCACCACGTAAATCGTGGGTGCGGAAAATTTGGGGCTGCGCCGGGAGCGGTGGTAAGAAATTTTGTGTTTCTATATATTTTTTTTATTTATAGAATTAACACATTGAATTATTCTGTAAAATGTACATCGGCCCTTCAACTCGGACTTCAGGAGTGAATGCCCAGCCTCAACTCTGTTGGTAGTGTAGTTACGGTAGTTGAGATGTTGATCGACCCAAAAAGACACAAACTTTTCCTTGTACGGTGAAAGCCACTCCTTCTGCAAGTACTTGTACATCTCTGTAAATTTAATATTGGGTTAAAACGGGTGGATATATGTGATTTACCAAAAAAGTAAAAAAAAATAAAAATTCATGTGCACTTCACATACTGTCTAAATCTTTTCCCATCTTCTCTTTTAAATCTTTTTCATTTTCGGTGTACTCTTCTAGCGTCCGCGATTCATATAGTTTTTTCCACCATCCGTAAAAAGGCCCCCATTTGCCTTGCGCGGTGAATGCTGGCATGCAATGTTTGTCGATGTTTCTCCATATGTGGGTTCTACAAAGTAAATGGTATGCTTCCGGCATAACAGTTTTGCATACTTTCATGAGGGCCAGATCCCTGTCCGTGAGTCTGACACGTACATCAAACCCTTCACCTAGGGTCGACTTCAAACACTCCAACACCCATCTATAATTATGTTCCTATTCACTTGTGATAAATGCGTACGATATGCTGAAAGTCCTGTTTGTTGAAGTCACCCCGACAATCTCGACTAACGGCATGTTGTACAAGTTGGTTTTGTACGTGGCGTCTATTTGGATAACCCAAGGAAATGCACGCCACAACTCAAAGGAAGTCGGATGTATAAAAAACAGATTTTGCAACCGACCAGTTGCACTATTTGTGGTGTAATAATACAAGTATTTTTGCTCTTGTAGCAAACTGAACATAACCTGCGACGGTTGAACAAAATGGCGTACGGTTCGTTTCAAATACCATATCAAAGTAAATAAATATTAAAAAATGTATATTTTATATATGTAACCTGCATTGGAGTTTCCCCATGTTTTTTGGCCGCCCTCTTCCGTAACGTTTTTAGAAAATTGTGAATGTCGTCCTTGCGGCTCAAGTTTCCTGGAAATTCATCTTTCAACCGCTTTAGAATATGACGGGGGCCTGTACCGCGATGATATTCAGCTTTCACAAATGATTTTTCAGCTTCACTCATCCTTCTTGCGTACGCGTAACCCTCCAGATTATTAGCTGAATAGTGATTATGTCTCGCGTCTATAATGTTGACCGTCCAACCACCATCGCTTGTCAAGCGGCCGTCCAATCTAAAGGGGCAGTCAATTTTTACTGACCTTTTAACGAGCCCAAGTAACCTTTTATCTTTTCCCCCATGAAGATTACACATTAAGGTCATTTTATTGACAACACCATATGAGTTGGATATATATATATATATATATATATATATATATATATATATATATATATATATATATATATATATATATATATATATATATATATATATATATATATATATATATATATATATATATATATATATATATATATATATATATATATATATATATATATATATATATATATATATATATATATATATATATATATATATATATATATATATATATATATATATATATATATATATATATATATATATATATATATATATATATATATATATATATATATATATATATATATATATATATATATATATATATATATATATATATATATATATATATATATATATATATATATATATATATATATATATATATATATATATATATATATATATATATATATATATATATATATATATATATATATATATATATATATATATATATATATATATATATATATATATATATATATATATATATATATATATATATATATATATATATATATATATATATATATATATATATATATATATATATATATATATATATATATATATATATATATATATATATATATATATATATATTATGTACACATTTATATCAATAATATGATTAAACATAATACATATGTATGGATATAATATATATTATAATATTTCTATATATATATATATATATATAAATTATGTATGGATATATATTACTAATAGTTCTATACTATATATAAACATTTATATTATAAGTATGTATGGATATATATTGTAAAATGAAAAGCAAAATGTATATATAAGTATGTATATATATATATATATATATATATATATATATATATATATATATATGTATATATATATATATATATATATATATATATATATATATATATATATATATATATATATATATATATATATATATATATATATATATATATATATATATATATATATATATATATATATATATATATATATATATATATATATATATATATATATATATATATATATATATATATATATATATATATATATATATATATATATATATATATATATATATATATATATATATATATATATATATATATATATATATATATATATATATATATATATATATATATATATATATATATATATATATATATATATATATATATATATATATATATATATATATATATATATATATATATATATATATATATATATATATATATATATATATATATATATATATATATATATATATATATATATATATATATATATATATATATATATATATATATATATATATATATATATATATATATATATATATATATATATATATATATATATATATATATATATATATATATATATATATATATATATATATATATATATATATATATATATTATGTACACATTTATATCAATAATATGATTAAACATAATACATATGTATGGATATAATATATATTATAAATTTCTATATATATATATATATATATAAATTATGTATGGATATATATTACTAATAGTTCTATACTATATATAAACATTTATATTATAAGTATGTATATATATATATATATATATATAAATTATGTATGGATATATATTACTAATAGTATATATATAAATTATGTATGGATATATATTACTAATAGTTCTATACTATATATAAACATTTATATTATAAGTATGTATGGATATATATTGTAAAATGAAAGAAAATTTATATTATAAGTATGTATATATATATATATATATATATATATATATATATGATCTATATTATATATATATATAAAAACTTCCCAATGACGACCCATAATAATTTAAATAGTGTAAATATATATAAAGAAAATTCAGCATTTGAACTTGGGGGGCTGATATCGCACGAATCATATCTCGCGGTAACACCGTCGCTGACTATGTAGTATGGGTACGGTATGAGTGAGAATGGTATAGGATGCCGCACTAGATAGGTTGGAAGATAAATTTCAAAATAAAAAGTGGAAGATGACTGTTGGAATTTGTGTAAGGCTATCTCCAACGGAAGATTGTGGGTAAATATCCTTAGCCAAGTATATGCTTTTAGAATATATATATATTACTTGTTGTTTGTTTGTATATAAAATATGTAAGGATGTATGATGATGTGAAAAATGTAAGGATATGTAAGGATGTTTGTATGATCAGAGGTAAAATTAAAGATTTGAATGATTTATAGGATTTTAAGAATCGTAAGAATATAAAGTGACACTTTTTGTTGTTTGTTTGTATATAGAATATGTAAGGATGTGTGATGATGTGAAAAATGTAAGGATATGTAAGGTTGTTTGTATGATGGAAGGTAAATTTAAAGGATTTGAATGGTTTATAAGGATTTTAAGGATTTATAAGAATATAACGTGACGGCTAAAAGACGCTTAAAGACTTCCTTAGCATTGAAAATAGCCTAATATGTTTAATTTTATGTAGTGAAAGGTGGCATTTATCGTGGTATGCAATGTTATTAGGGAATGAGATATGAAAAAAGTAAAAACAAGATACCGTAACACAAAGGGATGAGTTAAAACTTAATCTGTGGTATGAAAATGGAGGTGTAATATTACGTGTCCCTAACAAGTAAAAGAGCATCTAAGACCGTAATTAATGAGACGATCGAGAAGGTAAATAAAGCCTTACTATAGATGTTGTAACAATAAATATAATGACATTATTTTGTTATGTTACTGCCTTTTTGCTAAGGTTAACATAAAATATTATAACGCGTGCATAAGATTTCCAATAAGTAAATTTTTTGTCTTTGAAAAAAGGGACGAAAATCAAAACGAAGAGATAACATATTCAAACAATGTAGTGGTAAGATTGAAAAACATAATCGCAAGTATCCACTTTAAAGCTTAACAAATGAAAATTATTGAGTAGATGACATGATCATTTTTCACCATCCCCAATCACAAAATTCACACTTCACTAACGAAGTTTTCTCTAGCTACACAAAGTCTTCATATTTATATATGTTGAAAGTTTATTATCTTTTTTACAGTAGTTTATTCTTATGATTATTATTATTATGATTATTATTATTATGATTATTATTATTATATTATTATTATTATGATTATTATTATTATGATTATTATTATTATATTATTATTATTATGATTATTATTATTATATATTATTATTATGATTATTATTGTTAATATGAATAGAGAATAGGTTTTATGATTACAGAATTATATCGAAGAAGAAGAATATATATCACCAAGATGATGATATATATATTATTACAGAATTATATAAGAAAAATATATAGAGAGAAATAATCGAAATAGCTGCAGCAGAATGATCGAATGTGAAACCCTAATGGGTTATAAGATGTATATATATATATCTTCAAGTATCAATCAAGCCCTTGATCTTCTTTCTCTTTCCATAAACAGCTCATACTTTCAGAATATGCAACAATGGTCCTTGTCCTTTCTTCTAGTACATAAAAGGTACCTGCATTTATCTCAACATACACCATAAGTCCTAAATACACTAAATACAAGAAATGATCTTGTAATTTAACATCCCCCCTCAAGATCATTTCTGAAACATGTCAAGAAGACCAAGTTGTTTACATAAGAAAGAATGTTGCTTGGAACCAAGACTCTTAGTTAACAAATCTGCAATATTAAGTTCTGAATCAACTTTACAAGGTTTTAGTAGACCTGCACAGATTTTCCCCCTTATAAAGTGTAAATCAATCTCAAAGTGTTTTGTTCTCTCATGGAACACATGATTAGCAGCAATTTGTAAAGCAGACTTGCTATCACAATATAAATGAATTGGAAGAGAAGTTTTAACACCAAGATCAGACAAAAGGTTCATAAGCCATATGATTTCACAAGTTGCAGATGCCATAGCCCTATATTCAGCTTCTGCTGAGGACTTAGCAACTGCATTTTGTTTTTTACTTTTCCAATAAACAAGAGTTTTACCCAGAAATATAGTAAAACCAGTAATAGATCTTCTAGTAACCAAGCATCTAGCCTAGTCAGAAGCAACAAACCCTTTAAAAACTAAGTTCTCACATTTCTGAACATATAAACCTTTACCTGGAGACTGTTTAAGATACCTTAGCACTCTCAAACCAGCATTGAAATGATCTTGAGTAGGTGCATGCATAAACTGTGACAAGCACTGAACTGCATAACTTATATCTGGTCTGGTTAAAGTTAAATAGATTAACTTTCCTACCAGCGTTTGATAACGACTCACATTGTCAAGCAGTTTAGAAGAATCACCTTTTAAAGTTAAATTCATTTCTAAAGGAGTGTTCATAGGTTTACATCCAAGAAGCCCAAAATCATTTAGTAATTCCAAACAGTATTTTCTTTGAGATAAACAAATTCCAGAATCATTTTCCAACACTTCAATGCCTAAAAAATACTTAAGTTTTCCTAAATCCTTAAATTTGAATTTAGAGCTCATCAAACCTTTAACTCTTTCAATTTCATCCTTATTATTACCAGTAAGCACAATATCATCAACATATACAACCAAAGCCACAAAAGTATCCTTTTCAGATTTTATAAACAAAGAATAATCAGACTTACTTTGAGTAAAACCAAACTCAATCAAAGCACTACAAAGCTTAGCATTCCATTGCCTTGGTGCTTGCTTTAAACCATACAAAGATTTGTTTAATTTACACACTAAGTTACTGTTTTCACTAAAATAACCTTGAGGAAGACTCATATAAACTTCTTCATTTAAATCACCATATAAGAAAGCATTATTCACATCCATTTGATATAAGGGCCAATTCTTAGAAACAACAACATTTAAAAAACACCTAACAGTTACCATTTTCACAACTGGTGAAAATGTTTCATCAAAGTCAATTCTAACCTTTTGACTATATCCTTTAGCAACTAGCCTTGCTTTATATCTTTCTATTTCACCATTTGCCTTATATTTAATTTTGTAAATCCATTTACATCCTATTGGTTCTCTATTATCAGGAAAAGAAGGAATAGTCCAAGTATTATTCCTTTTTAATGCTTCCATTTCTTCATTCATAGCATTTATCCAATTTATATCTTTACAAGCTTCATTAAAAGAGGAAGGCTCAAAACTTTTATTTAAAGAAGTAGCAAAACAATGCAAGTGAGTAGATAAATGAGAATAATTTATCACTTTGTTTAAAGGATATTTAACTTTTCCTTGAATTTCAAAATCTTTTAATCTTTGAGAAAGAACAGACTGTCTAGAAGTTCTTCTAAGACCAGTTTCATTTAGATTATCTACATTGCCCTCAGGTTGTATTTCATTATTCATATCTTGTAACATGATTGCAGGCTCAACCTCATCTCTAACAATCTCATTTGAACTGTCTGACAAGTAATGCTCAACAGTATTCTCAGTAGTTCTATCAGAACTGCCAGGAGAATAGTCATGCAATTGTCTCTGAACAGTTATTTTTGGACTGTTAAAAAAATGAGAGAGCTCACCTCCAATGTTAAGATCAGGAGCATTGTCTTCCTCTTCAACATTGGGCTTAAAATTATTTTCCTTATGATTAAGTGTATCAAACATGTCAAAAAAATTCAATTGATTTAAAAAAATGAGAGAGCTCACCTCCAATGTTAAGATCAGGAGCATTGTCTTCCTCTTCAACATTGGGCTTAAAATTATTTTCCTTATGATTAAGTGTATCAAACATGTCAAAAAAATTCAATTGATTTAAAGACTCATTTTTAGAAATTTCTTTCTTCATTGTAAAAGGAAACACATTTTTCAGCCCTTGTTTCAAATTTGTCAGAAATATTTAGTTTGCTTGCAAAACATAAACATCCAAAAACTCTTAGATGGTTTAAAGAAGGTTCATTTCCATACACTTTTTCATAAGGTGTTTTTCTTTTAAGAACATAGGAAGGAGTCCTATTAATTAAGTAAGTAGCAGTAAGCACACAATCACTCCATAGATATAGAGGTATTCCCCCCTGAAACATAAGAGACCTAGCCACATTAAGAAGGTGTCTATGTTTCCTTTCTACAATTCCATTTTGTTGAGGGGTATAAGAATTAGAAGTCTGATGAACAATTCCCTTTGAAGTAAACAAATGAGTCATTTGTTTGTTTAAAAATTCTGTGCCATTATCACTTCTAACAATTTTAACTTTTGCATTGAATTGTGTACTTATTAAATCCAGAAACTGTTTTACATTATCAAATACTTCAGTTTTATTTTTTAACATAAATGTCCAATCTGCTCTAGTAAAATCATCTACAATAGTTAAAAAAATACTTAAAACCTTATTTACTAGTAACTTTATATGGCCCCCATACTTCTAAATGTATTAAATCACCCAAATCAACAGATTTATGATCACTTAAAGGGAAAGGTTCTCTAGTTTGTTTAGCCTTATGGCAAACATCACAAGGTCCAATCACATTTGAAGGAAGATTCAATTTCTTAGAAAAAACAGATAATGCTTGATCAGCAGGGTGACCAAGTCTCATATGCCATAACAAGTTTAACTCACAAGGAATAGAAGCAGAGTTGCACACAACAGAAGAAGAAGTAAGAGGAAGATCATCATAAACATATAAGCCACCTTGTTCACTACCAGTCCCCAGCACAGTCTTTTGATGTAAATCCTGAATATAGCATGTACTAGGATCAAAACCTATGAACAAGTTGTTATCCCTAGCTAACTTATGAACAGATATAAGATTTACATTATAATCTGGTACTGCAAGAACATCAAACAAAACAATTCCATTTTTAAGATGTAGATTTCCAATTTGTTTTACAATAGCACAAGTACCATTAGGATGTCCAATTTTCAACTTCAAATCAGAAATATCTACTACATTAGTAAGATTCTTTGCATACATGGTCATATGTTGATTAGCACCACTATCAATGATCCATTTAATTAAAGCATTAAACAAGAAACTATTACAACTTAAGAACCAAGAGTTACTACACATGGGCATACCTGCCATATTGGCATGCAGACTAGAAGAAGGTCCAGATTTGGTGTCTAACAAACTAAGCAATTTTGCCACTTGATCAGAAGTAAGAGAATTAGAAGATGAAGCAGACATAGAACCAGAATTATCATAAGTCTTAGAATCAGAACAAGACTTATCCATATTAACATTATTATTTGAAAATCTGCCATTATTAAACTGACTTGAAGAATTCTTATTTTTCAAAATGAAACATCTGTCAATAGTATGACCAATTCTGTTACAATGAGTACAATGAAGATTAGGATTAGGAGGTCTTAGAACTCTTTGATTTTGATCAAAAGTTTTTATTGACTCAAAGTTATTATCAAAAGTTCTTTTACTATCAAAAGAGTTTTTATTCCCTTTAAAACCAGTATTTCTATTGAAATTTGATTTAGCAATGAAAGCAGAAGAGGAAGGAACAGATTTATCACCCATCCCCCCTCTATGAGATTCCTCTCTTGATACAATAGAATAAGCAATTTTAACAGAAGGAAGAGGTTCTCTAGTTAACAAGTACTTCTTACAGACATATAAGCATCATCTAATCCCATTAAAAATTGCCTTAACTTCATAAGATCAGCATGTTTTTGAATTTCAGATGCAGCAGCACATGAACAAGCAGGTAAATGAATCATAGCATCAAATTGTATCCATAATGCAAAAAGTTTATGATAATAATCAGACAGAGAAGATCCATTTTAAGTAAGACAATTAATCTTTTGATACAAGTTAAAAGTAACAGATCCATCAACCTTATCATAAGTATCTTTAAGTTCTTGCCAAACAACACAAGCATTTTTAGAATAAATTTGACCTAGATATAATTCTTGTGAAATATATATATATATATATATATATATATATATATATATATATATATATATATATATATATATATATATATATATATATATATATATATATATATATATATATATATATATATATATATATATATATATATATATATATATATATATATATATATATATATATATATATATATATATATATATATATATATATATATATATATATATATATATATATATATATATATATATATATATATATATATATATATATATATATATATATATATATATATATATATATATATATATATATATATATATATATATATATATATATATATATATATATATATATATATATATATATATATATATATATATATATATATATATATATATATATATATATATATATATATATATATATATATATATATATATATATATATATATATATATATATATATATATATATATATATATATATATATATATATATATATATATATATATATATATATATATATATATATATATATATATATATATATATATATATATATATATATATATATATATATATATATATATATATATATATATATATATATATATATATATATATATATATATATATATATATATATATATATATATATATATATATATATATATATATATATATATATATATATATATATATATATATATATATATATATATATATATATATATATATATATATATATATATATATATATATATATATATATATATATATATATATATATATATATATATATATATATATATATATATATATATATATATATATATATATATATATATATATATATATATATATATATATATATATATATATATATATATATATATATATATATATATATATATATATATATATATATATATATATATATATATATATATATATATATATATATATATATATATATATATATATATATATATATATATATATATATATATATATATATATATATATATATATCTATATATAATTATATATAATAGATCCATCAACCTTATCATAAGTATCTTTAAGTTCTTGCCAAACAACACATGCATTTTTAGAGTAAATTTGACCTAAATATAACTCTTGTGAAACACAACCTAAAATCCAGTTTAGAACCACAGCATTACATCTATCCCATTGTTTAGCTAATATAGGATTATCAAAAATTTTCAAGCATGTACCATCAATAAATCCAGTTTTGTTTTTAGTTTCTAAAGCCAATTCAATTGCACAAGCCCATACTTTGTAATTTTCAGTTCCAAGAAGTTTAAAACCAATCAAAGGTGTGATGATTATTATTATTATGATTATTATTATTATGATTATTATTATTATGATTATTATTATTATGATTATTATTATTATGATTATTATTATTATGATTATTATTATTATGATTATTATTATTATATTATTATTATTATGATTATTATTATTATGATTATTATTATTATGATTATTATTATTATATTATTATTATTATGATTATTATTATTATGATTATTATTATTATGATTATTATTATTATGATTATTATTATTATATTATTATTATTATGATTATTATTATTATGATTATTATTATTATGATTATTATTATTATATTATTATTATTATGATTATTATTATTATGATTATTATTATTATATTATTATTATTATATTATTATTATTATGATTATTATTATTATGATTATTATTATTATATTATTATTATTATGATTATTATTATTATGATTATTATTATTATGATTATTATTATTATATTATTATTATTATGATTATTATTATTATGATTATTATTATTATATTATTATTATTATATTATTATTATTATGATTATTATTATTATGATTATTATTATTATATTATTATTATTATGATTATTATTATTATGATTATTATTATTATGATTATTATTATTATGATTATTATTATTATATTATTATTATTATGATTATTATTATTATGATTATTATTATTATATTATTATTATTATATTATTATTATTATGATTATTATTATTATGATTATTATTATTATATTATTATTATTATGATTATTATTATTATGATTATTATTATTATGATTATTATTATTATGATTATTATTATTATATTATTATTATTATATTATTATTATTATGATTATTATTATTATGATTATTATTATTATATTATTATTATTATGATTATTATTATTATGATTATTATTATTATGATTATTATTATTATATTATTATTATTATGATTATTATTATTATGATTATTATTATTATATTATTATTATTATGATTATTATTATTATGATTATTATTATTATGATTATTATTATTATGATTATTATTATTATATTATTATTATTATATTATTATTATTATGATTATTATTATTATGATTATTATTATTATATTATTATTATTATATTATTATTATTATGATTATTATTATTATATTATTATTATTATATTATTATTATTATATTATTATTATTATGATTATTATTATTAATATGAATAGAGAATAGGTTTTATGATTACAGAATTATATCGAAAGAAGAATATATATCACCAAGATGATGATATATATATTATTACAGAATTATATAAGAAAAATTTTTTTTTTTTTTTTTTTTTTTTTTTTTTTTTTTTTTTTTTTTTTTTTTTTTTTTTTTTTTTTTTTTTTTTTTTTTTTTTTTTTTTTTTTTTTTTTTTTTTTTTTTTTTTTTTTTTTTTTTTTTTTTTTTTTTTTTTTTTTTTTTTTTTTTTTTTTTTTTTTTTTTTTTTTTTTTTTTTTTTTTTTTTTTTTTTTTTTTTTTTTTTTTTTTTTTTTTTTTTTTTTTTTTTTTTTTTTTTTTTTTTTTTTTTTTTTTTTTTTTTTTTTTTTTTTTTTTTTTTTTTTTTTTTTTTTTTTTTTTTTTTTTTTTTTTTTTTTTTTTTTTTTTTTTTTTTTTTTTTTTTTTTTTTTTTTTTTTTTTTTTTTTTTTTTTTTTTTTTTTTTTTTTTTTTTTTTTTTTTTTTTTTTTTTTTTTTTTTTTTTTTTTTTTTTTTTTTTTTTTTTTTTTTTTTTTTTTTTTTTTTTTTTTTTTTTTTTTTTTTTTTTTTTTTTTTTTTTTTTTTTTTTTTTTTTTTTTTTTTTTTTTTTTTTTTTTTTTTTTTTTTTTTTTTTTTTTTTTTTTTTTTTTTTTTTTTTTTTTTTTTTTTTTTTTTTTTTTTTTTTTTTTTTTTTTTTTTTTTTTTTTTTTTTTTTTTTTTTTTTTTTTTTTTTTTTTTTTTTTTTTTTTTTTTTTTTTTTTTTTTTTTTTTTTTTTTTTTTTTTTTTTTTTTTTTTTTTTTTTTTTTTTTTTTTTTTTTTTTTTTTTTTTTTTTTTTTTTTTTTTTTTTTTTTTTTTTTTTTTTTTTTTTTTTTTTTTTTTTTTTTTTTTTTTTTTTTTTTTTTTTTTTTTTTTTTTTTTTTTTTTTTTTTTTTTTTTTTTTTTTTTTTTTTTTTTTTTTTTTTTTTTTTTTTTTTTTTTTTTTTTTTTTTTTTTTTTTTTTTTTTTTTTTTTTTTTTTTTTTTTTTTTTTTTTTTTTTTTTTTTTTTTTTTTTTTTTTTTTTTTTTTTTTTTTTTTTTTTTTTTTTTTTTTTTTTTTTTTTTTTTTTTTTTTTTTTTTTTTTTTTTTTTTTTTTTTTTTTTTTTTTTTTTTTTTTTTTTTTTTTTTTTTTTTTTTTTTTTTTTTTTTTTTTTTTTTTTTTTTTTTTTTTTTTTTTTTTTTTTTTTTTTTTTTTTTTTTTTTTTTTTTTTTTTTTTTTTTTTTTTTTTTTTTTTTTTTTTTTTTTTTTTTTTTTTTTTTTTTTTTTTTTTTTTTTTTTTTTTTTTTTTTTTTTTTTTTTTTTTTTTTTTTTTTTTTTTTTTTTTTTTTTTTTTTTTTTTTTTTTTTTTTTTTTTTTTTTTTTTTTTTTTTTTTTTTTTTTTTTTTTTTTTTTTTTTTTTTTTTTTTTTTTTTTTTTTTTTTTTTTTTTTTTTTTTTTTTTTTTTTTTTTTTTTTTTTTTTTTTTTTTTTTTTTTTTTTTTTTTTTTTTTTTTTTTTTTTTTTTTTTTTTTTTTTTTTTTTTTTTTTTTTTTTTTTTTTTTTTTTTTTTTTTTTTTTTTTTTTTTTTTTTTTTTTTTTTTTTTTTTTTTTTTTTTTTTTTTTTTTTTTTTTTTTTTTTAACTCGTGAGTCTTTCAAAACGAAAATGACCGTATTTTAACAATACATCTCCTATCCATTCACATTATCAATCTTGGTATCTTCTATCAACAGTTCATGAACTTGCAATCCACTTAAATTAACTTGCAAGCTTTGTTTTTGTTAAAGTTATATTTTCTTTATGTGCGTTTTATATATACTTATATATATACCTCTATGTAAACATGGACAAACCAAACCGGAACATTTTGCGATCTTCCATCAACATTTTACAAAGCTTTAAATGAGTATATATAAAAGTTTGGCTAGTATACACACTTCTTTAAAGAGTAATAGTCCACTACACTACTTTGAATAAGCTTAGTGGTTATATGACTTATTTGATTGCTTTACCACAAATGTGAGTGTTTCTTTACTACATAATCATTTAGCCCGCACCTTATTGGCTTAGTATCAAAAACATGTGTCTTCCACATTCTCAAATTTTCCACTCAAAAAACAAGACTATTATGATACATGTACAAATTGATGTGAGCTATGCCACGACCAACAGTATTACCATATAGAATTGATTCACGATATTTTAACACAATTTTAATCACAAAAAGGTGATACTTTAGTGATGGATGCATTTGATGGACCAAGTTCATCATCAATTCAATACAATTCAATAGCAATCACTTATGGTTATCTTGTGTCAAGTCGTCCATCCATTCTAATATCATCCCCCACTGTCCCATTCATATTCCTATTCCTATTCCTATTCCAATCCAACTCTCATATATTATAGGTATGGAATAAAGAGTGCTGCTCCTCTTTTCTAGTCAAACGGCATTATGACATTGAATCCCTTCCCTCACTTATTAACCTTATCATTATTATGTGTGAATTAGATTTTTAGTGTTTTCCATACTATCTCGCATAAACCATGCCCTTGGTATCAAAATATACTTTTTCTAATTTTTTTTTTTTTTTGAACGGCAAATTTGGGCTAGCGACATGCCTCTTCATATACCCAACTCCAATTCCAGAGTAACCCATTATGGGAAAACCCCTGTCTCCATTCCTGGGAGCATTTTGCTCACACCAGGATTTGAACCCAATACCTCTCAGTCTCAGGCTCCACCATAAACCATTTAATTGACAATTCTAAATCAGTCAACAAGAGCACCTTTGTGAATAGGGGATGATATTTGTACCACTCTTTTTAATTTTCTTACCACTATATACAAGTATTATTGCAGACTGTACAAGTATTAACTGCACAGATGTGATAAAATAATCAAATAATTTGGTACTAATATCAATTATCTTTGTGAATACACATATAGGTTTTAGGTAAAATAAAACAAACATTAAAGTAAAACAAATAAAACAATATGTTTTTTTCACTGAAAATCACCGTGCATCATGAAAATCATCGTGCATCAATTGCCTCGTGAATCTTCGTGCATCAAATTAACCATGATCTAAGGGTCAAGATCTTGTCCTACTTGTTTTACTTTAATACTTGTTTTACAATACCCAACCCCTACACATATATTCTATCAAATCTTGACAATTATTTATCGCCTCATGGATCCCAACCTTTTTTTTTTAGAATCTCGACCACTACGACTATTTGCAGCGATAATCACTGCAAATAGTGCGGGCCCCCTGCCAGTAATGACAAATCTGGCAAAGAAATATCGGGCCCCCCTCTATTTGCAGCGATAATCGCTGCAAATAGTTGGATATGGACAAAACACCACTATTTACAGCGATTATCGCTGCAAATAGTCTGATAGAGATGCCAGCTAGTAGGTCGGATCCCACACGCCTTATTTATTGTTGCAGTTTCAATCTTTCCTTCAATAGTATAATAAGATTCCTCAAAAATCTCGGTAAACCCAAGTGTAAGGAATAATTTTGGCTTTATGTGAGTGGTGGGTCTAAGAGTGATTATTATTGAGATTAAAAAACGAAAGATTGGTTTTTAATGTTTCAAAGACTCCAACTTGCAAATTGGGCAGTCAGGGCCCAAGAGACACGCGTTATAAATTATTTGTAATCCTGAACATAAATAAACAAAAGAAATAATTCAATCCCATGTCCATGTGCTCATTATTCTATCTTTCGTACTCCAATCTTGTTGATTCCTCTACATACCTTTCATCTACCCAACGATTCCATAAGACGCAAGCCAATGTGACACGTCAGTTTGGCCGTCGGTCAAGCATCTAAAACAATGTCATCAACACCGGGATTAAATTTTTTAAAGTGAAACACAAACTTCTTTTTTTTTGAAAGGTGAATTTCGTTGGAAACTTCGTGTCGCGATTCGACAGCGGGAGGTCTAGCATACGTTGTCTTAACCAGGTCCGCGCTAGAGAGCTCTCTCGAAGTAGAAATGCCTATTTCAAATACCCGATGGGGGGAAACCCCCAACTAATCTGCCGAAGGCACGACTATTAATAGGGGTAAACCCTCCCCCCTCAGACTTGAACCTGAGTATACCCAAGTCAAGCTCTCATTAAGGGACTTAATTCCTATGTCCTCCCCAAGGCTTGAACACAAGACCTTATACAAGGGGGATGATCTTTCAACCATTGAGCTAAAGCTCAAGGACAAAGTGAAACACAACTAGACTAATAAATGAACACCGGGATTAAAATCTTTTAAAGTGATTCACAACTAGACTAATAAATCAACACCGGGATTAAAATCTTTTAAAGTGAAACACAACTAGACTAATAAATTAGTTGGAAGATTTTGGCCCGTGGATTGAAATTGAGGGTAAAAATTCAAAATTGATTATTGAATCTTGACCCGTGATCTTAATCCAAATGTTAAGATCCCTTCAACTTTCTAAGCAAGTTTTTTCAAACTTTGGAGGATATAATTTCTTCTTTTATTAATTGAAAGTCATGAGCATTTTTATTAGTTGATTGATGAAATTAGTTTTACATATATATATGCATAATGCGTGGATGTCTATATATGTATTAAAAGATTAATAATTGAAATGATTAAATGACATTGGCAATAATTTATCAATAGAGAAGTTATTGGCGTGATAAAACTGATGAAAAAGTGAAAATAATGAGGAAGTAACATATCGCTACTGAAATTTGAAAGATGTGTGATACTATACTACTATTCTTGAGCTTATCTATGTAGTTCTTGAGCTTTAGCTCCATGGTTGAAAGACAATCCTCTTGCATGAGGTCTTGTGTTCAAGCCTTGGGAAGGACATAGGAATTAATTCCCTTTATGAGGGCTTTGCTTGGTTATACCTAGGTTCAAGTCTAGGGGGGCAGGGTTTACCCCTATTAATCGTCATGCCTTCGGGCGGATTAGTAGGGGTTTTTTCCTCATCGGGTATTTGAAATAGGCATTTATACTTCGAGGAAGCTCTCTAACGCGGACCCGGTTAAGACAACGTATGCTAGACCTCCCGCTGTCGAATCGCGACACGAACTTTCCAGCGAAATTCACCTTTCAAAAAATACTACTATTCTATGTGTCAAACCACTTTTAAGATAAATTAGTGGTTAACTCGTAGAGTCTTACAATTTTCACGTTTAAATTCCATTGAATTTAATTTTGAAATGGTCTAGAAACGAGATAAGATTTTCAAACACTAGTTAATGCTATCATCATGAATATTAAGTTCTTGGGTTTTTTTTAGTATAAATATATATATATAAATTGAAATAAAATAATTTAAGTTGTTAAGATTGGTGTTCTTTTAAGTTGATGTAAATCAGGTTGTATTCGGTATTGTTTTTTTTTTGATTAAATCTATTTGTGAATAAAATTAAGAAAGGGTCTTACTAATATATAAGTAGTTATTAATGTTTATAAAATAATTATATTTTTATACCATATAAAATTCAAAGATAAGCTTTGATATAAAATATTTTTTCTACATATATTTTCCATAAATGTATATTAGTATATATACTAAAGGCGAGCATCGGTTTCTGTGCACGCCTTTTTTTTTTTTTTTAACGAAATAATCCCCATAACTTAATATTCTTGCAATGATGGTCTCCATCAGCTAATGACCGTTAAGTTTTGTTCGGGTGTTTAACGAGGGTTACAAAAACTGCTGTAAATCAGGTCCTTTTCTCTAACACGGAGTTACATCCTTTTCTCTAAAGGGTTTTAACGATCGTTTAATACTATTTGAGTTTCTAAATTGACAAATTCACTTATGTTACAATTTTGTAATTATCATCCAACATTACTTATAACTTAACAAAGTATACTTACAAAATGTCCAAAGCGCAGCGAAGTGCTGCGTGAATTGAATTTCGTGTCAACATTTATTTTATTTTTTAAATCTTTTTTGCTTTTGTTTTCTTTATTTCTTTTTTATCTTTTGATTTTTTTGGTTTTGTTTTCGTCTTTTTTTATTATTATTTTTTAATAACAATCATCTTTTACCAATGAATTTACGTATCTATATATCGATATAGATTATAGATACAAGTATGAGTTTTGCGTATATGTACTCCATGTTATTCACCTCTTTCGTATGCGTTTTTTTAAAAAATATATAAAGTCAAATATATTGTTTTGGGATTTTAAATTTTACGTACTATGTTGTTAGTTTTTGGGTTTTCCAACCGAGTTCTTCCACTTTTATATTGTATGACACAAACATATTAATGACAAATCACTAACATTTTTGTAAGAGTAGTGATATTCGTACCACAATTTTTGATAAATTTATCACACTGTACAGGTTATACAGCTGACTGTATAAACTATCAATGCAAGTATAAAATGATCCTGCAAACCCGTTATAAATTTTACATATATCGCACACAATAATTATCTGAAAAATCCTATAAATTTTATATGTTACCATATACATAAATGTAATGTCTTTCGGGATAACGCCTAGGTGACATATGACATATCTCGTTTAAGTAGAAAAAAAGCTAAATCCACTAGAAAACAAAATCTCGTGTCCCCGGCTCCTTTATACCATCACACACTATCTCTATATTTCCATTCCATATATATATCATCCTTCTTTACGAGTAGTATATATCTACTTCTCTCCAAACAAACACACACACTCTATATATATATATATATATATATATATATATATATATATATATATATATATATATATATATATATATATATATATATATATATATATATATATATATATATATATATATATATATATATATATATATATATATATATATATATATATATATATATATATATATATATATATATATATATATATATATATATATATATATATATATATATATATATATATATATATATATATATATATATATATATATATATATATATATATATATATATATATATATATATATATATATATATATATATATATATATATATATATATATATATATATATATATATATATATATATATATATATATATATATATATATATATATATATATAAAATTAGATATTTTGTTTATATGTTATATATTTTGTATATATATTAGATATTTTGTAATAAGTTATAAAAATACTTATATATATAGAGATAATTAAGAAATATATATGTGTATATATATATATATATATACATATATATATATATATATATACATACACTGATACACATATATAAAATCAATAAAATCAGTAATTATTTTCTAGATGTTTCTAAATCGATAGATTCTTCTATATTATCCTAACTTTCAAACTCATGCGTTTGCTATATACAGTATATATACATTATATATAAATAAAATCGGTTTTTATTTGCTAGATGTTATTGTTTATTAAACAGAGTCATTTGTATCAATTTCACCTCATTTTTGTTACTGTAAAAAATTAATTTTATGATTTTAATTTTTATGTTATAATGCTATTTTTTTCTAATTAGCTTAAAAATTATAGTATGTGGTTATTATTCGTAAAAATCTGTTGTTATTTGCTAAAATTTGTGTAAGTTCGTTATTATTAAGTTTGTTATAATTTGCTAATCTTTGTTTTATAAATTTTCTAAAAAACTTCAGACGGGGAAAGTGCGAGCGGAAATAGAAGACAGAAGAAAGCGAAATTCACGGACGATAATCGCAGCACTAGAAGAAAACATAACACAAAAATTAAGAGCAAAAGAAGACGAACTCACAAAAATGAGGAAACTAAACTACGCATTAGAAGAAAAGGTGAAATCATTATCAATAGAAAACCAAATCTGGCGTGAAGTAGCACAAACAAACGAAGCAACGGCCAATTCATTACGTTTCAATTTAAAACAAGTCCTTGAACAAGTGGTTTACAACGAATATAACAAAACCGGGTGTGACACTGACGTGACAGTGTTAGCAGAAGACACTCAGTCGTGCTGCGAAAGTAATAATTATGAAAATGCGTGCATGTTACCCGAGCAAGATAGTGGGAACAGTAATAATAGTAATGAGAGGAGGCTGATGTGCAAAAGTTGTGGAAAACAAGAGTCATGTGTATTGTTGCTGCCTTGTAGGCATCTTTGCCTTTGTACAGTTTGTGCTTCATCTGTCGATACTTGCCTTATTTGTAAATCACCAAAAAATATCAGTGTTCATGTTCATATGTCCTGATATATTAATTACTTTGTAATTTGTTTTAGAAAAATTCTTTGAATATTAGAATTAAAACAAAATTTGTTATTTTTTGTTTGTTAATTACAGTTATCGTTCATGATTTTTTTCTCTTCGAGTACTAACAACCTATGCAGCGTAAACAGGGTATGAAAGAAGTAAGATGTACATAAATTTATCTCCAACACAGAATAGAAAAACTTCTTACTAAATAATTTCCGACAATATATATATATATATATCATACACTGATACACATATATAAAATCAATAAAATCAGTAATTATTTTCTAGATGTTTCTAAATCGATAGATTCTTCTATATTATCCTAACTTTCAAACTCATGCGTTTGCTATATACAGTATATATACATTATATATAAATAAAATCGGTTTTTATTTGCTAGATGTTATTGTTTATTAAACAGAGTCATTTGTATCAATTTCACCTCATTTTTGTTACTGTAAAAAATTAATTTTATGATTTTAATTTTTATGTTATAATGCTATTTTTTTCTAATTAGCTTAAAAATTATAGTATGTGGTTATTATTCGTAAAAATCTGTTGTTATTTGCTAAAATTTGTGTAAGTTCGTTATTATTAAGTTTGTTATAATTTGCTAATCTTTGTTTTATAAATTTTCTAAAAAACTTCAGACGGGGAAAGTGCGAGCGGAAATAGAAGACAGAAGAAAGCGAAATTCACGGACGATAATCGCAGCACTAGAAGAAAACATAACACAAAAATTAAGAGCAAAAGAAGACGAACTCACAAAAATGAGGAAACTAAACTACGCATTAGAAGAAAAGGTGAAATCATTATCAATAGAAAACCAAATCTGGCGTGAAGTAGCACAAACAAACGAAGCAACGGCCAATTCATTACGTTTCAATTTAAAACAAGTCCTTGAACAAGTGGTTTACAACGAATATAACAAAACCGGGTGTGACACTGACGTGACAGTGTTAGCAGAAGACACTCAGTCGTGCTGCGAAAGTAATAATTATGAAAATGCGTGCATGTTACCCGAGCAAGATAGTGGGAACAGTAATAATAGTAATGAGAGGAGGCTGATGTGCAAAAGTTGTGGAAAACAAGAGTCATGTGTATTGTTGCTGCCTTGTAGGCATCTTTGCCTTTGTACAGTTTGTGCTTCATCTGTCGATACTTGCCTTATTTGTAAATCACCAAAAAATATCAGTGTTCATGTTCATATGTCCTGATATATTAATTACTTTGTAATTTGTTTTAGAAAAATTCTTTGAATATTAGAATTAAAACAAAATTTGTTATTTTTTGTTTGTTAATTACAGTTATCGTTCATGATTTTTTTCTCTTCGAGTACTAACAACCTATGCAGCGTAAACAGGGTATGAAAGAAGTAAGATGTACATAAATTTATCTCCAACACAGAATAGAAAAACTTCTTACTAAATAATTTCCGACAATATATATATATATTGTCGAGAAGTCATAACTATAAGAGATTAATATGTGCATGTATATATATATATATATATATATATATATATATATATATATATATATATATATATATATATATATATATATATATATATATATATATATATATATATATATATATATATATATATATATATATATATATATATATATATATATATATATATATATATATATATATATATATATATATATATATATATATATATATATATATATATATATATATATATATATATATATATATATATATATATATATATATATATATATATATATATATATATATATATATATATATATATATATATATATATATATATATATATATATATATATATATATATATATATATATATATATATATATATATATATATATATATATATATATATATATATATATATATATATATATATATATATATATATATATATATATATATATATATATATATATATATATATATATATATATATATATATATATATATATATATATATATATATATATATATATATATATATATATATATATATATATATATATATATATATATATATATATATATATATAAAGTATATGTATATATGTCTAATATAAATTAAAGATGAGTCCTTAAAATAGTATGTAAATAAAACACTATATATATATATATATATATATATATCAATAATAAAATAAAATAAAATATAAGGGGCTGAAATGTAATTAATATAAGAGTAAATTACAATTTTGGTCCCTGTCGTGGGTTAAAAATTACGGTTTTCATCCCTAGGTTTCATAAATTACCATTTTAGTCCAAATAAGTTTGCTCCGTCCACGGTTTTGGTCCAAATTGCAAACGAGCGTTAACTTACCCGTCACGTGACCTGCACGTGATGGGTATTTTAGTCCTTTCAATAACACAAGGACCAAAAATGTAATTAACTCTAGATGCCCTTTTTGTGTATTATACATTTTTCTTAAAGGATTTTGGGTATTATTAACATATAGCAGCTCTTTATGGTTTTTTGTAATCTTGAAACCTCGCCGGAAACGTCGGCTGAAATCCGCCGGCCACCAGTACCACACCAACTTCATCACCTTCACCATTTCTACCCTATACTCATTCCACTATCTCCTCTCTAAAAACTTACAAAACAACACAACCATCACCATCCAACACCCCGCCGCCGACTGCCACCATTGTGGCAGCCCCCTCCCCCATCGCCGGCGAAGCACCAACAGCGGCGCCCCGCCACCCCTCTCCCTATCATCTTATACATGATCAAAACTCAAAACCCATCACTTTTACTTCACTATTTTCGGATCTAAACAAAGCTCACCGACAAAACACTTTCATTTCAGATCTTGCAGATAAAGAAATGTTTTAAAGATATAGAAGTCAAACAATAAATCCATTTCAGATCCGTTTTCCCGGCGATATCCAGCAGCCGTATTGGCCGGAATCTGGTCGGAGGTCGCGGTGGCTAAGCTTTGTCGGAAATCACGTTAGATGTAAATATGTGTTTAGTTGTTTACTTGTAACATCAAAGTGGTGGTGTTGGGTTTTGGATTTTGGTACTTTTTTAGATCTATTTTGGTTTACTTCCATATGGATATCCTTGATCTTTGTAAGTTTATGAATGGTGTGTATATATATAGCTTGCAACTTCCAGCAATTCACCGGCCACCATCACCATTTCTTGATTTTTATATAGGTTTTGTCCAATCAGACTTTATATGCTCTGGATTTTATATGATGAATTGTGTATATGAGGATTAGAACTTAAAAGAAACATACATATGTAGATGTATGTATAATAGATGCAGGGGACAATCATTAATTTAAATTTTATTTTGTATTATTTAAATCATGAGTATATGTGTTTGATTTGTATTATTGAATCATGATTTTTAATCTATATAGATATAGATCCAGATAGATGTTGAAGATGATGATAGATGTAAGAAGTTGGAGTTAATTACGCTTTTGGTCCATGTGATAAGTAGAAGACTAAAATACCCATTATGTGCAGGTGATATGATCTCATAGTTAACGTTCGTTAGTGATTTGGACCAAAAGCGTTGATGGGGCAAACTTATTTGGACTAAAACAGTAATTTATGAAACCTAGGGATGAAAACCCTAATTTTTAACCCACGACAGGGACCAAAATTGTAATTTACTCTTAATATAAACAAAAATATGGTTTCAAATTTTGTTTAGTATCAAACGAGAGGTAGTGCCCGCGCTTCGCCGCGGGACAATCTAGTATATTCTAAATGACGTGATTAGACCAAAGACATCATACATCTATTAGAAGTATGACATCTGAAATTTAGCTCTATTAAAACACACATAGAGTTGCCCCAAAGAACTCCCAAATGGAATGCTTTATTCCCAATATGCAAGTAGGATAAATTACTACATATATAAAATCCTTGATACACACACAAAAGTTAACCTATTCATTAGTAGTTACAAAGGACATGATTAGTTGATCAACGCATAATTACAACATAGCAACTCTGTCATAACAAAAGGCTTCGTCTTTCTTTTAAGATGTGTTGGTAGTTCACCTTTTATTCTTCCTTATCTGCATCAGTATAAAATAAGAAGTGTTTATAAGATATGTTGCAAAAAGATATTGACCCTTTCTGTTGAAAGTCATGAAAGAACGAAACCTGCGGCAACATGCCCGAAAGGTTTTTTACTTTTAAGAAAGTTTCTGAACGATTCAACTTTCACAGGGTAAAATCTTGCTAGTAGAGCGGGACGATCCTCAAGCTTAAGTGATGGATACTGAGACATGTACCTTTGTACCTGTGGCCATTTAGCAATACACGTGAAAGGATGCACAACACGTGGAGATCGTGTAGATGATTGGCATGGGCATGGGCATGGCCATGGACATGTTTCTTGAGCAACTGTTGATAGATTTTGCTGTTCTCTTTGATTCACCATGAGTTTAATGTTTCTCATTTTATCATATACCTTAGCGAAAAAATGAGAAATAACTTTAAAAGAAGAATAAGAAAGATATGGATGTTCATTACATATATAAAGGATGCCTTCTGCTAACGTCTTGTGGCCCTGTGTCCTTTAGATGAACAACGATATCAAATTCATGAAATACATAGTCATTGTGACACAAACATTGATCATATTTGACAAAGTTGCGACTTGATAACCTCATGACACGTTCATCAAACCAAAAAAGCGCATGATAATATTATAATCCATTAGTACAATCGTCGTTGTCAATGTATGTAATGGTTGTGGATGATCAACGGGAAGAAGAACCTGTGTACGTCGAAACTGGACAGAGGGCAGCGCGGTTACGTTTCCTTAATGTACTCATTTAAAGATAGTACGTAAAACAAATTATAAATAGAAGCAAGATAAACATGTAATAAATAAAGTAAGTAAGAAATAAGGATATAAACATAAAAAACCCAACACATACAAAAGAAAAAAAGATCTATCATTATAGGTTCTTTTAATTGATGAAAAAAAGATCTATCATTAATAAGAAGAGGGAATAGACCTGTTGCAGCTCGAGAGACCACCTTTGTTCTATTTAGCAATCCAACGGAAAGCTGAAAAGGGTAAATGATAAATGTGGAAGACGATATATGTGGAGTAAAAAGAAAACCAAAAACGCCTCCAAATCTGTTTTATATTAGACATATAAGTCGGTCATGAAATCTTATCTAGAATACCGTTTTTATATTTGCCCTCATGGTTAGATACTAATTACATTCATGCCATCGTACGTAAGAAAAGAAAAAAGAAAACGAGCACACAAAACGATTCATGGTTTTTAGGATATATATAATTACAGGGACTAAATTGTAAATAACAATAAAGAAAAATAGTAAATGAAAAAGAAGATAGAGATCGATCAGGTGACTTTCTTGAGTTCTTCTTCCTAGACTATACATACATGATATATATATAGCTTCCATTGCCATATATATAAAAAAAGAATTTAAAAAAAAGAAGAAAAAGAAGACCCTTTGTTATCAATCATCCAATCATATTCCATGGTAAAATGAGGGAGTGCCCAGGGAGTCAGCCTGCTGGGGATGGTTTCATGGCTGGTACCAAAGTGTACCGGGGGTTAAGGTGTCCCCTCCCAGCTTCACCTTTTTGCTACAATCTCCCTCCTCTCTCCTCTCTCTCTTCTCTCTCCTCTTTCCCTTCACGCAGTGAAGATCTTCGATTTTGGCATTCTCTCTCATGCGGGGAAACGGTGGCGGCGGTGTACCCACGCGGTGCCACTGGCGGTGAACCCCAACCCCGCTTCCACTCCCTCCCCCCTAATATAACATATAATATATAAGTTGCATAATAAATATGTTAAATTTTTATGAATACTTTCGTATATTAACTAGGAGTAAAACATAACAATCGTCTTTATAAATTATTTTACAAAGTATAGATATAATTATATAAACTGTTAAATTATGACAACGGTATAATATTATATATTATATTATATTATAACCTATTTAAAAACATTTGGTGTGAATAGTGAAGCAGCTTGGCTGGCTGCTGGCTCAGCAGCTAGCCTGCCTGCTTGGTTTTTTTTTTCCATTTCTTAGTTAGTATTGTGTAGATGTCACTTGCCTTCTTTGTGTTTTCATTTTTTATTTTGATTTATATAATTACTTTTAGGGTACCATTTCTTAGTTAGTGTTGTGTAGATGTCACTTGCCTTCTTTGTGTTTTCATTTTTTATTTTGATTTATATCATTACTTTTAGGGTAGTAATGTTTTACTGTTTCACACTTTAACCACTAAATCTTTTATAATACTTTTGTATTTTTACCATTAAAGTTTTATTTTTGAGGATTCATGGTACTCAAATTTTATTTTATTTTCACCATCAAAATTTTTATCTTCCAAGAAAGTTTGCACTTTTTTTTATTTCGTCACCAAAGTTGTGTTTTAAGATTTACGTTGTATTGTTTAACGATGCATTTTTTTGTTCATAATAACGGTTGACATTTAAAATTAATGACCCGCATTAAAGTATATGTCTGATTGTTATCCCCGGCCAACGGCCGGGTATAACACTAGTTGCAAGAAAAGAAAAAGGATAAAAGAAAAGAAGACAAGTAGATATGGGTCAAAGGGGAACCGTTGAGTGTGTGGCGATTTTAATGTATTTGTCAACAGGGAAACAGAAAATGACACGTGCTGAGTGCAAAGAAACACGTAGATTGGGTTGGGAATATGGGCCCATTTAGACGAACCTCTTGGGTCCACTGTCTATTTTATTTATTTCTTTGAAAAGCATGGTCCACTGTGTATGGTTTGGGGCAATTCATGCCGTAATTTTGTAAACAAACGAGAAGATTCAGTGCCCGCGTTGCGGGCTGCAATAATGGTGGATGCGCAATAAAATCAGAAGAAGGCAAAAAAAGCACTGGTCATTCCACATTTTTGGGCGTTGACCCGGAAAAGATAACGACATGTAAAATTTACAACTCATGGTAATTAAGGAATTTATGTGATAAAAAGTAAAGAGACTGAAACTTTTGTGACAAAAGTTAGAAAAAAGTAAAAGACTAAACTTTCGTGACAAAAGTTAGAAAAATGAAATTTTAAAAACTAAATAAAACAAAACTTTCGTGCGAAAAGTAAAAGAAATAAAGTTATGCGACAAAAAGTAAAAGAAATAAAGTTATGCGACAAAAAGTAAAAAGGTTAAAAGTTTCGTGGCAGGAATGGAAAAAGCTTGACGAAAATTAAAAAAACAAAAGTTATATGGTGAAAAGTAAGATAATGAAACTTTCGTGGCAAAATTAGAAAAATAAAAGTATAAAAAGTAAAATAAAACAAAAATTTAGTGCAAAAAGTAAAAGAAGCGAAAGTGATGTGGCAAAAGTAAAAGGGGGAAAACTTTAGTAAATTTATGTGATAAAAAGTAAAAAGTGAAAATAAAAAAATGAAACTTTCGTGGCAAAAGTTAGAAAAAAGTAAAAGAAATAAAGTTTTGTGACAAAAAGTAAAAAGGTTAAAAGTTTCGTGGCAGGAATGGAAAAAGCTTGACGAAAATTAAAAAAACAAAAGTTATATGGTGAAAAGTAAGATAATGAAACTTTCGTGGCAAAATTAGAAAAATAAAAGTATAAAAAGTAAAATAAAACAAAAATTTAGTGCAAAAAGTAAAAGAAGCGAAAGTGATGTGGCAAAAGTAAAAGGGGGAAAACTTTAGTAAATTTATGTGATAAAAAGTAAAAAAATGAAACTTTCGTGGAAAAAGTTAGAAAAAAGTAAAAGAAATAAAGTTTTGTGACAAAAAGTAAAAAGGTTAAAAGTTTCGTGTAGTTGACAAAATCTAAAAAAACAAAAGTTATGTAGTGAAAAGTAAGATAATGAAACTTTCGTGACAAAAGTTAGAAAAATAAAAGTATAAAAAGTAAATAAAACAAAACTTTCGTGCGAAAAGTAAAAGAAACGAAAGTGATGTGCAAAAAGTAAAAGGGCGAAAACTTTAGTAAATTTATGTGATAAAAAGTAAAGAGAATGAAACTTTCGTGGCAAAAGTTAGAAAGATGAAAGTTTAAAAATTAAATAAAACAAAACTTTCGTGCCAAAAGTAAAAAAAATTAAATTTATATGACAAAAAGTAAAAAGACGAAATTAAAAAAGAAAAGAAAGAAGCAGGCTGGAAAGCTGCTGCGCAGCAGCTACCTGCCAGCCTAGTTCACTGTTCATAAGCATGCACAATGTTATATATATATAAATTTGCGTATGAAATAGGGAGCTTAATAAAATATATATTTACTTACAAGAGACGAAAGCAAGTAAACTTATATCAGCTAGAAATACTTTGTCTTAAGAGACAATAAAGTCGAGAATTAGATTATTAGTATAATCTAGTTCTTTATAATGAAAGAAATAAATTAGTTCAACATATATAGGGCATATATAGGGCCAAAATGGCTATTTACCCAAAGGTTTCGGTACCAAGCCGTCTAGTACTATATGATATCAAAAACAATCCCTCCCATGACAAAAGTTGTGACATGTGTATTTGTATTCAATTCTAATTTGCATGCTCGAAATCTGCCACCAGTCTTCCAATTAAACAATTTATATTTCAAAAGAAATTATTAATCTTTCTGACGAAACCACTAAGCACCCTAACAATTTGTGGATCGAGTCATTCTAGTAAGGAACTTGAAATGTAAATATAATCATTGTACTTAGCAAGTTTCTTCCAAGAAGACACAATCTAGTAAGGAAAAGTGTTCCTTTTCTTCATCTCGTTTCATCTCAATCCAATTTGAAAGTGTACGATACCTAGGCATCAAAATTTTGTGATTTGGGTAGATATGATAGAATCTTACATAAAGTTGGGTAAATATGAAATTATTAATTTTAATTGGGTAAATATGTAATTTGGGTGTTAATACTGGGTATATATGAAATTCCCCCTTAATTAAATTGGGGAAAAGAATTTTATAAATAATCTCTTCAGATAAATATAAATAAATTCTTTTTACATCTTATTTTTTCCATACTTTAATAAAACAAGATTTGGCATCATTAATTTTTGGAAAACACAACAACAATTCGGCCCGGCTACATAAAGACCAAAATACACGCATCCAAAAGTATTAATCACCAGACTAAAATGTACATAGTTGATTATTAAAGATGAAAGTCCTTTTATAAATTTTGAGTCCTAAAAAAAACATGTTCAGATAGAAGATATATGTAATTTATTTAGTTGATTTAAAATCATGCTTAAAACTCTTATATTGATATATGAATTATAATTTATCTTTTATTTTAACTTAAACTTTGATCTATCATCAATTTTTTAGGCGAGACTTTCAAATTAATCATATTTTTCTTTTTTGATATGTTAAATGGAAAATAAAGTATTTTTCGTTAGAATGTAACTTACTAAACAAATATAATTGAAATTTTGTTCATGTTTGTCCGTTTAACTCAACAAATGGTTTACATATAAACTAACAAACATAAAATTGTGTTATAAAAAAAATAAAAATCGTAGCGAAGCGTAAAGCATGGGTATACTAGTTAGGCTAATTTCCAAAAAAAAAAAAAAAAAAAAAAAAAAAAAAAAAAAAAAAAAAAAAAAAAAAAAAAAAAAAAAAAAAAAAAAAAAAAAAAAAAAAAAAAAAAAAAAAAAAAAAAAAAAAAAAAAAAAAAAAAAAAAAAAAAAAAAAAAAAAAAAAAAAAAAAAAAAAAAAAAAAAAAAAAAAAAAAAAAAAAAAAAAAAAAAAAAAAAAAAAAAAAAAAAAAAAAAAAAAAAAAAAAAAAAAAAAAAAAAAAAAAAAAAAAAAAAAAAAAAAAAAAAAAAAAAAAAAAAAAAAAAAAAAAAAAAAAAAAAAAAAAAAAAAACATATAAAAACAAACATAAAATTGTGTTATAAAAAAAATAAAAATCGTAGCGAAGCGTAAAGCATGGGATTTATGGGTTTGAACGAATTGAAAAAAAGAAAGCCCTTAGACTAAACACAACAACAATTCGGCCCGGCTACATAAAGACCAAAATACACGCATCCAAAAGTATTAATCACCAGACTAAAATGTACATAGTTGATTATTAAAGATGAAAGTCCTTTTATAAATTTTGAGTCCTAAAAAAAACATGTCGTGGACAGTTCACCCTGTCTATCGCCACTATAAAGAAATGACAAAGTGTATAAGCTATTTATCAAGCATATAATGAAATATTAACATATCTGTATATTTATATATTGTACTTATTTAAAAAAATATGATATATTTAACAAAAGTTGACATTTGTGCCAGTATATTAACTTTAGTTGAATTGAGAGTCCTATAAAGTATGCCATGAAAGCAGGAAGGCAAGAATTACATGTAACGTTTGGTCAACATTATGTGACTTGAGGGCTATCCATCTAATCTATTTTACGAACGGCCATATTTCAAGCTATCCATCTAATCTATCTATGTCGAACATATTGTCACTTGAGGGCTATCCATCTAATCTATTTTACGAACGGCCATATTTCAAGCTATCCATCTAATCTATTTTACGAACGGCCATATTTCAAGCTATCCATCTAATCTATTTTACGAACGGCCATATTTCAAGCTATCCATCTAATCTATTTTACGAACGGCCATATTTCAAGCTATCCATCTAATCTATTTTACGAACGGCCATATTTCAAGCTATCCATCTAATCTATTTTACGAACGGCCATATTTCAAGCTATCCATCTAATCTATTTTACGAACGGCCATATTTCAAGCTATCCATCTAATCTATTTTACGAACGGCCATATTTCAAGCTATCCATCTAATCTATTTTACGAACGGCCATATTTCAAGCTATCCATCTAATCTATTTTACGAACGGCCATATTTCAAGCTATCCATCTAATCTATTTTACGAACGGCCATATTTCAAGCTATCCATCTAATCTATTTTACGAACGGCCATATTTCAAGCTATCCATCTAATCTATTTTACGAACGGCCATATTTCAAGCTATCCATCTAATCTATTTTACGAACGGCCATATTTCAAGCTATCCATCTAATCTATTTTACGAACGGCCATATTTCAAGCTATCCATCTAATCTATTTTACGAACGGCCATATTTCAAGCTATCCATCTAATCTATTTTACGAACGGCCATATTTCAAGCTATCCATCTAATCTATTTTACGAACGGCCATATTTCAAGCTATCCATCTAATCTATTTTACGAACGGCCATATTTCAAGCTATCCATCTAATCTATTTTACGAACGGCCATATTTCAAGCTATCCATCTAATCTATTTTACGAACGGCCATATTTCAAGCTATCCATCTAATCTATTTTACGAACGGCCATATTTCAAGCTATCCATCTAATCTATTTTACGAACGGCCATATTTCAAGCTATCCATCTAATCTATTTTACGAACGGCCATATTTCAAGCTATCCATCTAATCTATTTTACGAACGGCCATATTTCAAGCTATCCATCTAATCTATTTTACGAACGGCCATATTTCAAGCTATCCATCTAATCTATCTATGTGAATAAATAATTAGCTACACGGCTAGAGTAGCAAATAAGTGCGCATTATATATGTTTGATAATAAAAACATGTTCAGATAGAAGATATATGTAATTTATTTAGTTGATTTAAAATCATGCTTAAAACTCTTATATTGATATATGAATTATAATTTATCTTTTATTTTAACTTAAACTTTGATCTATCATCAATTTTTTAGGCGAGACTTTCAAATTAATCATATTTTTCTTTTTTGATATGTTAAATGGAAAATAAAGTATTTTTCGTTAGAATGTAACTTACTAAACAAATATAATTGAAATTTTGTTCATGTTTGTCCGTTTAACTCAACAAATGGTTTACATATAAACTAACAAACATAAAATTGTGTTATAAAAAAAATAAAAATCGTAGCGAAGCGTAAAGCATGGGTATACTAGTTAGGCTAATTTCCAAAAAAAAAATTTTTTTTTTGACAAGTGAATTTTACCTCAGACGCGTATGATGTGTGCTAATCGCACAACGAAAAGGTCCCGCACTAAGCGGATCTTAAATAGCCTTTCTCACCATACCACCTCCTTAATTGGAAAATACCGTCGAGGAGAACCTACCAAGGCTCGAACTCGAGACCTTGGAGTAAACTTCCACGGGGCCCCGCATAGCAGGTTTAGTGAAACACCCCTGACCACTGGGGTTTAACCCAGTGGTTCCAAAAAAAAAAAAAAAAAAGTAACAATGTAGAGCTGTGGTTAAAGTAGCTCGGTTTGTCCTGGAGTGGGACCATGTATGAAGAGGACCATCTGTCGCTTTACAAGACTCTCATACATGTCAGAAATGTGATCCACTGACCCACCTATTATTTTATATTTAAGATACCGCCTCATCCTAGGCCCTCCTGTGTGTGTCGTCTATGTCTATGTCTATTTATTACCAATTACTTTTATTTTGCTGTGGTCAACATTATTGGTCCGAAATACAAGTTAACGGCATTGTATAGCATTTATTATTGTTATATCTATACTCCTTTATAAAACAAACTACCTCTCCCCCATTTTTAACTTTCTACCTTTAAAATACCTAAAATACCCTTAATTTCAACACATTCTTAACCCACACACCACATCTACCCAAAATATCCCTAAAATATTTTCCAACCTTATCAATCCAAACTATTTCTCTTCTTTTTTCAAATTTAAATATTTTCACCTAATATATTTAATTAATTATAATACTCTTAATGAGATTATTTACAAGATACATCTTTTAACCCTTAAAATAACTACACTACCCCTTTTTACATCAATTACTTTCACATTAATAACCACACCGTTACCGCCACCATCGCCACCACCACCACCACCCATCGCCGTGACCGCCGCTGCATTGCGCGGGTACCCTCTCGTAATTTTATAATTAATATTAAGCTAAGATAGGAATATTAATATTATATGGAAAATTTGAAGATATTTTAAAAACAAAATTTTTCATGAGTGATTTCTTTAGATTTTAAATTACTAAAACAATTAATTCTGTACAAAATCAACTTTTATTTATATCAAATATATTCAAAATGTTTTCTTTCATTATTAATTATAATAACGAGAGAAAGTACCCGCGCGTTGCGGCGGTGAGATGGTGGGGGTGATAGGTCATAGAGGTGATAAGTCATAGAGTGTGATAGCCAAATGTCTTAGCCGTACGGGCTTCCGCTCTCGGATTTAAAAATTCGTCGAAAGTATATCGAATGACATCTCTAATGAAAGAGCATGAAATTTTAAGAACACCCATACAATTTTTATAATTTATCGATATACGGTTTTTGAGATAAAAGATTTTGAATAAATTAGAGGAATAAAATGGTTTATGGAGGAGAGAGAAAAAATGAGTGATTGAGATTTGAGGAGAGAGAAAAAATGAGTAGTTGAGATTTAAGGGTATTATAGGTATATTAGGTAGAATTGTTTAAATTAGTGAATAAAGAATAGGGGTAATTTAGGTAGTTCAAAGTTGTAATTTGAGAATTAGAAAAAGGGCTTCCTCCATTATATAGGAGTAAAGATAAAGATAGTCGGATGGTATATTTCAATTATCACTTATTTTCACCACATGTAAAGATGGAAGGTCCTATCTATCTTTTAGACAGAACTTAGAGGAGACTTTATATGTAGGTAAAATATATGACTGTCTACGTCTCATCAACCTCCCTAATAAATCGTCAAGGTTTTTAAACTCAAAATACTTAAAAAACGGTATTGAGTGTTTACTTATTTATTTTCAAGTGATTACATAATATTTTTCTGTGCACGCTTTATCAAATAGATATAACTATATTTTTAAATTTAGATTTTTATATTGTTTGGTCTATAACAACTTGCTAGACGGTCTTTAATGATGAACATATATGGATAGTAGAAAATAACACTATATACGTACTGCTTTTAAAGCAAAATATAACAACTCATAATATATTAGATATATACATTAATGCATAGGTTTGTTTACTACTAAACGACACATGCGACTCATTATAACAAATATTTGTTGGTCCAAAAAATATGTATTTATTGGCTTTGGCTTTACTGTATATATATCAGTAGAGCTAAGAATCCAAAGAGAAATTTGTTTTTGCAAACTAATTTTGGTTAAAATTCTCACAATCTACGTACATATGTTGAGTGATTGTTTATTACTTAATTAAACTTTTTTAATACTATTATTTTGGCTCAACTAATCATATATAAGTATGTAAGATGCAAGACAAAATGATGATTATTATTTTGATGTTAAAGTTAAAGATATGATTATTAATGAAAGGGAGCTAGATAATGTTGACCCACACGTATTAACGAAAGAGATTAGTTGAGCTTAATCCTGTTCTTGATATGACCACTCTAATCCACGTTATAAAGATAATTAAGATATTAGAATCTTGAATCCAAAATGATGAAAGCTTATTTACGATAAGTTAGTGATAGATCCACCCTCCAACAAATCAATTGAATTTATATGCATGGCCACCATGTAAATATATATAATAATAATATATGCAAATGATGCCCATCATAAATCAAATCGATCTATATATCATCACGCGATAATGACAAAACAATATTGATGGTGAAAAGTCGACGAGATAACTACAACCTGTTTTGTTTCAATCAATTTATTATATACGGAGTATTACTTATGGCTTATAATTCAAAATTAGTGGTTTGAAATTTTGTCTCCAAGCCAAATTTATTCATCTATATAAAAGTAATGGTCCAAAACATGTTTTGCTATAAATAATCGAAAATGAAACAAATAAGTTTTGTCATAATTGTTATGATGGCATACCATGGCGCATGATAAGGACTATATATATAGTTGATGTGTTTTTGTTTCTTGGTCCTCCTTAATTGGGCTTTCTAGATATCTTGATAAGAAAGATCATGAGTAAATAAGTAATTTTGATTACTTACTTTAAAGTTTAAAACGTACTCGTAATTCTATTCTTATGGCATCCTAAAAATAGAAATTGCCATGATCATGTGTTACATATACGAGTATTTCAGAATTTTCAAACTTATGTTATAGTTTTCATCGTATCATAAAAGTTTTCTAAGTATAACTTTTTTACAATGAATCATGAAGTGCATTTGGAAACAAGTCAAAAATGCATTTATAGTGCATGATGATAAGTATCTGTTGTAAGATATTGGGCACCATATGTCATATATTTATGTCTACGAATTTATGGGTGTGGGGAGCGCTTAACATAGCCCTTTTCATGCAACAAGTTGTATTATTATTGTATATTAGTATACACAATTAATCTTCAAGGTTATTATTGGTGTCCATTATTAATATATTTTCACAATCTTGTCTTCTCTCTAGTTGTAAAATTATATACGGAGTATTTATTTTTACAATCTTGTCTTCTCTCTAGTCGTATAATGGGTCTCATTCTTTTCATTTTCCTTTCTTTTTTTTTTTCTTTTCAAAACGGCAATGTGCATGAAATATATCAGATTGTAATTAATGTAATACAATAAGAATAAATTTAAAATACATGAAAGAAAATGCATGTTGCTTTTGTATAAATTAATCAGAGCTAGAAAAGTAGTTGGGATGGAATAAAATAAGAGTGATGATATAATGTACGTATAGCTCTAAAATTCACGAGACTGTATTTTACTCAAATTTTTTTATCCGCTTTCAATCTAGATGTGTGCCTTAATATACAATTTAGGCATATGGTTTAATCATATGTATTATATTCATAAAATAATCTAAAAATTTGGTATGGATGTCTTAGTTATTTAGTTAACACAAGTAAAGAGTTTCAAACTTTCAATCAAGCAGATATTATTTTGATGAATATTTGTAAAATGATTGTAAAAGTAACAAAAATTGATGATTTTCGGAATATTGTTTGTCTTGTTTGTTGGTTTTAAATGTAATTGGTACTCCGTATTTTTGAATGACTTTGTGGTTGACATGACAATGATTTTTTTCTTTTAAAAAATCAATCCGGCCTATCAATGAATAAACACTAAAAAGATGTTAAAATTACAATATTAATTAATACTAATATATATATATGATCAACCTGATCAAGTTACATTAACAACGCATGTTAGAAAACTCTAGATTGGGTTTAAACAAACCAAAACCTTGCCAATTTAGACAAAACCCGTCGAAACATCAAGCCTGGCTGTTCAGCTATCAAATCGAATAGTGACATGATAAGATGTAGAGATAGTTTTTGGCAAAAGTACCAAACAATTTAAGAATGTCACAAGTATATATCATTGCCAATTTGTTTATTGTAGTTGGGGCATTGAACAAGTAATAATGTGTGGTCTTTTCATCCTAATGTTCATTGCATCTTATGTTGAATAGTTACATGTAACAAAAAATAAAAATGGTCCCTTCCATTCCAATAATGTGAAAGGTTTGATGATGACCGTTTTATATTGAGAAATTGAAAAGAGGGTAAAAAGGAAAAGTAGCGTGTAGTGAGGAATGATGTTGATATAGAACAAAACATTAATGAAGTCCTAATTGGAATGATCAAGTGGTCCTTGTACTTTTTATATACAAATCTTAACTATCTTTCTTTCCTTTGTGTGTGTGTGTGTGAAATGATTAAATGCGTATAGATGAAAAAGTAGTTGGCAGTCCCACAATATGCCGAGGAAGAGGAGTGTGACCCAATGACACATAATTGTGTGACCACCTTAATTGCCTGCCCATCTTTCTGTCTGTTTTCGGATGTGTCACTCACATCCATGGTGTGTCACAACATGCATGGTGTATATCTTTTATATTTATTTTATCTTTTGCTTTTTTAATCTTTCGTTTTGGACACACAAATATTTGTTGGATCAAAACATGAATATGTCGACTAGTCAATGTGATTATTATGGTTTTGAGAAGGATAATGTATACATGAAAGAATCACCTCCTTTTAAGGATAGGAAAAGTAGCAAAGCATCATTTTTGCTTTGGATTTAAGCTACATGTGAATTATAAGTTGATCTATGAGTAACTTACATTATTTACGAGTTAGCGTAAATTAAAGGCCATTAACGACGGATTTCCGCCGTCGGTAAATTGCAGTTTTGTAGTAGTGTCTCTTGGAGATCAGAGTTTGCTTTATAAGGCAAAACTATAAAGTGTTAGCATTAGTGCATTAGGTAATGTCACCTTAGATTTAATACAACATTGTTTATCAGATAATGCAACATTTTGTTAGATAATGTATGTTAGGTTGTATGCTGTCATTCTTCTCTACTCTTAATGTAGCCAGCTAATACGCGGTTGACAGGTAATATGGTTACTTTAACTCTTCTCACTCTCCCGCTTTTGCCTCGTTTGGTCGGAAGTCCTTATGGAAGCAGTCTCTTTACCTATGGGTAGAGGCAAGACTATCTACATCTCATCATCTCCTCATACCCCGCATGCATGTTGAGATTGAGTCATGTTGTTGTTGTTGTTCTTTAAGTCCTTAACTAACAAAAAATACAAACAAAGAGCTATGCTACAACGGAGCCCATCAAGAACAAAAAACAGGATTAATTAAGAGTTCGATCAGTGAGTGCAAGGAAGGCATATATTTAACGACAAGGAGATATCCGTTCAAAATTATGTAACAATCTTAAAGCAATGTATTTTTCAAATGAATTAGGCATAATAAAGCAAAAGGTTTAAGGATTTGGCTTGGAGAAATTGGTGTTACTTCTCTTTCTAAAGATTAGACGATAATGTCGAAAATCTGACTAGGCAAAAACTTTTAATTGTACGTATTAGGCCTCCTCTCGATAAAGATTAAACAATGTCAAAAATCTAGTTGGCCTCCTATCGATCTTTTACAACTTTTAACAGGATAGTCTCCCATGCATGTACTAACCCTATATATAGTTGATTGAGCCCCCACCATGCGAAAATCCTCCTCCAAATTTGGCTGACCTTTCGACGTATTTTATTCAAACAGTGGTCCTTTTGAATCACACATAGTTCACATATACATGACCGAATCAAGTGGCACAAACATTGACTTTGATAAGTTTGATTTGTGTTCCTAACAAAAGTTCAATTCACATTTAGAAAGATGATTAAAATCTTAATGGTTCGTTATGTACCACTTAAGGCCTACGTAAATTTTACAATTATGCAAATTAATCCGTTATGCGTTTAAATAAATAGTTATGATAGGATGCAATATGATTATTGTGTTTTGGTTGTATATATGTATATATAGACTAGCCAAATGCCCCCGCAATGCGGCGGTGAGATGGTAGGGGTGATAGGTCATAGAGTATGATAGGTCATATGAGGTGATCGATCATAGGGGGTGATAGGTCATAGGGGTGATCGGTGATGTGGTGATCTACCTGACGGGCTTCACCCTTAGCCGCACGGGCTCCGCCCTCGGATTTAATAATTCGTCGAAACTATATCGAATGACCTCTCTAATGAAAGAGCATGAAATTTTAAGAACACCCATATAATTTTTATAATTTATCGATGTACGGTTTTGAGATAAAAGATTTTGAATGAGTTAAAGAAATAAAATGATTTATGGAGGAGAGAGAAAAAAAATGAGTGGTTGAGATTATAAGGTATTATAGGTATATTAGGTGATGATATTCAAACTAATGGATAAAAGAGAGGGGTAATTTGGGTAGATCAAGTTTTTTTTGAGATTGAGAGAGGGTAAATGCTTTATAAGGTAGTATAGATATAGATAGTATAGAGTAGACATTAGCTCACGACTTTTATTGTATGGTTGGGCCATATATTGTATTTCTTTATAGGTTTCACTCATGGTTTATGCATGGGCCAAGTATTCAATAAGAGTCATGGGACAAATGTATTGTCTATCCAACAAGACTAGTACAACCATGTCCATATACTTATAATCTTATATATACCAACAATTAATGGTCATTGATGACGTACCTAGCTTAAACACCGTTAATGCTAGTAGATAAGCAATAAAATCCACTAACACTAACCAACCTTAAGGTTGGAGCCTCTCCAATGGGTAGCTACAACCAACCTCAAGGTTGGAGCCTCTCCAATGGATAGCTACAGCCAACCTCAAGGTTGGAGCCTCTCCAATGGATAGCTACAGCCAACCTCAAGGTTGGAGCCTCTCCAATGGATAGCTACAGCCAACCTCAAGGTTGGAGCCTCTCCAATGGATAGCTACAGCCAACCTCAAGGTTGGAGCCTCTCCAATGGATAGCTACAGCCAACCTCAAGGTTGGAGCCTCTTCAATGGATAGCTACAGCCAACCTCAAGGTTGGAGCTTCTCCAAAGCATAGCTACAGCCAACAAACCGATTAAAGGTCGAGTAAAGCCACAGTGAGGACAACGACGTCTAACAAACCCTGCAACAACTTTGTCTCTTCCTCGCAAGGGACAAATGCTTACGTACAAGACGACACACCGAACCAACGTCTCTCTGCAAGATAAACGTCATGGTTAGGGACGTCTCCTAACAGGGTAAACGTCATGACTGGGGACCAATACACTGACCTACCCTTGGCCTCTATAAATACCCCTTCATTGGCTTACTTCTAAGACCAATGAACAACACACAGTATACACTTGGTGGCGTGAGATTAACACCTTAATTTCACACCAGTTGGGAATCGCCAGCAAGTCTAAAACATCTCTCAAACCCCTTTTTCCATGCAAGATTAACCCCTAGACCTTAAGTGAGAATCCTTGCTTAAAAAGTTATATACTCGTATAATTCATTTTGTGACATGAACTTACATAGGTACAATATAATTCCGGCCAATTCAAAACACGAAAATGCATAAAAGCTAAATGCTTTTTCATTTTCATACATAATAAACAAGCACATCAATCCATCATTGTGTTTGCATCCCACTAACCTCAAACCACTAGATATGGAACTTTTGTATCTTCTTTTTAAAATCAGTACTTGTGCGCAAGCAACACTTTTGACACCACCCACATAAGATGGAAAAAGGCCTTCAAATTTGTATATTTGCATCAAAAAGTTAATGCTTTCACCAAATCTTCATTAATTATGATATAATTTGGAGGGGGCTAGCTAGAGAATTGATGGATGGTGACATTACGACTATAATTTAAAAATAGGAGTACGTATCTGTTTGGAATTGTTAATGGGGTTTTGTCAACAAAATGGTGACAATGGGTCCATGTGATAAATTTGGATATAAACCTCAAGTTGCATCACTTTGTATTATATAATTATATAAATATTATCATTAGTCATTTGATGTTGATGCATTGTCCCACACACCCAATTTAGGCACAGTACAACCCAACCATGTGGAATTGGTATGGTAGGTGATTCTTACTATTTAATAACAACTTTTTTCTGTTCAATCAACTACTAAAAAACAAAAGAAAACAAAAAGAAACAATTCATATTTTCTCAATTGTACTTTTGAATTAATATGGAAAATTGTTTCTTACATTACATATATAATAATTGCATAAGTCATAATCTATAACTTTTATAATATATTATTGTATAGTTGTGATCTACAAGTGTTGTAAAAGTTTCATTAATATTGAAGGGAAAGGATATGTTCACTAATAATGTGCCTAAGAATATCAAACTAACATTAAAGGACTTTGAGGCACATTTTTGGAGTCCATGGCCAGTTACTTGAGTTGTGGAGTGGATTCACTCTATCACTGCATATCACTTACCAGTTCAGAATCTCTTCTTATAGGTCCATGTCATTTAACTTCCAAGTAAAGTTTTGGAATTAAACTCGAAACTTTCATTTATGAGAATTGATATTCGTACCATTAGTTTTGATTTATTTACAGCACAGTACATCAATTGATACAACAAACCGTACAAATGAATGATATGATACATGAGTGTGACAACTTTATTAAATTATATGGTGCTAGTATCATCTCCTTTCATCTATGTAATCACTTCCAGGAAAATCATTGTCTTTGTACTAAGAGAACAAGAGCTTCAAGAGTATGAATATGATGATATCAGTAATGGACCAAGAGCAATAGGCCCATAAAAAGATAAAAGACTTCCGGCCCTTTATAAAGCTTAGCAAACTAGCAATCCAATTAAGTTTTAGTAATATAGGGAGAGGATCTAATTATCTAACATCTCATTGTAGAAGAAAATAAACAAATATTCACCAACACCACTAAAATTTCATCACGTACAATATAAGCATCTCAATTTATCAAATGTTGTTACTTTTTGTAAACTTAAAATCCTGTCACCTTGAAAGTTCAAACTTTCATTGTATATATGCTATATGTTCTAGAACTTATTTTTCGAAAAATCGTATATACCATCTACCAGAAATTATAAGAACTTGCCACGTTAATGATGTTTCGCACTCGTTAATCCTACTTTTCAATAAAGAATTATTACATAAGAGTGAATAACAATATCTAACGCATGCACTATTTGAAGTAGTTTAACTTACATAAATTAAAGCTTTTGATAGCATGCACTAGTTGCTCGTCCGTCTCCTCGCTTTGTTAACACCGTTAACACGGGATGTTCAGTTTGGGTCGTTGATTGGAATGGCTCGGCTAAGCGACGAAGTAAAGTGATGAAAAACGGGATCAATTAATTTCACATTTTCACGGATAGGTGTGTGTATATATGCGGATATATGTGTGTGTGTACTAAAGTGACAAATAAAGTGAAAATTTGTTGTTGTCAAGGATGTACGTTTAAAAGTGATTATGTGACTTGATCTAGGTTATTATTATTCTGTTATTCACCCATCGGAGTGGCTTCAGCATATTGACGGATAGTGGATTCTATAGCTAAAAAGACCATTATTGAGCTAGTTGTATTTTGCGATTGGTGGGCTTAAAGCATCGCAATGAAGAGGTTTTCTCACTTAGAAAGCAAAAGAAAGATTATTTTTTTGATTCAATTGTTTGTTAGACTTTTTTTTGGTACTCTAGTAGATGTAAGAAATTTAATATTTTGTGAATCGTGTGGCTTAAAAAATCCATTCTTAGTTATGTAATTGTACCATCTATTGTCAAGGGTTGAACTCTTTTCAACCGGTAAACTTTTTATTTAATAAATTACTAATATCGTTCAAATTATTAAAAAAAATACAAAACTAATGTAGTATTGTTGGGTGGGGTCTAAGAGTTACCCTATTATTACTTACAAGACATCAACAATAAAAGGTTTAATCGGATTAGAGGGTGCTTTTTAGCTAATTTTAAAGGTTATTGGCATCTCGATAATACAACATGTTATTTTTGCGTTTAACTCAGCTTATCATCTTAGGCTAAATCATTAATTTATTCTTTTTCATGAGCCCTTTGTGACCATAAAAACAAAGAAAACTATGAAAGGATATTAGTTTTAGCTATACAAAACACTAATTACAAACATATATGCTTATGAAACATAAGTCATGAGCTATTGTTTGTTCTTTTTTTTTTTTGTCAACAAGCTTAAGCCAGAAACATATTAGCTTAAGCCAAAAAAAAATATAAGCTAAGCCAAACACTATCTAAAGAGATCTTCAATATATGCACCATACACCAATAAAGTATAATTCGAAGCAAACATTCTCCAATAAAGTCATTAAAATGATACAAACTTCTGATATAGTTCGATTCAGACTATCATTTTGTTTCGAATTTAATGCTAAAGTAAGCAAAAGTAGAACCACCGAACGCAAAACAGGGGACAGAATAACTCACAAGTCACAACTCCATAAAGCATCATTCATGATTCACCATTCACCCCACTTTTGCAGTGGCTCTATCGAATAAATGTTACAAGCCCAATGTTAGAATATAAAGAAGGCTAAGAGTAGCCAAAAGAGGCCCAAAACCTCGATTGTGTACCGCTAAGGCCCTAACTTATATAATCTTTATGAAAGAGTTAATTAATTCCGATATAGAAAAATTTGAACATTTGGACAGAGGTGCAAGAAAAAACCGATTAACCGAACCGACTCGATTGTAACCGGTAACCGAAACCGGTTAATAACCGAAATAGTAAAAACCGATTATAGGTTACCAGAAACCGTAGGTTACTAATCGATTACTCTTTTCAAAACCAAAACCGATTATTAACCGGTTAATTATTCCAAATTATAATGGTTAACCAGTTAATCACATATTATATATATATATATCAATATCAATCATATTATATACATACACTGATATATAACCGGAAAGATCGCACCATCAGATAATTTCGTAAGCTTTCAATATATCTATACCATATATAGATTAATGCTTCTTTCATCAGATCTAACATAAATTTTTGGTGGTTTTTGAGATTTGGGATGATGAATTTTGTTTTGTGTTTAGAAAATGATGTTTATTTGGAATATGGGTTTTTTGGAATATGGGTTCGTCGCTCAGACTTGTCGGAAATGATTGTTTTCCCCATTGTTCACCACTTTCTCAATATTATAATGGGCGGTTAAAAAAACCCGAATAGGTTAACCGATATCGGTTAACCGGTTATTATTAATCGAAATCGGTTAGATAGGTTCCAATTTTAAAACCTAAAAACCGGTTATTAACCGGTACAAGTTAACCGTAACCGGTTATTACTGTTTCAAAAAATAACCTAAATCGATTATTAAAATTAATAACCGAAATCGGTTAACCGCTTCTTGCACCTCTACATTTGGATAAGAAAAATGATTAATCCTCTTAGCATATAAAACCTTCTAAAACCGTATGAATATGACCAGTGGAATTCATTTAATCTCTTTCCAAATCTTTTCTCTTGAATTTCTACATGTTACCATCCTATGGATTAGGAGGATTTTAGGCTAATGAATTAGAAGGATTACTCATTTCCCTTTGGATAAAGCTCAACTTTAATTAGAATCATTAGATTTAAATACTGATGTCTTACACTTTTTAAAAACTTTATAGTTTTAGTTCTAATTAATTAGTCATTAATCATGGAAACTAATTCTACATTTAATAAATATAAAACGTAATTATTTTAATGATATAAGTATGAAAAATAATTTCAAAATTTCAAAAAAAAAATTAAATCACTTTTTTGATTTCATTTCTTTATAACATTTCTTTTCGTTTTATGTCGTACGTTGTTATCAAATTATGAATTTCTATAGGATTTTTATCATCTAACGTAATAAATAAGAAAAAGGGTAAATGGGTGAGAACTGGTTATAAGTATTTAGTTTTATATTGTTAATATCTTATGATTGATAAATAAAAGATATTATTATGTATATCCTTTAAATTAATGTTTTGGGCCCGTGATTTTTATAAATAAAAAATTATAAATGTGAGAGATTTTTAATTTAAGCTAGATGAGGGAGAACCCCTGAAGGATTCACATCTAGTGTCAGACAATATTAATACTCAATTTTATGAACAATATTGGCCATGTGTTGGGCCACCATTAATTCTGGCCCACCAAATAAAGAAATGTTTTGGGCTATTTTTCATCTTACTTTCCCACCCAATATTTTAGATATGCTTTTCGCTTATTTTTGATTTGATACATCCTTATATTTTTTAATGGGTTTTTTTCCATTTAAATAAATATATTAGTTTTAGACCCGTCTAATAACATATAGTTTCAAAAGACATGTCTTTGTAGATTCAATTTCAATATATTTTGATAAGGTTAATAACATTACATTCACACAGTATAATTTCTAAAACCTTTTGCGAGCTCATTATTTTATTCTATAATAACATAATCAAATACAATCCTACTTTTAATATAGTTTTAAGCAAGGAATATTTCCTTCTAAAATGTACTTATGTTAATCTTCCGAAAGCCACATCATGATTGACTCTTTTAAGTATCTGTGTCGAGATAAATGCATAACCCAAATTGATACATTTATAAGTAAATGAGTGTAAGTGTCGATTTTAAGATAAAGTCGCACTTATGGGCAAAAATGATTCAACCAAGCGGTAAAGTTGAGTGTGTATTCATGTATTGGCTATCTGTTTTGAAAGAAGAGTAGGGCTTTAAACGGTTCGGTTCGGTTAGTTAAAAATTTTGAACCTTTTTTTGGGGTCTCGAAATTTTGAACCGTTAATTTCAGTTACCCTAAAATCGGTTACCCGAAAAAGTCGGTTAATTTCGGTTTATTTTCCGGTTAACCATTTATTAAATTCATGTTAATATAAAGTTCACGTTTTCAATTATAATAGTAAATTTACATTGTAATTAATTAATTTTTCTATGTATAATAGTCATTTAACTACATTAATATCTTGTTTTATAAATAAATATAGATTACATCTAATTTTGAAATACTTTTTTCTAGTGTTATAATTATGCAATGCAAGTTTTTATCTAAGAGTATCATAATTTACTACTTAAAATGTCCTCAATATGATATTGCTAATATTTTTTATAAATATTTTAAACAAATGTTAACAACTTTTCTTAAAAAGATGTTGTATATATAAGAAAATTACTTAGAATATCCAAAACTAATAATAGATTGCGAAAGAAAGTTAGTAAAATTGTTAGAACTTTAGGCAACAAATATAAGAAATTAGCTAAATTAGATATGTAAATTATGTATTCATGTAATACATATATGTGTAAATATACATATATATGATTATACGTAGGCATATATCAAAATCTGGTTCGGTTCAGCTAACCGCGGGTAATAAATATTAAAAACCGTAACCGAATCGTTATACATCGTTTTTTAGTTTTCGATTTTTTCGGGTTTCGGTTTTTTCGGTTTCGGTTTTTTCGGTTTCGGATCACGTGGTTCGGTCTGATTTTTCGGTTTTCCGGTTATTTTTTACACCCCTAAAGAAGAGAGCAACCTGCTTAGGAGCATCACAAGCAAATCGTTATATAGCCTTAGGGGCACGTTTCCGCACGTGAATCAATAATTCAATAAACCTCTTTGTAAAAATCAACTCCTCAAATAAAATATCGTATGTGCATGTGAGCCTGTGAGGTCTCTAAATCTAACTACCTATGCCCTTAAGAAACCCCCCTATACTTTTAATCTGCAAGTGGCGATGTGTTTTGATCATATTAATTCCCAACGTTATTAAGTAACTATTATTATGTGTGTTTTGCTAAATACAACCCTATGTTAATGAAAGTGTATAAAATAGTTGTATACTAGTCATAAAATTTATGCGGTAAATTGTTAATATGAAAGGTATAATATTTTTAGACACGTTAACTATAACATTTAGGGTTGTATTTAACATTTTTCTATTATTAATTGGGATTTGGTGCAATAAATGAGCTTCAATTTTCTAAAAAAATTAAAAAGTTATATATTTAATACTCATTAATTAAACATAACATTGATCATTTTTATATGAAACTTAAATGAATATTTTTATATTTTAAAAAGGGTTTTCTAATATATGCTCTAAGGGCACATGTAAAATGCATTTATTATGTTCAATATTCTTATGGAAACTAGCATTTGATATTAATTACATTAATTTTTTATTTTATGTCATCTTTACCCTTCTATTATTCTATCCAAATTAAACTTTCCCTCCTTTCATAACTATTAATTAATATTTTTAATATTTTCTTATCATAACTATTTTACATAGTATTGTTTACGGTTTAATTTTACACTCAAACTGGTATTTACTTTTGTACACCTAAAAAGATAAAGGCATTTTCATTATCAATATGATAATATGATGTTCAAATAATATTTTTTTTTATCGATATGCATGATAACAAAAGCAGAGCCACACTGTGCATTTTCATTCCATTTTATCATGGTTCCTCCCAATTATAGTTTTATTTTGAGTTTGTTCTTCAATAGTATAATCTTCATTTCTTCAACACCATGTTCATTTAAATCCGGACAACGTATCCATTCATCTAGGGAAAAAATATTAATATTTTTGATCTTAAAAATAAAAGATATGAATACTTATTACCTTAATTTTTGTTCGCCCAGTTATATGAATAATTATTTGCTTTAAAACTAACAACAAGTGTTTGATTAATATTGAAAAGTTATTACCTTAACATTCAAATAATGCTAATGGTAGTTTAATAATAAAGAATCAGTGTTAGTTTGGTGTAATATAAAAAGAATTGGCGGCAATAATACATACAGATATAGAAAATGATAATGGTATATGGTAAAAAATATTTAATTAATGTAAGAGATTAATAGAAGGGTAAATATGGTAGAAAATAAAAAATTAATGTAATTAATATCAAATGCTAGTTTCCATAAGAATATTCAGCATAATAAATACAACTTACATGTGCCCTTAGGGCATATATTAGAAAATCTTTTTTAAAAAAAAGTTTAAGTTAATCAATTGTGACATTAGTTAGCAAATTTCAATTAAGAGTACCATAACTAATGCTCAAAAACATTAGTTAGTAAATCTCTTTGATTTTGATGTTGTTTCCTTTTATTTCCTTTTTTTCTTTTTGGGTCCATTTCAATTCCACCAAAATGGAATCATAATTCCTGTCATACAATCAAGGCAGTTTTCTATTTTTTTTTTCTTTTTGGGTCCATTTCAATTCCACCAAAATGGAATCATAATTCCTGTCATACAATCAAGGCAGTTTTCTATTTTTTTTTTCTTTTTGGGTCCATTTCAATTCCACCAAAATGGAATCATAATTCCTGTCATACAATCAAGGCAGTTTTCTATTTTTTTTTTCCTAAGCAAAGTTGAACAAAAAAAAAAGTTTAAGTTAATCAATTGTGACATTAGTTAGCAAATTTCAATTAAGAGTACCATAACTAATGCTCAAAAACATTAGTTAGTAAATCTCTTTGATTTTGATGTTGTTGCTTATCTTTTATGGTAAATCGTACATATCATCAATGACTTTTGATAAAAGTTTCCTGCAAATCTGCAATGGGTGTATAAACGGAGATAAGGACGAAACCCTACCACATAATAATTTGGACAGAAAATTAATGATCAAAACTGTCTTTCCATTACTCTATTTTTTATGGTTACTTACCTGAGTACAGAAATTTCATTGGACACTTGCTCAAAATAAATACTTGATTTGACCCAAAAATAACATTCATCTTAAATTTGAAACAGTTAATGCAATAACTGCTACTAAAAAATAAATTAATGTAATGATTTTTTTATGAAAAATGCTAAATGAAGACTGGGGCTTCATTTAATGTGTATAAAAAAATTATATTTTTTAATATCAAAAACCTACCGCCTGAATTTTATAGTAAGTGTACAACTATTTAATGCAACTTAACGAAAGCTCTTAGGACTTTGTTTAGCAAAACCATTATTTTATATAGAAATATTTTTTTTACATTTGAATATGGGAGCTGATTTATCTACCCTATTTTACTTCACATACTACAAATATTATCTCCATCTTTACCGAAATACTACTACTTTTTTTTATTCCTTTTATTTCCTTTTTTTCTTTTTGGGTCCATTTCAATTCCACCAAAATGGAATCATAATTCCTGTCATACAATCAAGGCAGTTTTCTATTTTTTTTTTCCTAAGCAAAGTTGAACAAAAAAAAAGTAAATATATAATTTCGGGTGCCCTTTCAAAACTTCGGCCATCCCATCAAAACCTTTCGTAAAATCTAAACGAAATCTAACCAAACCCACTGCCAAAACAAACCCGACCAGATTCAAGGGTGTAGGTAGATATTGTTGGTGGCGGAGTGCATAAGTGGTAGAGTGTGACGGTGGTGGAGCGGGATGGTGGAGAATTTTGGTGGTAGAGTGTAACAAGTACATACATAGCAAATACCAAATGATGTTTAATAAGCGAGATTGTGTTCGAGTTTATTAGCTACAAATTGATGTTTTAAAGATGAATTCAATTCAGATTGTTATTAAAGACGATGATGATGATGAATCAAATGAGGAAGAAACATATATTTCAAATTACAAATGTTTCACAACCATTCATATTACCTGGGTGTTTTTAATATTCAATTATTAATATAAATGTTATATATTGGAATGGGATGAGAAGTAACTACGAAAGGGGACATCAAGGTAGGATAAGATACAGATTTAGGTGGGCATTGTTGATGTCAAGAATGGAATGGATGTAAGAATAAAAATATCTTAATAAAATGTTTGTAGTATATGAAGTAAAAAGAGTAGTATATAAATCACTTATATCTATATCTATAATACATTATAGGGATTATTACTTATGAATATAACTAACTATGGCCAAATGTCTAGGTTGTGTAAAAATCTTGTAAAATGTCTATGTCATGCAATGAACTTTCAAATTCCGATTATTGGATGTACCTGACCAATCAAAAACTTACACGTGACAGATTATATGGTTGACACATATAACCGGGTACATCCAATAACCAGGATTTGAAAGTTCATTACATTATATAGACTTTTTATAAGATCTTTACATAACATAGACATTTTGTCATAGTTAGTTATATCTATAGGTAATAATCCCTACATTATAAAGGAGGAGCACCTTTTTTTCAAATTCTCAATTAATGAATTGAAATGCCTAATATACTCATCTTCTTTATTCACTAATTTAAACATCTTACCTAATATACCAATAATACCCTTAAATCTCAACCACTCATTTTTTTCGCTCTCCTCAAATCTCAACCACTCATTTTTTTCTCTCTCCCCAATACATCATTTTATTCCTCTAATTCATTCAAAATCTTTTATTTCAAAAACCGTATATCGATAAATTATAAAAATTGTATGGGTGTTCTTAAAATTTCATGCTCTTTCATTAGAGATGTCATTCGATATACTTTCGACGAAATTTTAAATCCGAGGGCGGAGCCCGTACGGCTAAAGCATTTGGCTATCACACTCTATGACTTATCACCTCCTATGACCTATCACCCCCACCATCTCACCGCCGCAACGCGCGGGCACTTTCTCTCGTTACACCTAATCGATTATTATTTTTTTAATTTACATTAAATATGAACTTTAGTTTTCACTACTCCTTTATCAAATAAGTAGGGCTGTAAATGAACCGAACGAACACGACTGGTACCTTGTTCATGTTCGTTCGTTTAACTTAACGGACGGTTCACGAATGGATAAACGAACATAATATTGTGTTCACGAACGGATAAACGAACATAATGGCTTGTTCATGTTCGTTCGTTTGTGCTTCATGAACGAATGTCCACGAACATAAATGAACGAGCACTAATGAACAAACACAAACGAACAAACACAAACGAACAGTAATGGACACATATAGTTATAATATTAGACTTCAAGTTCAAGATTACAAAATATCCATCAGCTAAAAGTTTTATGGAACGTTCCTACTTATGATACGAATATACAACATTAATCTATTAAAAATAAGGTTTATATCATCTCATTTTCAAAAAAAAGGGTTAAAAGCTATAACTTTGAGTACACAATCACATGCTTTTAATAAAAAGAAATATTTATATCAAAAATGTATATTATAATATAGATATTTACGTATTAATTAATATATATATATATATGATAAATATATATATATATATATATATATATTTAAACTATTTTTTAAAGTAGTTGATTAGGTATTAATATATGAACGAAATAAATGAACGAATGTTCACGAACATAAACGAACGAACGTTCACGAACAGATTATCAAACGTTCATGAACATAAATGAACGAATGTTCACGAACATAAACGAACGAACGTTCACGAACAGATTATCAAACGTTCATGAACATAAATGAACGAACGAGAGCTTTGTTCATGTTCGTTCATTTAACTAAACGAACAAATTTTTGTGTTCATGTTCGTTCATTTAACTAAACGAACGAACACGAACGAACTTCCCGCCGAACGGTTGATGAAAAGTTCATGAACTGTTCAGTTCGTTTACAACCCTACAAATAATAAACTTATATTGACTCTTGTATTAAGATTGAAATAATAATTATATTCAATCCAAAATCATGATATTTTTATTATTTGTAGGTTTTCTTTCACAATATATACGAGTATTTGTTTGTAAGGAGATATGTTAAAGAAAAACCTTAATTCTTTAACTTTTTACTAATTTACCCAAAATATTTATACCTACAGCTAATTATTTTTAGCTAGTGGAACACATTTGATTGCATTTAACAGACAAAATTAGAATACCATCATTAGTTATTTTTTGAACGTTCGTGTCACGGGACGGCTAGCCGTTACATCCATACGGGCAGACAGTCACTAGCGACCGATCCACAAAGTCAGGGACCACAGGGGAGGGAAAACCCATCAATTTAACCGCTACAGAAGGCACGATTAAATTGGAGGTAAAACCTCGCTTGCTCAGACTCGAACCCTGGTCTCCCAGGATCCAAGCATCATTGCAGGACTTCGGAATACCGCTGGGGTTATTCACTATGAATTTATCATCATTATTACATTAATCTATAAATGAACAGTTCACCAAGTTAATTATAAATGATCATAAAAAGAACTTCTATTCATATTTGTTCGTCTCATTCACAGACCTGTTAAAAATATACGCTCAGAGGGATATCCCTTTGACTATTAATAGAAAATCACTCTAACTAGCCAATCATAGATTATGTGATGTAATGAGTTAAATTTAGAAAATAGAATTAGTGAGAGACATTTGTTGGCAAAGCTTTTAAGATAAAAATAGAGAAAAGGATAATGATATATTTTTCTATTTTTTAATAATAACACGATGACATAAAAAAAATTAAACGATAAGACTAAAGAATTTTTTTTTAGTGGAATTCACATATCATATTCAGGTAGAATTTAATTTTATAACATCTCGTAATTTAAAATGATAATGATTTAACATTTGATATATTTTTATTTTAAAAATAATTACTTAGTATATATTTTTGAAAACTTAAAGAGGATTGAAGCCTTGATGCGTTTTGTTTTTAAGTTTGAAAAACAAAATGATTTTTAATTAAGAAAACACTGTTTTAAATTTATAAAAATATACCTCAACAAAACGCAAACTAACGAGCAGTGGACCCGATCTAAAGTAGATAGTGTTGTGGTAAGTACATGATCGTTCGTAGGGACGCTTGCACTACCTAGCCTAATAATGTGTGTAATTCTAGCGGTTGGGGGTTGTCACGATTTCCTATTTAAAACTAATGCAAATAAAAGTAAAATAGAAGCCGCAACCGCTTATTCAGCGAGAAGCTTCGGTTAAATCTGAAAATTGAATTGAAAAACAAAAACAAAATGATTTTTAATTAAGAAAACACTGTTTTAAATTTATAAAAATATACCTCAACAAAACGCAAACTAACGAGCAGTGGACCCGATCTAAAGTAGATAGTGTTGTGGTAAGTACATGATCGTTCGTAGGGACGCTTGCACTACCTAGCCTAATAATGTGTGTAATTCTAGCGGTTGGGGGTTGTCACGATTTCCTATTTAAAACTAATGCAAATAAAAGTAAAATAGAAGCCGCAACCGCTTATTCAGCGAGAAGCTTCGGTTAAATCTGAAAATGAATTGAAAAGCAAATAACAGTAATTAAATTAAAATACTTGTTTGGCATCTCCGATCTCATGGTACGACCAGATTGCTTATCCTACCTACTTGCTAAACTGTTGGAAAACTTAATCACGACTCAGATTCTCGTTAGATTAACTTTGCCTAAGTGACTAGTGTTGTCTCTAGACTCACACTACTCTTTAAACAAATTCTCGTTAGATTCACTTTGCCTAAGTAACTAGTGCTGTCTCTAGACTCACACTACTCTTTAAACAAATTCTCGTTAGATTCATTGTTTAAGCATTAATAACCTAAGTTTGTGTTACTAGTCCATCTTTTAGTATACCCGACTCTTAAGCCATGACCAGATAATAATTCCCTCCGGTGACCATAGTGCACGTTTCCATGTCACTGGATCGCGTCTGACATTGTTAAGCATCATGTTCAACTTATTCTAATTATTATGGTTCTGGATCCCTCCGTTAGAAGTGAATCACCTTTTACATCTAGTGTTAGGTCCAGATTTAGTCCAGACTTACTGGACTGGCTCCAGACTGGACTACTGGAACCTTATTTAGGTTTGTTAAGAAAACTTGTTTTGCTGGTCTCGCTCCAGACCCGACTACTGGAGCCTCACTGAAGATCTGACCAGAAAACGTTTCTCTACTGGACCTACTCCAGACTTGGAATCTGGAGTCCCTCTGAAGATTTGTCCAGAAATAATTGAAGACTAGTGAGCATTTACTTGTACAGGTAATCTGGAGCATTCTCCAGATTAGCTCACTGAAGACTTCACCCCAGTCCAGATCTACTCTACTGAAGACATTCTGACTGAAGTCAAAGACTGAAGTCTGAAGGAAGAAGACTTAACAAATGGCGGAGTCCACTGGAAAGTCTTACCAGATCTGCACACTGGAGGATTGTTAGTGTTCTAGATCCTGCAAGTCTGAACACTAATATCGAGGTTTGACTTATGCCTTTAACACACTTTCCAAAGAACAATCCACTTGTTCTTTAACAAAGTATACGTGTGTTAAGGTGGTTGGATAATAGGATACACTTGCACTTGATGTGACTTTATCCTTATTCTTATCTAATACATTTAATGTTCTTGTCGGATCATTAAATGTATGCCAACCATATTTGTACGGCACAAATTCACTGATGAATTTGTTGCCTATAAATACAAAGTCATTTCCTTGATAAAAATACTTTTAAGCATTCCTTTTGCATTTAAGTGAATTTGTCCAAATACTCTCGATCTTAAACAGGGATACTTCACAACTTTAAGTATCTCGATCCCAAAGAGTTATTTGACAAACATAGATCATATTGTAACTCATAGGTTGTTAGGATACTCACTTAATTGTGTTATCTTGATTCCGCAACAACCTTGTATTTTATTTAAACATCAATAAATGAAATACCCATGAAACATACATAATGGTCCACTTTATTTGTTTATTGCTTTAAGTCTTGTATTACTTTGTTTATATATCTTGCATCTTTATTTACAAGTAATACTAGTCCATATCTAGTGATTATTAGACTTGTTGTATTTTACACTTTCTATTGGTTAACCATCTCGTTAATTAAGGGACTCACATTTGGTATCAGAGCAAAAGGCTAATCATTGCCTAGATCTGTTCTTGATGGCTAACCAAGAAAATACACAAGGTTTTAGTCTTGGTCCCGATCCTAATGTAAATATGCATGATCAAAATGAACCACAAAACGTTAATAACACTAATCCTCCACCTCCTCCTCCTACTCCTGCTTCTCCACACGTGCATGTGCACTACTCGAATAATCCTGTTCCTAAATTCAGTGGGAACAGTGATGAATTTGGTACGTGGAAAGCTAGGATGGTTTTGCATGTCACTGGTATTGAGAGGAACATGATGAAGATCTTAAACGAAGGTTCTTATGTACCTACATCACCTCTCAATCCACTTCTTGATCCTTCTGGATCTAGAAGGGGAAGGGAAAAGAGGGAGGAACATTGGTCAGAAGAGGAGAGGAGATTGGTGAATCTTGACACCCTCCTTAAAACATGATCCTCGGGGCCGTTCCAGAAACCCTAATTCCCACACTAGTTCTTTTTCCTAGTGCCAAAACCATGTGGGATGAGCTTCTTAACCAACATGAAGGAGGAGATGACACCATTGTCACCAGAAAGGTCTCCTTAAACAAGAGGTATGAGTCATTTTTTGCTCAACCTAACGAGTCTCTCACTGGTACTTACACCAGATTTATGAGTATCATAAACCAATTGAGAGGTCTTGGGGTTGAGAAGGACAAGGATATACTTCTGGAGAAATTTTGTGACATTCTGCCCACCAAATGGTCTCACATGATACTTGTTTTACGACAAGGTAAAACTCTGCACACACACACTCTCTCAACTCTATATGGAGCCTTCAGGTACACTGAAGAAAAGCAAGCTCAGAGAGTGGTTGCAGAACAAGATGCTTTTAACCATGCCTCCAGTACTCCTAAAGTGGTTAGTTATTCTGAACCACCAAGTACAGCACTGATATCTTCTGAGAATGTATTTTCTATGAAGAAGATGGTGTCTGAACTTATGGATTCTGGAGAGTCCAGTCAAATCTCTCCAGACTGTTGTGATGAAACTGAAGATGATGACCTTATTGCAATGATTGCTAAAATGTTTAACCGTTTCAAAGCAAGAGCAAATAAGCCATCTGGACAATTTGCATCCAGTTCTTCCACTGACAAGACCAATTTGACATGCTTTAAGTGTGGCAAAAAGGGTCATTTCATGAAAGAGTGCAGGTCCAACCAGTTTGCATCCAAGCCTGGTCCATTCTCTTCTAATAATAAGCCTGATGATAGCTATAAATTGAAATATAAAAAGCTTAAGGCCCAAATTGCTCTCATGGCACAACAAATGGAAACAAATAATAAGTGCATGATTGCTACAACTGAAGAGAAGTGGGTTCCTTCTGATGACTCATCTGTTGATGAAGAAGAAGAAAGAGATTGCTGTTACATGGCTCTGGAAGTTGATGAGCACCTGGTGAAGGAAGATGTCACATCTGGACGATGGGTGGACATAGTTATTAAAAAGGTTAGTGATTATGATAATGCAACTGACCAAGAACTAAAATTGGACATTGCTGAAGCTTTAAATTCTGATTTAATTTTTGTAGAAACTGTTAGATCTGATTGTGTAAATGGTCTAGAAACAGATTCTTCTGAAATAAATGCTTTAAAATCAAAATTAAAAGAGCTTCAAGACATTGAACTGGCATTTCAAGCCCAGGTTCTGGTAACTGAACAATTGATTCAAGAAAAGCAAGATCTTGAGATCATTCTAGAGAAAGAAAAACTGGTAATAAAGTCATGGCTAGAAACTAAAAAGCCATATGATGCTTCAGTTAAACAATTTCCTGCTCAAAAACGTGCATATTTAGATGGAAATACTAATGTTGCATCATTAATACCAGTAATCGATCGATTACCAGAGGTGTTAAGGCCCACAACTGTTTATGATATGCCTGAAACACCCAAGACCAATTTAGACCCAGTTCAATCCCCAGAGGTTAAGACTGGAGCTGTCCAGATGACTGCTCCAGTTAAAAAGGTAAAGCAGAATAGACCTTTACCTCAGACCAATCCCTTACCAAAACCTTTGACTGGAAAGGCTAAGGTATCATCTGATGAAAATATTTTGTCCAGGATAGAGAGCCAGATTCAATTCTGACTCGTCAATCACAAAGTTTTAATGCAAGATTAAACTTTCTTGAGGGTACTTCATCTGGCCCTAGACAAAATACAAAACCTTTTTCAAAGAAAGACAAATTTATTTCTCCAGTTGAGAAAAATGAAAAGGTTTTAAAACCATCAACACCAGTGGTCTTCTCTTCTAAGACCACTATTGAACAAAGTGAACTAGACCAGATTGCCCCAGGGACCTATAAGGGAGGGTCCAGTGAACCCATCAGTCGATGGGTTCCCAAATCTAACTGATAAATATCTGGTGTATGTGTAGGGCGATCGAAAGAAGCTTATCTGGTATCTTGACAGTGCAGCTGGCAGGACGATGACCGGATGTAAGACCCTACTGGAGGAGTTCACCATTTCTGATGGACCCTCCATCACGTTTGGAAATGATGGTTGTGGGAAGACTGAGGGATATGGTGTTCTGAAGAATGGACAAGTCAAGTTCAGACGAGTTGCATTTGTGAATGGTTTGAAATATAACTTGATCAGTGTAAGTCAACTGTGTGACGATGGCTATCAAGTCTTATTCAATGTTGCTCAGGGCATCGTATTCAACAAGGACTGGAAGGTAGTGTTGATTGCTCCCAGAAAAGGGAATGTGTACGTGATGGATATGGAAAGCTCTCCTTCAGAGCAGTGTTTCTATACTCAAGCTGATGAAGACACAAACTGGTTATGGCATAAAAGTTATCCCATTTGAACTTCAAAAATATTAACAAGTTGTCCAGAAAACAACTTGCAGATGGGATACCTTCAGTCTCCTTCAAAAAGGAAAGACCATGTCCAGGATGTGAGATGGGTAAGCAAAAGCGTACCAGTTTCAAGACCAGACAGAATTTCAGCATTACTGAACCTCTTCACATGCTTCATATGGACCTTTTTGGTCCAGTGAAAAAAAAAAAAAAAAAAAAAAAAAAAAA